>VDFB02271358.1:1152030906-1152054703 GCA_007258455.2 Sequoia sempervirens
TTGTTCCAGACCCAGCGCAGCGCACAGCACGCTACGTCAGTCAGGCTCCATTACCGCCAGGGCCATCCCAGTCATTAGGGACACGCACCAGGGGTTTCAGTGACTATCGGCAGACTCCGTCTCCATACGGCGGTTATCAGGGGACACCCACCCGCGAGTACCAGGGGACACCTACCCGCGAGTACCAGGGGACACCAGGACACAGGGGGTCAGCACCTGATTCTCCGCAGAGGTCAGATGTGGGCAGCTCACAGTAGGCCAGACAGATGCAGGACAGTGGTTATTTTTTGGCAGATACATGATGGATGGTCATCTTATTGCGTGATATATGGTGGAGATGTATTGTATTCAGCACATGATGTTTATTATTTTGATTATGCGATGGCCCTTATTGACATTATGTATGATGTTTCCTTTGTGCAGCTATATGAGATGATTTATGATGTGATTCCACATGCATACATGTACACATATTTATATGTATGACTCATGTTTTATGCTTTATGTTTTTATGGATGGATGATTTATGATTGATGCATATGTTTATATGATTCACGACGTATGATTTATCGATGCACATGTGGATGGATGACTTATGTATTTTTACATGTTGTATGATGTATGATTTATGGATGCATATGTTTTATATGATGTATGAATTATGAATTATGGATGCATATGTTTATATGATTTTTGATGCAATTACATGCCAATAATGACCATTATGAGGATGTGAGTAGGCGAGAGGTGGATGGAAGATTGCATTTGCCAAAAACAACCATTAATATCCTAAGAGGATGAGGACCGACAAGAGGAACCAAGAACAAGAGTACTTGCACAACCGAAATCATAAGCTGTGGTTATGATGGAAATGAAGGGTGCATGCAAAGTGGTAGAAATGCAGTGAAAATGAGATCGTGCCATCTTTGGAGCATTGATTTTTACTATAGCGTAAGGTACTAAGCACCTTGATATAGAAGACCAAGGCAAGTAAGTACTCTACGCATGAAACAAACACAGCAAACAATAAGGTTATCGCAGCACCCCGAGGTCACGATGACCTCGGTCGGGCCTAGTGCTGTAATAACCACAAACACACAAAGTTATCCCAGCGTAACACAAGATCCTAGAGATCTTGGTGGGTCCTACGAGGGATAACTCGAGAAGACAGCAGACAAAACAAAAGATCAAGGTATGCCCCCATTTCAGCAGGTCAAAGCACGCCATGGTATGGTGGACCAAGGTGACCTCGACAAGTGATGGGAAGGAACCTAAAATGATAAACAAAATTCGAAAACATCAAGAGATCATAATCAAGACAACAGGTCCTTTGCCATAGGATCAAGGTGGTGGATGGGATTGGTGAGGTCTGCTAGGAAGGACTCATCCTGTTGAGACCAAAGATGGATGCGAAATAAGATGACCCAGTTGACGTGGGATGTTGCCGAGGGACAAGATCTTGTAACACAAGGGAATTTCGTTTGTTAAGGACCGGTTAGATGCGGGCATAACTTGATAACGAAGCTCAAAAGACTGACATAACCTACAGACCTAGGGGCTCGGGGGCCGATCATAGATTAGCCTTGCCTACGTGAAAGCGCAGAGCCCTCGTAGTTCCGGAAAAGACCATGGATAAAGCGGAAAGAAGACTAATGGTGACCGATGATGATGGACGAATGCCCCGGGGGTGAATTAAACGATCAACCTTGCCTACGTGACAGCGCAGGGGCAACGTAGTTCGACTGGCAGACATGACGAGATGGGACCTAGGTGAGAACCGACGCGATGGATGACCCTACCTGATGACACAAATGTGAATGACGTAAGCTCAGAGTGGGATACTGAAAAGCTCAGGAATGGGGGATAGGCTAGATGGGTCGTCCAATGCTCAATTCAATATTTACCAAGCAGCCTAGGATAAGATGGGTAAGGACAATGGTGCGGATGAAGGCGTAAAATAACTAGGATGTCAGGTAGATAATGATTAAGCCCTCTATGGATGACGCCTGTTACCAGGTTTTCACCATCCATACTTATCCAAGGCGCCACCAAGAGGTGGTTTTCACCATAGGACGAATTTATTTCTCTTGACTATTTTTGACTTTTTGATTTTTTTGATTTTTTGACCCGGTGGGGTAACCAAGCAGACTTAGGCGTAGAATTTTTTCAAATGCATGACATTGATAGGCTCGTCCAGGGGGTCTCCTTCAAGAGTAGTCAACCTGTATGCCCCAGATCCATACTTAGCAGCTATGATATAGGGCCCCAACCAGTTGGCCTCAAATTTTCCTTTCTTGTCTCGGTCTTGCTGAGTACGTTGGTTCTCTTTAAGGACAAGTTCGCCCACCTGGAATTGGCGAGGACGAACTTTCTTGTTGTAACTACGCTTGAGACGATTTTGATATGCTTGCAGATGATTGTAGGCCTTTATTCTGCGTTCGTCCAGTAACTCTAGTTGTGCAAGCCGCGCAACACGAGCATCCTCTTCGCTGATAAGGTTCTTAAGAGAGATTCTCAATGATGGAAGTTCAACCTCGATTGGCAAGACGGCTTCAGCACCAAACACCAAAGAGTAGGGGGTGGCGCCTGTGGGGGTGCGAATGGATGTGCGGTATGCCCAAAGGGCAGGATGAATATGGAGGTGCCAATCTCGTCCGGTGTTATTGACAACCTTTTTGAGAATACGAATGAGGGTTTTGTTGGTCGCTTCCGCCTGACCATTACCCTGGGGGTAATAAGGTGTTGACCAACGGTGCTGAATATGGAAGGTTTCGCATAGGTGTTTCATGGCTTGGTTCTTGAATGGTTTGCCGTTGTCGGAAATGATGGTGGATGGGATACCATATCTGCAGAGAATATGGTAAAGGATGAACTTGGAGATCTGAATGCCGGTGATTTGTGAGAGGGGCATTGCCTCTACCCACTTGGTAAAATACTCAGTGGCGGTGATTATGAAGGTATGGCCGTCGGATGATGGTGGGTGAATCTTGCCAATCAAGTCAAAACCCCATTGAGAAAACGGCCATGGTGCCAGGAGGGGCTGAAGATCTTGTGCTGGAGCATGGATTAAATCTGCGTGTTGCTGGCATGGAAGACACTTTTTCACAAACTCACAAGCATCATGTTCCAACGTAGGCCAATAATATCCAGCCCGTAGGATCCTCTTGGCCAGCGCCATACCATTTGAATGGGCTCCACAAACACCGCCATGTACCTCCGTTAATGTAGTATGGGCTTCGGTCTCATTTAGACATCTAAGGAGGATTCCATCATACCCACGACGATAAAGCGTATCTCCGACGATGACGTATCGAGAAGAGCGATGGATGAAGGATTTGCGTTGGTTACGTGAAAGGTTTGGGGGTATAACGTTATCACGGAGGTAGGTATAGATGTCTTGGTACCATGGGGAGGTGGGACCTACAATTTCACACACCATTTCAGTCTCAGGGATATCGTATGCTGGGATTAACAGTTGTTCTACAAGGAACTCACACTCTGTTCGATCCTTGGGCATGTCCAGGAGGGAGCCGATAGTGGCCATCGCATCAGCTGCTTTGTTGCGTACCCTGGGAATCTGCTCAAATTGTATGGAGGTGAAGTATTTCTTGAAATCATCCACCATGCGCTTGTAGGGTAACAACTTATCATCCTTGGTCAGAAACTCATCATTAACTTGCCTAATGACTAGCAAGGAATCACCGAAGACTTTCAACTGAGTTATGTGCCACTGTTTGGCAATTTTGAGACCGGTGAGGAGAGCTTCGTATTCGGCCATGTTGTTGGTACATGGGAACGCTATCCTGAATGACTTGGGAATGTAGTCACCCTGAGGGGTAACCAATAAAATTCCTGCCCCCGATCCATTATGTGTATATGATCCATCGAAATATAGTGTCCACATGGGGGTTTCCTCAATTGAAAAGATTTCCTCATCAGGGAATTCCGTGACCAATGGGTGAGTGTCAACTAGAGGAGCTTCTGCCAACTGATCTGCAATTATCTGCCCCTTGATAGCCTTGCGATCTACATATTCTATGTCGAATTCACTGAGGAGCATGACCCACTTAGCCATGCGGCCAGTCAGAGTGGTTCTAGATAACAGGTACTTCAACGGATCGATCTTGGCGATTAATTTGACTGGGTGACTGAGCATGTAATGGCGGAGCTTCTGTGTACTGAAGACTAGTGCGAGGCACGCTTTTTCCATGGGAGAATAGTTTAGCTCGTAGCCAACCAATGTCCGACTGATGTAGTAGACTGCCCTTTCTTTTGACGACTCATCATGTTGTGCCAACAATGCCCCCAGTGCGACTGAAGTGGCGGAGATGTAGAGCAAGAGGGGCTTGTCGGGAATAGGTGGCATCAATATTGGTGGATGGGCTAAATATTCCTTAATCTTATCGAATCCCATCTGACACTGCTGGTTCCATCGGAAGGTAGAATCCTTTTTCAGAAGATGAGTGAATGGTTGACACTTGTCTGCCAGCTGGGCAATGAAGCGACGATGGACTGCATTTTTCCTTGAAGGCTTCTTAGCTGTTTGAGATTGCGTGGGGGGGGCATATCTAGGATAGCCTTCACCTTAGCGGGATCAACCTCAATGCCTCTACGAGAGACTATGAAACCCAACAACTTTCCGGAAGTGACCCCAAAGACGCACTTTTTTGGATTCAGCCTCAACTTATAATGCTCTAACCGCTCAAATATCTTCTTTAGGATGGCAGGATGTTCTGCTCGTGTTCTGGATTTCCCTAATAGGTCATCAACATAGTCTTCCATGATAATATGTATGAGGTCATGGAAGATGACCGTCATTGCTCTCTGATATGTCGCCCCTGCATTTTTGAGACCAAAGGGCATGACATTGTAGCAGAAAGTGCCCCAAGGAGTGGTGAAGGCGGTTTTGTGTTGGTCTTCTGGTGCAATTCGAATCTGGTTATACCCGGAGAAGCCATCCATAAGGGACAACATCTCATGTCCTGCTGTTAGGTCGACCAACATGTCAATATTGGGTAGGGGGAAGTCGTCTTTGGGGCAAGCTTTGTTGAGATCCCTGAAGTCCGTACATATCCGAATGTCACCATTTGGTTTAGCTACTGGCACTATGTTGGAGATCCACTCGGAGTAGTCAATTGGTCTGATAAATCCTGCCTCCAGTAACTTCTCTAATTCCTTCTTGACTAACAACGCAACTTGCGGATGCATCTTGCGGAGTTTTTGCTTGACAGGTTTAGCGTCTGGGCGGATGTCCAGGTGATGAACCACCAAGGCGGGATCTAAGCCTGGCATGTCCGAGTATGACCAAGCAAAGTTAACAACTCCCTGCTGGAGTAGCTGTGCAAAGATCGGAAACTCTTGTTCGGAGAGTGACTTGGCTACATAGGTTACCTTGGGATTTTCAGCTGTTCCCAAATTAATCTCTTGTGTTTCTTCAATCAGAACAGAGGATCTGGCAGATAGCTGAGTTCCCATAAGGGGAAGATGAACATCTCCATCTTCTAGCGCCTCTTCGAGGTTTTCGCCATCAGATGCGTCCTTTATTTTTACTTTTTCAAGGTCACGAAGTGCCTCAGGGAGGTTTTCACTAGATGACCGTTTGTTGTTTTTCTCATTCTTACTTTTGCGACTGGAGTGTTCATCCTCCCCCAATCCCATGAGGTTAACATAGGTATCCGCAGACATACTGACAGGTGTGGTAGTTCGTAGGTCCCAATCAATGAGTTCAGGATGGTGGAGGGATAGGGTAATAGTGCAAACGGATAGGCATTCGAACATGGAAGATAGGTCGGTATGATCAACGTCATCGTACGCACGTATGATGGATTCCTCCTCGGGTATGTCTTCCAATAAGCCGTCGTCCACAACTACACTATTGGAAGCATTAGACGATGTTTCGGGGCCTTTTTGCTTTCTGTCATACCCAATGCCCATATTTCTTGATAGCGGAAACGTATCAATGGGTTGTAACCGCCCTTGTTCTTGCTTTCCTAGGCCTCTGCCTTGATAGTTATGCTTTTCCACAAACTTTGTCGGCCAGGGGTACTTTTCTTGGAAATATTCTTTGAGAGGAGTTTCCGGCTGAGGCTCTTCTCGGTAAACCCATTGGCTTATGTCTTCTTCGGGCGCATCTGTCTTGATACTTGGGGATACAAAAGTGGTAGTAGGGATGTTTTCGCCACGGAAGGTGACAGTCTTGTCCTCTTTTGGGGTAGCATGGGAAGGTTGACCATACTCGTGTGGCGATGGTGGCATGGTCGCTATATTAAGAGCAGTGTGCATTTCGTACTCGCCACACCCTTTGTCGATGATCTGGACTTTTGTGAATGTAGGCTCAGTGGAAGATGGGGCGGTTATTACGGTGGATGGTGGATTAACGAGTGATGGCCGAGTTGCCCCCATTTCAACCCCAGGACAATAATGCAAATGGGGAAACGATGTCTCTAGGGCGCGGCAATATTCGAACGGTTGGGGATCGGCATAGATGGTGACCTCTTGTCCGTTGACTGGGAATTTGAGGCACTGATGGTAGGTGGAAGGCACGGCTTGCATAGCATGGAGCCATGGACGGCCGAGGAGGAGATTATATGGTAAGTCCAGATCAAGGACATGGCAGGTGATGTACTGAACTACCGGTCCCACTTGGACAGGAAGATTGATGATCCCTTCTGAATTCCTTTCTGCATTGTCATAAGCCTTGATTGTAATAATCTGGTTGCTTAAGTCTGCTTGGGTATACCCCACTTGTTTTATGAATTTTAAAGTGCACAAGTTGAGGGCAGAGCCATTATCTATCAGGACCCTTTTTATTTTATGCCGAGCGACTACGACTTCAATATGTAAGGGGCGATTGTGATTAGCATCAATGTTGGGCATATCATCGTGGCTGAAGTGTAGTTGGTGAGATGAAGCTAGGTGTCCTACCAAGGCTTGAAACTGTGTAGGATCCATATTATTAGGCACATGGGTTTCCTGTAGGGCTCTATTAAGGATTTCTTGATACACGGGGGAAGACTTGAGTAAATCCAAGATGGAGATATGTGCAGGGGTCTTTCCCAAGTGATCAAGGATATTGTACTGGGAAGTTACAGGAGTCGGTTGCGCAGGCGCAGAGGCTGCAGGAATGGTGATGCGGGCTCGTCGTGTGGTAACAGCACATTGAGAGTCTTTAGCTTTGACATGTATCATGGATACACGAGGTTCTACCTGCTCAATGTAATGAATAATACCTTCATAATTGAGAGGTACATTCTTGTAACTCACGTTATTTGTGCTGTTGTTTTGAGGATTACTGTTGGAAGTGCTCGGGCCTTGGTTATGGTTTGGGAAAGCGTTTTGATAAATTTGCAACTAAGCATTGGACGACGGAGCTTGGTTAGGATCAACCTTGATGTCACCTCGATCTATGAGATCCTGGACATAGTTTTTCAGGCCCTGACACTTATTCAAAGAGTGCCCTTTAATTTTGTGGAACTCACAATATTCATTTTCCCTTAACCATGCGGGCTTAGGTTTGGATTCGTCTAGTGGCTTGGTGACGGGGTACGTGATTGGATAGCTGATCTGCAACAGTTTATTGAAGACGACACTCAAGGGTTCTCCTAGTTGAGCATATTGGCGTTTAGGGTTCCCTTGGTTACTTTGATTGGACTGTTGGGGAGGACGGGGTGTCCCTTGCGGTACGGATATGGCATTAGGTACAGATTGTTGTTGTTTCTGGGATGTGTTGGCCACTTGGACATGTTTAGTATCAGTGACACCATCATTGACTGCATTTTTGTTCTTGTTCCAGAAACGTGGCTTGTCGTTGAATGTTTTTTCCCTATCTTGGTTATATATTTTGATGTGTCCTTTGGCAATAAGGGCACGCTCGAGGATGGGTCCTTTCTCCACCACCTCCGCAAAAGTGGTGACACAGTGTAATCGGAAGTTGTGGGCCATGTCAGGATGAGAGTTCTCCACAAAAAGGGTGACCATGTCCTTCTCTTTCAAAGGAGTTTTCATTCGGCTTGCCAGGGCACGCCACCTCTGGAGGTAGCTAGTAAAAGTTTCCCCTTCACGTTGTTTTTCCTTGAGAAGATCTAGAGTATCAGTATCTTTCTCCAAGTTGAAGGAGAAGTAGGAGACAAACCTTTCTGACAAGTCCGCAAAAGATTTTATAGATCCCTTGTCGAGGGTCATGAACCACCCTAGTGCGTCACTTCCCAAACTTCGGGGGAACAGACGCAAGAGATAGTTGTCATTGTGGATCACCTCTTGACACTGGGAGTAAAACTCCCGTAGGTGGGCCTTAGGATCTTTGTTCCCCTTATATTTGTCAAATTTTGGCATCTCAAAATGCTTGGGGAAGGGAATCAATGAGATGGAGGGATCATACGGATAGGGACATATATCTTCGAACTTGAACGATTGCTTGCTAGTCCCTGCCTGGAGATCCTTTAGTGCGGCTTTGATTTCCAGGATGTCCGCATTGGCTGGAGTGTTGGACAGGTATTGATGGTAGGACGACTGTGGATTCTGAGAGGATGTTTGGAGATGGGCGTATGGATGAGGAGGTGGTACCTCTTGCTGATACGCCAAGGGGCCTTGTTGATAAAAAGGTTGTTGTTGCGAGGTGGGATATGGATTGGTCGGGTAGTTGTGGGTCGCGTACTGTTGGGAAGTATGGAGAAAGTGTTGCTGATTAGCTTGCGGGTATTGGGGGTGTTGATATGACTGTTGTGATGCCCCATAGGAGGGTTGTTGATATTGGGGTTGGTTGTAATAGTTGTAATGGAGGGGTGTTTGTTGATATTGTTGTTGATGCATAGTTGACAGCTGTGGTTGGCGAGACGGGATGTTATGTGATGGTTGCGCTTGCGGGCGTAAAATGGATGCAAGGAATGGAGATATGGTCGAGGCTGAAGGCCGAGGTTGATTTCCTTGAGGTTGGTGTTGTGATGGTTGTGCTGAGAATAGGGGATTGACCGACGGTTGTTGATGAGGTGGAGGTTGTTGAGCACTAGTGGGAGCGTAGGATTGGGGAGGTTGTTGGGATAGGAATGATGATGGTGGAGGAACATTGGATTGGGGCGGCTGTTGAGGTATGAATGACGAGGGTGGAGGAATGTTGGATTGGGGCGGCTGTTGAGGTATGAACGACGAGGGTGGAGGAATGTTGGATTGGGATGATGGCGGAGGGTTGGATGATGATGGAGGAGGGATGTTGGATTGGGGCGGCTGTTGAGATATGAATGACGACGGTGGAGGATTTGTTGCCCCGGGAGGTGGGGGCAAGGCGGCAAAAGGGGTGCCCCCAGCGTTGACGGGAAGCGAGTTCGAGGGGGGCGGTGCCGGTAGCATTAATGGTTGTGGTTGCGGGATGTTTTGCGGCATGCCATAGGCATAAGGATCATTGGGATCAATGGTTTGAGGTGCTCCCGTGACCGAGATGGTGGGATGTGTGGGATTTCCAACGGGATATAGGACAGCGTTGCCGAATTCCGGTTGATGCCAGCCTCCTACGGAAGGAATGTTGGGGACATACGAGCTACTGGTAATGTCATGTGCACCTTGGGGTACATTGGATGTAGAGGTGCCATACTTGGATAAGTCGACACCTGACGGCAACTTGACACCTTTGTCAATCAAGTGAGCCAAGATTTGGTCACCATGTCTTTCAAGAAGGCGCTCCGTCATTTGTGCATTAACTGGGTTGCTAAAGTGCTCCTCGAATGTGAGCTCGGGTTGCTCGGCCATGTTTTCCTCCCCAGGTGGTGACGTGTTTTGACCATCCACATTGGATTGCGATGAGGTGCCGTTGTGGGGATCGTGAGGGATATTAGCACCATAGTTGGGATCTGATGAGATGTTGATTGTGTTGGTGGGATTTTGAGGGTTGTTCGATTGGGCATTCAGGGCTTGTTGGTCGGCCATCTTTTTTGCTTGCGATCGAGTCTGAACGGGCATGCAAGATGATGACAGGGATCAAGGTATTAAAAAGACCTTGATGATGAAGGATCGATTTGATTTTGATGAAAGATTAGCTGACGATGATTGATTAGGTTGACGTGGATGGGCTTGATGGAATTGGATTGGATTGATGGGTAGATGTTGGATTAACCTAGATTCTGGGTTTTGATCCGAATAGGTTTGATGATGTGGGGATCAGATTGATACGATGATTAGGATTGATGTGATGATAGATACGATGAAGACCGAGATCCACAATCGAGTTTAAGAAGGATCCTTGGTAACACTAGGTATTGATTAAAAGGTGGATGTATGATAACGACACCGAATCCAACTTGAGATAGAAGCAGATTGATTGGGTCGAAAAAGGATAACTGACCTAAGACGGATAGCAATCCTAAGCCGGTTATGATGATTGTGATTAGGGATGAATACCTAGGTCAACTTGGATGATGACTCCAACGGGGTTTACATGGAACAGCGGCAATCAGAGATGAAAGCGTGTTTAGGATGGATGGATAGCGTCTTAGGGGAGACGTATGGCTCTTGAAACAAGCAGAAGAGTGTTCGGAATAAATGAAGGGATGGAGGCTCGGAATGGACGTTCAAAAGCTTATCTTGGATGCCAAATGGTCGTATCGATGGTCAAAATAGAGGGACAATGCATGCGAAGTGATGATATAGGGTGATCAAAGGACAGGTCCGCCACTGCACTAGGACAGGCCCGCCACTGAACTGGGACAGGTCCGCCACTACACTAAGACAGAAGAACCACTGAAGTGGGACAGGTCCGCCAATACACTAGGACAAGCCCGCCACTGAACTGGGACAAGTCCGCCAATGTAATAGGACAAGCCCGCCACTGAACTGGGACAGGTCCGCCAATGAACTAAGACAGTCCCGCCACTGAATTAAGACAGGCCCGCCACTGAATTAGGACAGGTCCGCCAATGCACGAGGACAAATTTGCTAAAGGATAAGGGCAAGTCCACCGAAGGATGAGTTCAAGGTTGATATTTTGATGGATGGCAAAGGCAAAGGACCCAAAGTGTAGCAATCATAAAAAAAAGACTTGGCCAAACTGATAACCACTGGATTTTTGCACAAGAAAGACAGTTCAAACAACACAATCCTAAAATTAATAGAAGAGGGGGATGGTCAACAAAGTCTTCTATTCTAGGATGCACATGGTTTCTAAGGAGTCCTCGATATACACCCGGTACGTGAGGCCCAAACCGTGAACACCAACCCGTTACAAGCGTGCGTCGGGAACCTTAGCGAGATACTAAAGGCTCGGACCAACTCTTCACGTCATCCCGACGCTTCGCCAATTACAACGTGGTTGGATTGAGGTACAGCTTTCGCTCTCCCCCCTTTATATACCCCGCCGGTACGCGTGGTTGGAATCGTCCCTTGGGGTGATGAAATCCCCAAGCAGGTCCCGCTAAGAAATTAAAAAAGGGTGACAGAAAAGGACTTGGAAAGCTATGATTTCTCGTCACCCAGGATCGCCAAATAGCGCAAGGGGATTGGATACGTCAAATAGCTTTCCCAAACACGCCAAGCAAGGTTTATTGACACCCTTTTAGTTAAACTATGTTCCTATTTTACGAAAAGAAAATTCGGGAAAACTTGAAACTTTTACCAGAAATGTGATAGGTCGAATTAGGTGGTTAGAAAGCAAGCAACAAGTTAAAGAGCACGAATAAACAACTAAAACAACCTACACTTCAAGATTAGCCTAAGTTGGAAACAAAACAAGACAAAGCCACGAAATGAAACTTTATACCTTGCGTTGAGTCGATCCTTTGGTTGGCCCTTCGATCTTGGATGTGTATGCTCCTTAGATGGCACAAGATGTGTGATGTGAGATGCAAATGATGCTTGGAAACATGAAAATAGCAAAGTGTGGATTGAGAAACAAAACTGCAAGAGTTTGGCTACACAAAAATGATCCCCCCAAAATGAGAGAAAAGAGGGGGTACTTATAGGATTTTTGGGAAATCCTAAGGGAAATGGACGGTTGAGATTGATCCACCAAATATCAAGATGTAGGGCTAAGGTGAGTTGAGAACTCACAAGCCCTCACATCTTGACATGTGGCATGTGAAATAGCCCTAAAAGGTGAAGTGGATATGAGGTGGAAGAAGAAGGACATGACATGGAGAAGGGTACAAAGTACCTTGGGATTGGACAAGATCTCCTCATAAAGGAGGTCCTTGTCCTCATGTGGGTGAGAGGACATGTGAGGAATTAAAAATTCCTCAAATATTCTCATGGGGATGAGAGAAAGAATAAAGAATGGATAGAGGACATGTGGGGAGAAGTGAAGGAATTAAAAATTCCTTTTAGGTGTCTTGGGGGATTAAAAGGTGAATTAAAAATTCACATGGGGAAGGGGGATGCCTTGTCCAAAAGGAGAAAGCCTTTAATAAGGTTGACTCAAGGACATGTGCCATAAATAGGATGAGGATTAGGTTAGGCTAATCAAATGATTAAGGTTGTGCAAGTACTCAGTTAGATGGATAATGACTGATTAGAGGCAAGTGGGAAATTATGGAGGATGTGACCTTAATGATGATTAAGGGTGTGCACATGCTAACCCTGTTAATTAGAAGAAAATGAAAATAATTAAAATGGATTAGGGACCAACTTGCAAAAGTTGGAGGATGTGACCATGAGAGAGAAAAGATGAATTAAAAAATGAATTTTAATTCCAAAGGGGAATATGACTAGATTAAATAAAAGGGCATATTTATTTAATTTAGAGGAGGAAGAGGGGCAAAGTATTAAATTAAATACTTTAGGGGTTTTGTGCGAGATGCAAGGTATTAATTAAACAATTGGCTTAATTAATATTGACAGAGGGGGATGAACAACTGGATGAATAAGGAGACGCGTTTTGATCATATGGAAGTGATCGAAATTGGACGTCTACAACATGAAGGCTATGAAGTTAATCATTTGATGATTTGCAAGCTTCTGAAATAGCCTTTCTCTCTTTCTCGGATGCATGTACATGTTGGTGGTTTAGATTTGGCTTGAAAGGGGCCTGGATTTCTTGAACTACTATTTTCTTTTTAAGGATGCTTTGTACTTGCATGGATCTATGTTTTTGCAGGTTTTACATGGTTAAGCAAAACTTGTGATTATGTGGAGTTGCTATTAAGCTATTTGGCCTGGATTTTGGGGTGTTGCTGGATGAGATATTTGCAGTTCTGCATGCATGCTTTGTGCATGGTTTGAGAAGGTGTGATTTCTTCTCAGCATGGTAGTGTTGGTACGTGATTTTTCACTCAGCATTCCTATGGTGGTACTTGTGAGTTCCTTGATTATGGTGCTCGTTGTGGACATGATTGGAAAATCAAGTTTGGTGTGATCTGGTGGTTGAGTCATGTTGTTTACATGGTTATTCTCTTTGAAATCTCAGTGTTGTAGTTTCCAATGCGATGATGGGTTTTCATGTTTGATGTTTGTGATCTACGAGTTATGTGGTTGGTGGATTAGCTACCCATTGGCTGTAGTGAGATAACTTGGATGTGGACTGTCTTTATCCATGAGGTTGATTCTTTGCATGTGTAGACTTGTTAGTTGGCCTTGTATGTGGTCACTTGTGCATTGGTGTGATTGCTTTGAGATGAGAGGATGGATATTGTTGAGTAACTGAATAGTCAGTTATGGGAACCTGAAGCAGGTGGTCATGATGCTTGGAGAGCTCAGATTTCATGTTTCAGTGGGAGCTTTAGCAGTATTTGAGGGTTCATCACATGGTGGTGAATGGTCTTCTTTAGTGTTGTAGATGTTCAAGGGGGAGCTTTTAGATCTTGTTGCTATAGAAGGGTTCTTTCGCATTTGCATGGAAATTATTTGAAGATGCACAACATCTTGGATCCATGTAGGACGCTTGGAGTCTTTGGCTGAGGTGTTGGTGGTGCTTGACAGGTGATGTTGGTTTTGATTATGTTTGCTTTATGTCATGGTATACTCTTGTTTGTGCACTGGAGTTTTGGCATTGTGCATTGTACTTGAGACTATGGTGAAGTCACCTAAAGCATGGTATCTCCTAAGGGGATATGTAGATCATGGTGTCATGATAAGTTCCTGATTCAGATGATTGGAGGTTTGACAGTGGTCTGGTAATTCTTTGTGTATTGGGTGCTTTGATTATTTGCTTGATACTTCATGATAATGTAGTAATGCAGTTGAATTTTAGCATGAGATGATTGGTTGCTAGCACTCATGGATACATGGAGAATAAGGTGAGGTTGTTTTTCTCTAATGAGAGAAGTGTTGTTGATTGGTATTCTTGACAAATTTTTTCAGCAAAAAGTCTGAGAAGCCTACACCTTGGTTGAATGTGAGTTCAATAAGAGACCTATGAGGATATTTCTCTTGGATTAGTCATGATGACTTGCATATCTTGAATAAGTATTCTCGTTCCCACTCTTGGTCTACTCAGCAGTCTATCTGAGAGGTATTTGGCCCATTATATTTTTCAGATGTGGTTTTCTGTTCACTTTCATGATATGGATCTTGAATTGTTGTTTATGGGTTCTGGAGGATTCATAGTGGAAGTTGTACAACTTTTTTATCTCCTTGAGCTTTTGTGTTTTACTAATGAGAATTGGTAGGAGATGATGTATGGGCTAATTTCCTAAAATGGAGAATCAAGTAGCTTGATTTTATTTATGAATGAGAAGGAGATCATTCTTGACATAGCTGGCAGTTAGAAGTGTTTATAGGAGGATGTTCTGCAGGGATATGGTGTGCAGAGTTTCTCTCTTTGGTCTTGGTTTACTCTCTGGATGTTTGGTTTCACATTTCATTGGATGTTTGGAGCTATAGTGATCACTTGCTTGTGGTCATGTGTTTTCACTCATGTTCATGGGTGATGACATGGAGATTCTTAATCCTTTTTCCTTTGATTGCGTGTGGAGAACTTGGGAGAACTATGAAGACTTGTGGTGATAGAAATGAATCTTGTAACGGTTTGTTGCAGGTTGAGCGTATCATTGTGATTTTTTTTGGTACTACATGGTTACATTTTCTATGTGCTGTTATTGGTAGATTTGGTATGTCTTTGATCTTTCATATTTGGAATTACTCATACAGTGGGAGTTCCTATTGTGTTTTGTCTTCTTTGACTAGTTGGCACTTGGAGCTTGTACTTGCTGTTATTGAGTTGGTTATAGTTTGGCATGAGTTTGCTAATGCTTATACCTTTTAGGTATGTGGGATTGGATGGAATAACACAAGCTATGGGTGCTATTTTTAGTCGCGTGGGTCTATCAGTTGGATGGAAGCAGTCATTCTGATTGTTGTTCTAGCTAGTGTTTTTGTCTTGTTTCTAGAGAATGACTTCACGGTTGTGTTTTATTTGAGGCTTTGAAGTTGATATTGCTTTTGTATAGCGTTTGAGCACAGTGAAGTGGTAGCAGTATCTTGTTGTTGATATCACTGGGATCTTTTGCTTATGTTTGTTGGAATGGTGCTTATTCACCTTGGCTTGTATCTTTCTTCCTTAGGTGGCATGTTGGAAGATGATAAGATTGTTGCCCGAATGGTGGAAATCTTGGATGTTGGAGCAGAATTCTTGATGGAGCATGAGAGCATGTTTGAGGTCTATGTGATTTCCTAGAAGGTTGTGATCAGTTGCACTTTGGTTGTTTTGTTGGACAGTGAGTTGTAGTTGGATGCCTAGTCTTTGTTGTAGATTGTCTGGTGGACTGTTATCTGTCGAATCTTGTTGATTGGGTGTCTTGAGTATTGTAGGGTCTGAACTGGTGGAGCTAGTGTGATCTTAGTTTTTGGTTGCTTTGGAGGTTCCTGTGTGATCTTCGTCAAGTGGGAGATTGTTGGAATTGTTGCCTCAATCTCACAGGTTGAAACCTCTGAGAAAGCATGGTCGTTGTGACTGGTGAGATGTCTGGCCGATCTGCTAATAGATCCTAAACTGTCACTGTGACCTCCTGAATGTCTTGGTGATCGGCATCTGAAACCTTCGGCATAACCTTGGACTATCGGAATGATGTCTTGACGATGATAGGAAGTCTTGCCGATATCGGTGAGACCTTTGGTCTGTCTGGCGGATGTGATAATCAGCATGACTTGCTCCTATCGATATGAAGTCTTAGCAACTGGGAGATGTTTGGCCGACAGGTTGGTGTCTAGCAGATGTCGGGGAGACCTGTGGCAAAAGAAGTCTTCAGTGTAACATAAGGGTTCGGTAGGAACTCTTGGCGACAGGGAGATGTCTCTCCGATAGCTATATACATATGGAGTCATCGAGGTAACGAAAATGGTTCGCTATGACCTCTTGGCGACAGCGGTAGGTCTGGCCAACAAAGCCACATGTGATCGGGTGTTTTCGGTGAGACTCCTAGCGAATGGAGTCATTGGAGAAACACAAGGAATTTGGTATGTAGTCTCAGCGATAGCTGAAGTCTTGCCGATAGCTTTCACTTGGACTCTTCGAGGTAACATGGAGGCTTCGCTATGAACTCTTGGTGACTTATGTTTGTCTCACCGATGCTCATTGGGGTAACTTGGAAGTATAGGTAAGAAGTCTTGCCGACAGTGGATTCTCTTGCCGATAGGTGTGAACATCGTTGTAACCTCTTGGTGATAGCGGTAAGTCTTGCCGACTGTTGGACACTTCGGAATAACTTGTGAACATCGATGTGATGTCCTAGCGAGTAGCGATAGTCTCACCGAATGGAAAGCTAACGTCTATGTGACTTTGGGACTTCGGTATGATGTCTCATCAAATAGCGATTTTCTTGGCGATAGCGATACAAGTGATGATCATCGGTATAAGGTCTTGGCGACAAGGCGAAGTCTGAGTGATAGCATTCTGAACTCGGTGTAACCTCTTGCCGATTGTGAGGACTCTTGGCGATAGCTACAGTCAGTTCTTATGGCATCGGGGAGACACGGTTAGTGTCTCACCAACATGCCAACACAGGTTGAATGCTCTGACCGATTGGGAGACCATCCTACGTGGTGTGTCTTCAACCAATCAGAGAAACTGAATGGGAACCGTTGGAAGTTAGTTTGTTGTGGCCGTTTTGTGAGGAAGTTCAACAGACAGAGACGACATGGATATACTTTGGAATTGTAGATGATGTTCAGTTCGATGAACAGTTGTTCGATACAGGTGAGCGATAGAGTGAGGGCCGAGTGGCTGGCTAGAAGACCGAGGCCATGAGGCTGAAATAGAGGAAGTGAGAGGCAAGATTATGTTGCCGAATTCTCTCCTAATCAAGGATTGAATGCCATGGTTGATCTCTCATGTTGATCTGTACTGTATACTGTGTGAGGGTATTGCAACAATACAAAGATTGTTTGGTTTGAGAGGTTGATCAGGAAATGTACAGAGGGAGAGTTGGTTACCAGATTGTATCCAAAATGAACAAGATGTAATCTCTGAAAAGACTATGAGCCTGAATTGTATTGTAACCTTCAGTTGCTGAATAATACAATGGCTCGATCTTTGGAGTGTGGGGTTTTTTACCCGAAAGGGTTTTCCCCACATAAATCTTTATGTTCTAGTTTTTTGTCTTATCTTTCATATGTGTTATTGCTTTCTATTGAATTTACATGTGCTTCTCTTAGAAGGATTAATGTGGGAAATGAACTGTGTTTTTTTCCACTTTAGGACATAGTTGTACGTGTCTTTGACTCAATTTAATCGAAATTGAAGTTACTAAAGGCACCACTGTTCTTGGATATTTCTCTGAGATGCCCTAAATTTCCCTAACATGTTGTTCTTCCTGCAACCGAGGAAAAAGATAAAAACCCTCCTAAGAAGTCAAAACCAGTTGGGCCAGTCGTTGGTGTACCTCCAAAGAGAATCCCTAAGTTTAGAAAAACATATAGGGAGGGGACAGAAGCCCCAATGGCATAGGTGAATGCTGAAGAAAAAGATGTTTTTGAGGAACAAGCAAATATTAGATTAGCAGAGCTTGTTGCCATTGTAGAACAGGTTGGGAATCAAGAACAAGATGAGAATCTAGAGCTCCTGCAGCCAAAGCAAGATGAACAACCCGAATCACTGCAACTGGTTTTATTTGAATAGAAGGAATCGAAGCAAAGGAAGACTTTGGTAGGAACACATAAACCTCCTGTGTTTTCATGGAATGATGTAGCTCTAAAAATATGGAGTGAAATGCAAAGAAAAGAGGAGGAATGGAAAAAGGAAAAATGCAAGCTATCAGGTGAGATTAGAAAGAAAAATGCAGAGATTGAAGAAAAGAATGCAGCAATTGTTGCCTTGAAGGAAAAGGTCGACAATGTGGTAGACTTAATGCCCAAGATTCTAGCATGCAAAACCCCTCCTAGGGTGTATGCCTTGAACTTGAAGGAGTGAAATTTTTCCTTTAAACTATCAAGGATTATTTCAGGTTTGAGTCCTACTCTTGACACTCCACATGAATTTTTCTAGGCTTATCAGTTTGCCCCTCCTAATGTTAAAAATTTGTTATGTGAACTATACCTGCATAATTATGTTTTGTCTGATTATCATGATTGCAATCCCTTACTATATATTGGAGACCTCCTTTTAAGGGAATTTATGTCCTAGATTCAAAATAAAATTAGTTGGGGACAACAGTATAGAACTTACAAGGAAAGGGAATTCAATACTCCCTTGCCTCTCAAGGTCAGATCTAGTAACCCTGTAGATATTTTCCAGACATGGCATAGAATTCCCTATCGCCCAAGCTACAAGAATAGGATTATGCATATTAGAGAGGAAACCTACAAGGAATATGAGAAGGTAGTTGAGATTATAGGAAAATCAATAATGGGATACTTAGCATAGAGGTGGAACAGTTTTCCAGAAGAGCTGAAACAAGTTGAACCCCACTCTTTTTAGAACTATGTTGCAGCATGAAATATAGTTGATAGGTACATACAGATTGGAAGGTTGAAACAACAATTTTGGCTTCCATTAACATTTCAGCCACCTTCACTATTGTGGCCTGTGCCATATTATAAGTTTTACCAGTATGACATAGTTGCAAAAAGGGCAAGATGCAACAGACTGGAGAACAAACAAGGATTCTGCTGGGATCCTAATTTGGACACTATAGAGACTGATGTGGGATAGCTGGAAATTGGTGATTTCAAGGCATTAACTAGGCAAAAGAATGGTGCTCCTTCTATTGGATGACCAACAAAACGTTAGGTTGGGGGGAATGATGAGTCCAATTAATGGCTCAATTTTGATAGGGTCTATTATCTATTTTTTGTTGCTATCATAGACTTTGACACTAGTTGTTGACATTTTCTATGTTATTCCCTTAAAACCATAGACCTTGGGCATAAGTTTATCCATGTGATTTTTAATGACATTATCATTCTATGTGAATTATCTATGTTGATTTTACAACTGGTTGAATGAATGTTGCTAAGGTAATTATAGATATGTAGTTGTTGTGTGTGCCAATGTTATTATGCACGTTTCCACTAAGATGTTGATGTCAACAAAGCCTGCCAAGTGGGAGAAACTCTTGCCAATTGGCTGGTTACCAAGAAGCCAAGAAGATCATTAAAAGGTCAAAGGCGAGAAAACTCTCATGGAGGGAAATTCCTAATTTGAATAAAATAATGCAACTACCTTTTTAATGGTCATATTCATTTGTTGATCAAATCTAGGAAGTGTGTTGTGCTAGATTCCCATTGAAGCAAGTCTTCTTTGACCAATTTAGCGCATGCATAACTTCCTCCATCTTTTTCTATGCTTTCAATAAGTGGCATCCTCCTATTTTGATGGAGTCAACTACCTAGGTAGTTAGGGTTAATCAATAGTTTTTCTCTCTATAAATAATGTTCAGATGCCCCTTTTGATAAGGTTGGATGTTCTGAATTTTGTATTCGTATTTTTCCAGTTTAAGTAATACAATTATATTGTTGAGATGTTGTAAACATGCTTTCAAGAAATAATATGATATTTTTAGTTGTTGCATTTGATTTAGTGTAAGGGAGACTCACCCAAGGGGGTCCACTTGGTGAGAATTCCACCTAATTAGTTTAGAAGTTATTTTTTGTTCAATAGGTAGTTTCAATTTCAACAACTATTTGTTCCTACAGCCACTAAAATTCTATTATGTGATTGTTCCTATAGCCAAGGCAGACAGAGTAGTTTCTTGTCTGTTTGCTGAGATTTCCATTTCTATCCTTCATTTCCAGTCCAGTTGTTAATTCTTAGTGCATATGTTGATTTATGGTCAGAGTTTAAGTTGATTTCCTTCCAACATTTTATTTCCAACATTGTTTCTTTCCTAGTTTATGGATGGCTACAATAGAGTCCTAGTGCACATACAGTGCTAACCCATTTCAAGTTTACGTCACTGGATTGACAAATGAAATGCACCTTCATGATGAGTGAGATAGCTACTTAGTGCAGATGTTCAATCTCTAAGTCATAGCTCTAAGGGCTTAGTTATTAAGCCATTAACGAAGGCCACAACTATCACATTTTTAGTGTTATGGATTCTCCCTTACAATTTTCTTGGAATCCTTTGGCTACGGGTTGGTCAATCTAGTTGTTGCGGGCTATAGTTCTTTTGGCTACAAGAGGTTAGTTTTTTCTAAAGTATACGCATCATTAACAACCATAAATTAAACACAAATTCATATTGAATTTCATGAACATTCATACATTTATCCATGCAAATATCATCAGATCATAATTATATTTCCACATATCAAATTCTAGTTTAAGATGCATAAAAGATATAAAATATATATAAGTTTTAGGAATTTCTATGAAATGAGCATCTTGAAATGTTAAAAGATATGAACTAAATGGAAGAAAACTAGCTATTAACCAAGCCCATTAGGTGTCACATGCTTGCTCGACACTCTCTACCCTCATCACGAAGAGGTCTTGCTTAGAATGGTCAATGCAAAGCTTCGTCACCCTCTAATCTCTCTATACCATCACAATGCTAAGATCGACCTCCCTCTGCATGAGCTCCACTCGAGTCTCCTTGTATTCTATCATGATCTGTATAACAAGCTCAAACAACTAGGCATGCCTATTTTCCATCTATTGTGTCCAATAGGCATTTAGGGCATGACCCTAAGTCTGGATGGCTAGTACTATCTCTATTAGTGCTCGATCAAATAAGTTGAGCCACTCTCATGTGAAAAATATAGACACATAGGAGGAGATATGTATCAGTACCACATCATAGTAATTATAAATATGAAATCATATCTAAATCTTAAAGCATCTCATACCTGGGTCCCTAGCTCGCTAGTTAAGATCCATGGGCATGGCCCCACTCCCCGAGGTCCCCTATGTCCTTGTTTTTGTGGCTAAGTGCACCCCTATCTACAAAATTGATGATGGTGGGATCCTGAGATGAGTACTTGCTAGCAGGAGTAGTTAAATGACAGGGACTGTTGTTGGGGAGGATACCCTCCACCACCTTCTGGGCCTCTCCTTTTCTACTTCCTTGACCTCCTTCTATGGGTTCCCCTCTTCATCTGACCCCTAAATACTTGGGTCCCCTTTGGAAACTTCATTAGGAAAAATGGGAATAGGACATGCTATCTCCCACCACATGCCAAACTTATCCATCACTCTGACATCATCAATTTCAAAGACATGTGGATCATCATCATCACTACTTCCCTCCTCACTCTATTCCATGTCCTCGATGGTCAAATGAGGAAGGTACCCAATTCTAACAACACTCTTAAAGGACATGATGTATGTGGGGACAATGTGAGGAACCATCAACACCTGTTCATACTATCTCATAGTCTGTCTCCAGTTATACAACACTTTGATATGGTCTTGGTGGACGGATAAGAATCAGTCACAATACATGCATGGAAGTTGTATCCTATTAGTGGACCAACAGTCCATAGCCCTATAGGGCTACCACACAACATCGTCAACCCATAGTTGGTCCATGACTTGCCTCCAAAATAGTAAATCCCCAAACCTCCTTTGCTACACTAGTGGGTATGTGTGTACTCATGGTAGGTCACCTATGATTAATTGGGGGAATCCAATTGACCGTGTGCAAGTGATGTGCTCGGACACCCACACTTGGAGGAGTATGCAAAAAACCAATCTATGATACTCGTAATGGACATATTGCTTGAGGTCATCATATAGGTGATTCAACATACTCCAACCCTAGGCGAAGTTGATCCTCCTCTCCTCCATCTCTCTGATGTATTGAACGAGGCTCACGTGCAAGTGGGAGCCTCATTCATCTATGGCCACTCAAAGTGCCACCATCATGATCATAATGTGATGCACCAGGGGAACTTCCACTCGCCCCTACTCCAACCATCACAAGTATATGTGGTCAGTTGTATTTATGGCCACAACCTGGCCGATACAGTGAAGTTAACCATCACAAAAATCCTATGCTATCTATGGCTCATCTAGTGAGATCATCTCCCCATAGATGGGGAGGCACAAAATCTGATAGACGTCAACCAAGGTGATCATCATCTCCTCTTTAGGGAGATGGAACAACATGGTGTATGTATCCCACCTCTCCTTCAGAGACATCAACATAATGGGGTGGAATCTCATCTCTAGCATCTCATACATCCACCAGAGGCCAACTTGACATAGCAAGCTTTGTCCCTATACTATAACATCTCATATGCGGCTACGTAAGAGAGATAGAATGAGACCACCAGTATGCTCTTGAACCTCTAGTAAAGTCTGAAAAAACACAACTTTATCATGCATAATACTACATCTATTCTATCTACATCTATTCTAAACTTGTCAAAATTTAAATTTTTAACAAAATTTTCAAGTCTAACTTCTAGGATGCTAACCTTCCCTCCTAGACACCAAAGTGTCATTGAGACGACAGTGCGCCAGGTGGATGCCAATGTGAAACCGTCCCTTCGATGAGCATGTGAGGAATTGGATTTTGACATGGGTCAATAATGTTGACACACATTTGGGATGCTTGTGTTGCCCTAATTTTTCCTACTAAAATTAAATGTGTGAAATAAATGTGAAATTAAAAAAATTGGCCTACCTTGTCTAGGGGCCCGTTTGTCTCCACGATGGTGCAAAGATCCTCAATTCATGATAACCTGAACTCTCATCAATGAGGCATTTTTGATAAAGCTCTATAGAACTTTGAGCAAAAATCCTCCTTGTGAATAGTTAAAATGACCCTTCTAGGACCCACCTAGTGAGTATATAGTCAAATTTTCACCCATTTTTGAAATTTTTTACAATGGTTCAAATTCAACTTCCTTCCCTTTTTTGCCCTCTTAGCAAGGGGAAAAAACATGAGGGGGCGTAAATTCACATATTTATTAGTTTTTCCTTCTAAATCACTAATGTCTTCTTAAGCATTCTTCTTGCTAAAGTAGCTTTTTTTGTTAAATTGAATTGACAATTTTTTGATTTTACAGCTAGATTTTCACATCAGATGTTGTAGATTATCACTAAGCATTGGGGGAATCATTTGTGTCAACCTTTGCGACCTCTACAATATCCTTTTTTAGGGAAATTAATGCACTTATTGTACTTAATATTTCACATCTTTTTAGCTACTTTAGTGTAGTTGATCTATCTGAGCCATCAACTCACTAAAGTGGGGGGGAAATGTAGTATCAAAAATTGCACACTAAGTCAATTTCACAAGTTTACGCATGGTTCCTAGTGCATTTATGACAAAATCCATAATGGGCATTCATGATTCTAATCTCATGGATGACAATGATGAAGCATTTGTAGCTTATGGTTTGAATTTTAGAGGAAATTGGTTAGATGACAGTACAACACGAAGACGTCTTTGGGATGTGCAAATGTCCCACTAAAATCTGAGATTCAAATGAGAATATT
>VDFB02271358.1:1152054803-1152081101 GCA_007258455.2 Sequoia sempervirens
ATATATATATTCCCACAAAATATAAAATAAAAATATGAACAACAGATCGATTTTTCTCCAACACAAAATAAATTTGAGCATACAATTTCAACCCCATAATAAATTGATTTCCATCTCAAACAAGAATTTCACAACTAAATTTATTGAAAAAAATTCAGAAGATTTCACAATAGATTTCTATAGAAGATTTAAAGGTTTAACACAAGCAATCTTTCAAAAACAAAACCTTTTTCTTTTTAAAGCATAGATATTGATTTTCGAATATGGAAACATGATTTACGTTTCCCTTTCAGAACAAATGAATTAATAAACCGAAAGAATAAATATATATCAAAAGAACATGGAGTCCTTCATTTGATGTCAAATCCAAACACTATAGCCCTTCTTCCTCTTTTGAAAACAGATTACCTCTATAGTTCCTTCTCTAATTCCTTCTTTTAGCTAACTTCTGGATCAATATTATATTTTTCCTTCTAAGAACAATTTTTAACAGAGAAGCACACACATATATTTTCTTCAACCTTTGTTACTTCTTCTTTTCTAGACAAAACCAAAAACCATCCTCTGTGTGTGTGTAGAAAACTTCTTCCTCTTACAATAAAATAAAGAAAAAATAAATAAAGCTCATTTTTTTTATTTTTTTTTCTCAAAAATCCAACCCATGCAATAGCTCTTTTTTCTTGCTTTAAAAACTCACACTTATCTCACAAATTTTAATTAAAAATTCATTAATTTCACATTTATCCTCACATGATATTATCCTTAGATTTTATAATATTAATATTTTGAAAAAGATAATTTACAACTATCACAAGCATTATTTATTTAAATTAATTACTTTATACTTTTTTAATTAATTAAATAACTTTTAATTTATAATATTTTAAATCCAACATTTAATTGAATTACAATTAATCATATCAACAAAATAACATTAATTAATCCCATATAAAATAAGGATAAATTAAATAACAACTATCTACAATAAAATAAATAATCAACAACAACAATACAGAGACAAGGACAAGGTCAAGACCATGACACTACAAGACTCACTACGAGGTGACGGACTTGGGATGGGGATACTTCCTTATCAAATCCCTTTTCAACATCATACCCATTGGGTTTATGGGACAGGCTGAGACCTAACAAGCAGGTGGATTCAGTGTCCTATACCTGCATCATGCATAGAAACAAACATCAAGTATCATGTAAATCTCCATTGTAGACACACCGTGAAAGGTAATCGGGGGGTAGCAGGGAACTCACAAGCGAGTGATGCTACTTCGTCCTTTCACCAAGACTCACTAGAAAACACATCATAAACCATAGCAACATAGAATCACAACATCACCACATATAATATTAAAGAAAACCATAGCATACCCAAATAATATAACCACCACATAATGTATCATCAAACATCATAAGTAATGTCAAGTGTAGAAAACCAACCAAACTATGAATCCACACACAACCAAGTCAGTGAACTAATCACCATAACAAACCAAGTACCAAACCGACACATAAGAGTATCAAAGAGTATCAACAACATGAGGGATATTACATAATACCTGTCCATCCAAACATTGAAGGAATTGTAAGCAATGTTGTAATATAGACTAAGGGATGGTAAACAATGTTTTGAAATGTTTTTAGATTTGATATGAGATAAATAATTCACACCACATAGTCAAATGTAAAATTTTTTTGAGTTAATATTATAAATTTTTTGTCTCTAATGTTTTAATACTTATCCATCCCAACTTTTCTTCCATAACTAATTGAAATTGGAGTAGACAATTGTGATAATAATATCAGAATATGATGCACTTCCCTGACTACAAAATGTAAAAAATACATCTCATCTTTTCCCATTCTAAAGAAAATTACAAGCCACATTTAATAGTGCTAACAGTGCCCAAAGGTAGTCAAGTATTGGATACAATCATATAGACAATCGCTAAAAACTTTGTAAACATTTGTCACTAGAAATTTCACAAATGTTCACTATAATAACTAAATAGTTTCTAAACACTAACAACAAAATCAACCATTTATGAACATGTATAATTTCTGCATTCTTAGTATTCAGAAGGATTTGGTGCACTCTGATTGTCAAGGTAGAATTGACAGCATACAACGTAGGCACCCTATAATTTACATGTATCAACCTAAATGATGGTATGACAAAGTTGATCTCAAACTTGCCAATGTGGTCGAATTTGAACACGACCAACAACCATTCCTCCATAGGACCCATGTGATTACTAATTAGAGATTCCCCCTTAAGGAATCTCATAAACCTCATGCTTAGCTTGTTTGAAAGATTGTGCTTGCATATGATTATTGCTGGTTGAATGCATACCTTCTAGATGCATCCAACTAGGAAAAGATCTTGAATTTCTCGATAAAGAGACATTGGCCAATCACATAAATTTATAATCTCTATTTCTAGATTGTAATATTGAATTTCCATGCTTGTTTTTTCCCATACACTAAAGACACAATTAAAGAAATAAGCATAATTATGATAGTTGACATCACTACGGTTTGGCCCTTTTCTATCAATTTTCCTTAACATATTTTCCCACAACCTATACGAGAGACTCAATTCCTCAATCTGAGCAAGAATATTACATGGAAGATATGGGTGGTAGATGCAGCCAACTAGATACCCATGCTTGTGAATTGTGCAACATCTTCTATACCTATATCAAATAAATTATTAGCTTTCACTCTCAATGCTGACCAAAAAGCGGTTGCAAAACTACATAACATTATTGAAGAAGGTGCATGTGTAGTATGTGCAATGGAAAAATGAAAACACACAAGTGGAGCAAGATGTACTACAAATCCTAAAATGAGAAAGGAATCTTCTATGAAAACACTAGAAAAGAAGTGACCAAAGTGAAAGAGATAGATAATGTTTGTATTGAACAGATTCTACCTATTCTTCGAAACTAGAGGAAGGATCATGTGCAATATGTGCAATGGGGAAATGACAATGCACAACTAGAGAAATGGGTAGTAAAATGCCTGAAATGAAAGAAAAAACAACTTTTTCAAAAGATACAACTACATTCTCTAATTAGAAAGACACTCTCAATGCTGACAAAACAACACCTGCAAAGCTACATAACAGTATTGAAATGTCGTGCATGTGCAATATGTGCAGATAATGTGACAATATGGAACAATGTTTTTTCCAACACTGCAAATAATGTGAGCATTTATTTTTGTGCAATGGAAAAATGGCAAGGCACAAGTGGAACAACATGTACTACAAATCTTTAAATAAAAAAGGAATCTACAATGAAAACACTGGAAAAGAAGTGAGAAAAGTGGAAGATATAGATATTGTTTTGATTGAAGAGACTCTAACTATTTTTGGAAATTAAGGAGGAAGCATGTGTAGTATGTCCAATGGGAAAATGGCAATGCACGACTTGAGCAATAGGTTGTAAAATGCTTGAAATGAAAGACAAAACAACTTATTTAGAAAATACAACTGTATTCTATAATTAGAAAGACACTCTCAATGCTGACCAAAAAGAAGTTGCAAAGCTACATAACAATATTGAAATGTCGTGCATGTGCAATATGTGTAGATAATGTGACAATATGGGACAATGTGTTTTCCAACACTGCAAATAATGTAAGCATTTTTTTGTGCAATGGAAAAATAGCTGATAGGGGATAGTGTGTTTTCCAACATTGAAAATAATTTGAGCATTTTATTTGTTGCAATCAAATGAAGAATTTGGAAGGACATTTGTACTATAGGAAAGAGTTGTTCAAAAAATTGAAAGTGAAAACAAACTTTTCATAACTAACTAACTGTCATGGGATAGTGTGTTTTCCAACAATGCAAACAATGTGAGCATTTTATTTGTTACAATCAGATGAAGAATGTGAAATGCCATTTTCACTATAGAAAATAGTTGTTCAAAAAATTGAAAATGGTATTCATTATGCTCTCAATGGTAATGAAATAAAATTTTTCGTAAGGAACAAACTAACATAGGACAGTGTGTTTTCTAGCACTACAAACACTGTGACCATTTTATTTGTTCCAATTAGATTAAGAATGTGAAATGCCATTTTTTACTGTACCAAACAGTTGTTCAAAAAATTGAAAGTGGACTTGATTACAGTCTTGGTCATAACAAAACAAAAAAATTCATAATGAAATAATTGACATTTGGACAGTGTGTTTTCCAACAACAAACAATGCAAGAACTTTATTTGTTCCAATTAGATGAAGAAATTTAAATGGCATTTTGACTATACCAAAACATTTTGAAAATGGAATTCATTACATTCTTGGTTGCAATGAAACAAAAAAATTTCACAACGAACTAATTGGCATGGGATAGTGTGTTTTCCAAAACTACAAATAATGTGAGCATTTTTTTTATACAATGGACATATGGAAACACACAAGTGGAGTAGCATGTACTAGAATTCCTAAAATGAAAAAGGGAACTGCTATGAAAACACTTGAAAAGAAGTGAGAAAAGTGAAAGAGATAGATAAAGTTTTGACTAAATAAATTCTTCTTGCTCTTCATGGGTTGAGGAAGGACTGCGTGTAGTATGTGCAATGGGAAAATGGCAATGCATAACTGGAGCAGCAGGTACTAGAATGCATGAAATAAAAAATGAATCTACTATAAAAGAACTTGAAAAGAAGAAGTGAACAAAAATAGAATGAGTTGGGTGGAGACATGAAATTTTGATGTCAAAATTGTAGATAACTTATGTGAATGACTTTTAGAAAATATGACATGCTTACCTACAGACTGAGGTTCACTGATGTATGCTTCTGCACTCCTTAGTAACTCTTCAAGAAGTAGTAGAGTGAACGCACATTGGCTGACATCAACCTATCATCATAGCCAAAATTTTATAAGGAAGCATGGTATTGCATAATTTCATACCAAAAAATTGGACTTATCTATGAATAGTTGTTAAATTGGAACTATACCTTCCATTGCATTTACACTCGTGAAAGACAGTCACCGGCAAGGACTCCTTTCCCTAGATTGGAATGTTAAAGCAAATAAAAAGACCAAAAAAAAATGAGAAAGCTTATGACGTGGTAGAAGTGCATATTGGAAAAATAAATCTGCAATACACCTATTACAATATAGAAATTGAAACGGGTTTTCTCACAATCACTTGTATTAGATGTCATATCCTCTACCCCATCCATAGAAGTTGTGCCTGAAGTCTCACATTGCATATTGAAATTCACATTGAAGCTATTGTTCGTGGACAAGGGAAAGGAGTCACACAAAGGAGTTCCATGATCTGACTATTGTGGAACACACTTCGTACGATGGATTACACATCAAGGATGATCCCTACTTGCACTAAACCATGGACACATGTGAACAGTGCTAGTTACAGTTGCATTAGGATCATGAATGAATTCAAATGGCAATGCATTTGATTGTTGTAGGTCCTGTAGAAACCTATCAACACACTGTGTATATGATTATACTTGTTCTAGACATTGGGGCAGTGTACGCATCACTTTATTCAAGATTTTGTTTGTGTCATTCCAAATAAACAATTTCTACAAATGTTCATCATATACATAAGTGACATACGGAGCTTGTCTAGAGGTGAGAAGATTAGGATTGTTTTCTTTGATGCCCCCCTGTGACAATGTCTCATTCAAATATGTCCCTCTATGAATTGGTTGACCTCCCTCGTCTAAATGACCACACACAAGAAAATTGTATTAGGTAGTAGAAAATACAAAACACAATTGTCTCCCATAAAGTAACACACTTCAAATTAAAATTCACTTACCATGTACCGCCCCTTTAGTGCTAGATGATCTTTTAATCAAGTCAACAACCTTAAGGACATGTTTGTAAGTGTTCCCTTGCAAACTCCAAGGGAACTCACAAACAAAAAGGTGCTTTCCAAATTTCTAAACAAGGTACTGGTCGGACCTACTTTGACTTTTCACCCAGTTCCATCTAGGATGTGTTTCATCTGGAACACAATGATTGTTTGGAATTGCCTTGGCCCACTCCAAACTAGATTGAATATTAAAACTTATAGTTCTTCAAAAAACCATAATGCTATAACTTTTCCTTATTTCTAAAGAATGGTTCATTTTATACACAAGTGTGTAATAGAAATAGTCCATTCACCTTGTGCATTTTTTAGAACGATCACACAAGTACCGAGTTTTGAGTGTGCAATGGTACAACTCAATGGTTGCATTTGTATCCTGGTTAGCATGTGGGAATAGTTTGCAAATTTTCACCCACATGGCTATGAAAAAAATCCAATAGTCAAGTTAACCACAACGTACTAGAGTCAACTTCAAAGAATGTGAATGATGTGAATCAAATGAGGTGACATAAATTGTCAACTCACCAATTCGATCATCTCCTTCTCACCAAGTCTTCTTGAAGTACTCTAAAAATTGGGGCTGATCATTGAACTCCTCAAAGAAAGAGTTCAATAGCTGAGTGATGTTGTCTTTACTATCATCAATTGCCATCATGATCATGCCAAGTCTATGGAAGATGTCCATTTTTATTTCCTTGGCTGCATACTTATATACATTCTTCAGCCAATTCCTTTTAACATGCCAAATGCATAGAAGCACATGACATCAAAAGATAGCCTTAATAGACAATAAAAACAATATTGTTTATTGCTCATCTACATAACAAATTAGACTTGAAAATAAATAGCAAATGAGAAAGGTGTGCAAATGAACAAAGAGATGCACATACTATATGACTTGAATTTATGCAGTCACATCATCGGTCAAAAATATATTTATTCTCCAGATGGGTCTGGCTCTTCTTCCACGAGAATGCAATTCACACAGCCATGCAGAGATGTCCTCAATCTTGTTTTGTGAGGAGACTACCCATGCAACAAGCACACCACTTTGTTTCTCGTCGAAAATGAGTAAAGTATACAATAGAAACTATAGACATAACAAGTCAACGTGAGCATTGCTAGGTTTATAGCCAGTAATATCATTGAAAAGATGAAGAACTATTTGTCAATGTTTGTAAGGCCTCACCCCATATTTTTTAGTGGAAAACGTGGAATCCATCGAGATAACTGAATTGTCAAGTAGCGAACCATCGTATCCAACATCCATGTAGTTTGAACCCCAATAATGAAAGGTGTATCATTCCCATGGGGCTATTGAAACTAGAAGAAGTTATCAAAGTACTCTCCATTCCACATTATGATACTTATCAAATCAAATCTGTGTTTCTGTGTGTGAATAAAACACACCTTTCACCAAGCATTCATTACCTCCTTTCTTGTATGGAATTGATCTCTCTTTAACATCATGCCATGAAATATAGGATCATTGATGTGTCAATCCATTATTGCATTGACACTCATGTCCATGACAAAAAGGATTTCAATATAGCTTTTTCATTCTGTAGATAGATTAGTGGAAACATAGAATGCCTATCTCCACTTGTGTCACCAATTCCATGGGAAAATTCACCTTTTTATTGACGTGGAACATTTCTTTATAGAGAAGATAGGCAACATCGGGTCTGGCATGCATAACCTTTACAATGAAGTGGCATTAACAACCTCACATTTGTATAAACCTTTTTCTATGTTTTCTTCTCTAGTGGAGGCTAGTCTCTGTGGTATTTAGGACTATATTAATACCAGTAGCTATAAAGAAAGCATCATGTCATCATCTTGAAGCAAGAGAGAGTAAAATATCATTGGACCATACAAATGAATGTTGAAAGATACAAACCTACGATACATAATTATTTTTCCATAATTTTTGTTGTTGACGAGACGCATGATGGTACACTATCTTTTTTTCTTGGGCACAAATTTATTTTCAAAACATTCAACCAAATTTTCACTGTGAATGAAATCATCAAGTCTGGTACAAGGAATTGTTGTGAAAAGGTCAAGGACCCCATACTTCTTGACACAAATAGGAGTCCAATGCAATCAGAAGAGGAAAAAGGATAGCTTCCATCCTGTACATCTTTCACCTATGAATCATATTCCTTCTTCCATTTCACACCTCTCCTCATTCTAGGAAAGGATAGAATTGGACGAACGTTTAAAATTAGAGTGGATTGTGTCAAGAAAAATAAAAAAAATATTCATTGAATGTAAATAAAATGTGCTTGCATTGTACCACCAACGTGAAACCAATAGGAGGTTCCCAACTTCAACCAAGTAAAATTAAAGGAGATAGATTGAATCAAGCTACACATAAAATATAAAAAAAACGTAGGTTGGAAATTAGATTGTTTATCTCAATGTACAAGTGGACATAGACAATGACAACACAATCACAATCATACATGGACATTCAAGGATGAGTTCACTTTAGGTGTGCCACACAAAATTGTTTTACCTGAAGAGGAATGTTGTGAAAACCAACCATCATTTTCAAGTAAACTTGTGTTGTTTGAGCAAGAACACGATGAGTGGTTCAACCTACAACTTTGTGTGTGGTGTGTGAGTCTAACGTGCATAACAATATGTAATTATTTCTACAATTGTAATAATAGATGTATTATTTTGGGAATATATGTTGGTTTTGGTGCATGTGCATATTTTAATGGAGAGGAAAGGTTAGAGGGAAACCAAAACCTTTGATGACAACCTTGCATGTAAAAAAAAGTGCATCCATTACTACCAGCAATGCCAAAATGATAATAAGTTTGTTGCATCTGTCGACAAAAAAATGAATCAGTAATGGAGAGATTGAGGAAAGCCAAAAAGGTGTAAAATGTCCTATCAACCATGATGTAATCCAATACATGTTGGAAAACACAGTGTGTAGTGTAACCTCCAAGTAGACATAAAGACTGCAAGTAATTTTGCAATCCCACATTTAAATATAACTAAGATTTTAGAGTATAAGGGTGTACAAACCTCTTTTACCTAAGGAGGCATGTTGTGATATTCAACCTTCTATTTGGCATGAATTAATATGAGCAGAAAAAGCACATATAGTAATTCATGAAATAAATAATTGAAGGTTGAACCACACAATGAGTGGTTCAACCTGTAACTTCGTGTGTGGCATAGGAGTGTAACGTGCATAACAATATGTAATTACTTCTACAATTGCAACAATAGATGTATTATTTTGGGAGGATACATTGGTTGTGGTACATGTGTATGTGTTAAAGGAGAGCAAGGCTTAGAGGGCAACCAAAACCTTTGATGACAACCTTGTATGTAAAAAAAAAGTGCATTCATTGCTGCCAACAATACCAAAATGATAACATGTTTGTTGCATCTGTTGACAAAAAATGAATTAGTAATGGAGAGAATGAGAAAAGGAAGAAAGGTGTAAAATTTACTATCAACCATCATGTAAGCCAATGTAGGTTGGAAAGCACAGCGTGTAGTTGAACCTCCAAGTTGACATAAAGACCACAAGTAAATCCACAACCCCACATATAAATATAACTAAGATTTAAAAGTATATGGGGTGTACAAACCTCTTTTACATGAGGAGGCATGTTGTGATATTTAGCCTTCCATTTGGGGTGATTTAACATCAGAAAAAAAAGCAAATCTAGTAATTCATGAAATAAACAAGGTGGGTGCAAAGAGATGGGGGGCCAAAAAGTGGCCAAAATTTTAAAAATCATTTGATAGGCTATAACACAAGCATGTTATAACATGAGCACATTATAACACGCTCGCGTTATGGCTTGGTGTGACCAAGCCAAAGGATCGGTCACATCAAGCCTATAAAATGCTCACATTATAATGCGATGTGTTATAATGTGCTCACACTATAACACAAGCATGTTATAGCTCATTAAAACAAAAAAGAAGAAGCAAATGACTTCATTTCTATCTCACTGTGTTTTTTGCTTCTTGCCATCAAGAAACCCTACTTTTGCATGCTTGCATTCTAGACGGAGGTTAACTTGAATTTTCTTTATCAATTTGTTACAATTTCATCACCAGGATGCCGCTACATCAACGGGGAGATCAAATAAGTAAGCATCTTTTGTTTTTTGTTGTGAATTTATTGTTAAATAGGTAGTTTTAGGTTGTTTTTGATATTCATTTGTTTAATTTGTAAGAAATGTTAATGAACCTAAAAACCCTCCTCAAAATCTTGAACAACCACAACAAAAATCTCCTCCACCAATTCCTCAACATCCTCCTAGAACTCAGAAAAATTTAATGAGGGTGATTGAAAACAATAAAAATAGATTGAGGAGTTAATCACAAGATTGAATGGTATAGTAAGTTCAACCATGGAAAGAAGAACACTTGCAAGTTCACTTAAAGAAATGTTAAAACATGTAGATGCAATCAAAAAATAATTAAGTGGTTGGGTAGATAGGAGGCAAGTGACTAGGAATTTTTATGTAGATAAATTATCATATAAAGAAGTAAAAGATGAAAAAATTACAAAATATGATTTGTGCTCACTATTCATTGACCCACACACAAATCAAAATCTTGACCTTAATTCCAAGAGGTTTCCTATCTATTGGTGCCACCACCAAGGGATTAGAAACTATTTTTGGGATAGGTGGTACATGGTTTTTGACTATCCACCATGCAACAATTGTGAAGTCCCCCAATATTTCTTGAGGAAACTATACTGTGAGTTCATCCTCAACAAAATCTCCAATTATTTTGATATGAGGGACTTTCAAGGGAGAGGTAGGGGGTTGGCACAGGATAGACTTGGTGCACAACTAGATCCTCAATAACAAGCGAGATGAGCTCTCACTAGGTCGGCTTGTGTGCACATCGTTATCCCTTTCATCGCAAAGGAGAGTGCTGAGGTGTACACTTTGCAATCTATAAGCTCTTTGACCCAAAGTATCATCTAGTATGCCAGTCCTGTAGTACAACGATATCCACGGGAGTCTTCGAGTGGTAGGCTTCCACCCCATTCTTGTTGGGTATGTAGGTCAACTTGTGCATATGAACCCATAGACACTCAAGAGGCTGATGCGCAAGATACATCTGTAGCTACAAAGATGGCAATGTCAACTAAAAATTTGAATGAGGATTTCGGCATTGATACTCAGGTAAATGTTAGGATGTTCATTGAATTTAATTTATTAAATTTCATTTTTGAAATGTAAGATAAACTAATTTAGTTTTATTATTGTAATAAAATTTTAGGGTCACAGTGTTGATACTAGATACACCAGCCCCCCACTTTTTTATTACTCCACTACATCTACCGCTGAGGTATGTAACTAGTAAATAATTATAAATTTATTACATGTGAATAGAATTGTTATATGAATGGTATTCTAATATCTAATTTTGGATGTTGAATAGGCTAATAATGGAGGTTTCGTAGGAACTCCTCCTAGTACTAGTGGAGTTAGACAAACCTTCACACATGTAATAGAATAAAGAGTTTAACTAATGAATTGTACTTAATAGATTTGTGTAGTTTATATTCATATCATTGATTACATTGCATTGCACATCTTTCAAACTCAAAGCATTACTTCACATTGCATAACTAATAACTAGATGTTGATAGATGAAATATTTTTTACTACAATATAGTTGTTTAGAAAGTCAACACAAGTAGTGATGCAATTACTTCACATAGCATAAGTAATAACTAGCATCGACTACAAATTGCATTCACTTGTCATGGCATTCCATGAGACCACTTTTTACTAAGGCATTTTTTCAAACAGTTCACTACCTTGTCTATGCTATGGATGCTTAGAAGAAATATATGAAAGAATAATAGTAAGTAATAGCATAGAAAAGGCAATGAGTTGTTTGAAAAAATTCCTCAAAGAAATGTGGTCTCATGGTGATGTCCATCACCATCAGACCCAATTTATTTGAGGCATTTTTTCAAATAGCTCACCACCTTTTCTATGCTACCACATTTTCCATACATGTCTACCAAAGCATTTTATCAAACAGTTCACTTCCTTGCTGCTATGGCTAAAAGCCTAAAAAAGGGTGGTTTCCAAAAAACTATGGATTCTTGGAAAAAAATCTATCAAAGCATAATAGTAAGCAATAGCATAGCAAAGGAAGTGAGTAGTTTGAAAAAATGTCTCGAAGAAACGTGGTCTCATGGTGATGGAATGCCATTCCATCACCATGAGACCACATTTCCTTGAGGCATTTTTTCAAATAACTCACTTCCTTTTCTATGCTACCACATTTTCCATACATGTCTACCAAAGCATTTTATCAATCTACTCACTTCCTTGCTACTATGGCTAAAATCCTAAACCAGGTGCTTTCCAAGAAACTATGGATGCTTGGAAAAAATCTATCAAAGCATAATAGTAAGCGATAGCATAGAAAAGGTAGTGAGTATTAAAAAATGTCTCTAAGAAATGTGGTCTGATGGTGATGGAATGTCATTCCATCACCATGAGACCACATTTCCTTGAGGCATTTTTTCAAACATTTCACTGCCTTTTCTATGCTACCACATTTTCCATACACATCTACCAAAGCATTTAATAAATCTACTCACTTCCTTACTGCTATGGCTAAAAGCCTAAATTAGTGGTTTTCCAAAAAACTATGGATGCTTGGAAAAAATCTATCAAAGCATAATAGTGAGCAATAACATAGACAAGGTAGTGAGTAGTTTGAAAAAATTCCTCAAAGAAATGTGGTCTCATGGTGATGGAATGGCATTCCATCACCATGAGACCACATTTCTTTGAGGTATTTTTTCAAACAACTCACCGCCTTTTCTATGGTAGCACATTTTCTATAGATGTCTACCAAAGAATTTTATCAAACTACTTGAACTTCCTTGCTGGAATGGATAAAAGCCTAAAAAAGGTGCTTTCCAATAAAATATGGATGCTTGGAAAAAATCTATCAAAGCATAATAGTAAGCAATAGCATAGACAAGGCAGTGAGTAGTTTGAAAAAAATCCTTGAAGAAATGTGGCCTCATGGTGATGGAATGCCATTCCATCACCATGAGACCACATTTCTTTGAGGAATTTTTTCAAACAACTCATCACCTTTTCTATGCTACCACATTTTCCATACATATCTACCAAAGCATTTTATCAAACTACTCACTTCCTTGCTACTATGGCTAAAATCCTAAAATAGGTGTTTTCCAAAAAACTATGGATGCTTGGAAAAAATCTATCAAAGCATAATAGTAAGAAATATCATAGTAAAGGTAGTGAATAGTTTGAAAAATTCCTTGAATGAATGTGGTCTCATGGTGATGGAATGCCATTCCATCACCATGAGACCACATTTCTTTGAGGTAATTTTTCAAACAACTCACTGCTTGAAGAATAGAAACCAAGCCTTTATCCAAAATTCCCCTCCAAATTCTTTTCAAGGTCCTCATCCTCATCCTCAATTTACCAATTCATGGAACCTTCCACCTTTTATTTTACTTTTTCATATCCCCACCCCTCCCTCTTCATGTCAATATTTCCATCTATCTCATAACCAAGACCACACTATACCATCCACCTCATCCCAGCATAATACCATAGAGAAGGCAATGAACTGTTTGAAAAAATGCCTCAAAGAAATGCGGTCTCATGGTGATGGAATGCCATGAAACATTTGTTTGTAGTGGCATTCCATCACCATGAGACCACATTTCTTTGAAGCATTTTTTCAAACAGTTCACTGCCTTCTCTATGCTACCACAATTTTCATACATGTCTACCAAAGAATTTTATCAAATGGTTCACTACCTTGCTGCTATGGATAAAAGTCTGAAATAGGTGCTCTCGAATAAGCTATGGATAGGGAAAATAGTAAGCATGATAATTAGAAATATACAGTTCATTATCTCATACATTATAAGCCATGACGTGCATCACTATTGTAGTTTCTAAGATTGAATAATTTGTTGCTTTATTTTTAGATGTTGAAGTGGATACACCTCCACATGTTCATAGGGAAATGGATCTTTGTGTTTCTTATGCTATAGAATCCTCGATGCCTCTCATAGAGGTATGAGGTAGATTACTAAATTTTAATTTACATTCGTTGTTATAGCTATTAGTTAGTGAAAAATCAAAGCATTATTGGTTCATTGTTTAATTTCTCTTTGGATGTTTTCTATAGGGCTTCAACATGCCATAGCATGGACATGCAAATATTTCCCCTGAGGAGAGTGATCATCTAGTGGTGGTAAGTGATTATTTTGTTAAATATATCATTTTTTATAATGTAATTTCTTTATATTAATGTCTTTACTTGTTATTGTAATAGATAAAGCTTGACCAAAAACTAAACCCTAGGAAGATCACCAAGATCACTCCTTGACCTCAAAATAAATGAGTGATAGACTTATCACCATCTAGCCAACAAGTAAAGGGAAAGATTTTATTTCAAGATCATGGAGAGAAATGACTTTTGTTTCCAAAGCCCTTTGCTTTATGCCTATATGGATTTTTGTACATACTTTGTATTGCATATATTTGACATTGTATGCCTATATGGAATTATTGTAAGCCTATATGGCTATTTTGTATATATTTTATACTTATTTCGACATATATTGATGTATTCCTACATGGCTATTTGGTTAATACAAATATTTTTTTATCGATGGTGTCCATATTTGCATTATAAATCCATAGTTCAATAGATATGAGTTACATGTATTCAAGTGTATACTTTACAACTTATGTGTATACTTTTTGACTTAAATGTATCCCAATGTATACTTTGTGACTTATGTGTTTTCATGTGTATACCTTGTATTCATGCATATACTTTGTATTAATTTGTGTATACTATGTATTCATGTGCATACTTCAAGGCTTACATGTATTTGAGTACTTGTACTTCACTTATTCACATGTATGCTTGACTTATTCATGTGTATAATTATTATTTGGTTAGGCCTAGCATTGCTCATTGTTGTCCTTCATGGTTTGTCTTAAATATGTATTGACTGATGCTAAACAACTTCAATATTTCTAGGAATACTAGTAGAGTTACAAATTACAAAATTGTACAAATTGAAAAGAAAAGATTAATTGTAAATAAATGCACTGATTATGAACTTGATAATTTCTTAAGAATGAGTATAATATATATCAAGAGATGAGCCTTCTAGAATGAAAAATTACAACGAGAAATTAGACATGCAACTCCATGCAAAATTGCACAACTAATCAATCATTATACTTAAAATCTAACAACTAGCAAACTTATGTAAAGGAATATTTTAGGAAAATATTCTACACTAACATTTTCATAATCAATGGCTTGTTTCCATCCTCGCTCCCTAACTGTCAACCAATTTTTTTCAAGAAACCCCTTTGATATATTTCTATGTCCATTGGATCAATGAATATAAATCTACCCAAAGAATTCCCAATACTTTGAAAGAAATAATCCACCTAAAATTGCAACGAGAGATAAGGAAAATGAACCCACATAGGCATAATTGAATAAAGAATAGTTCACCCTTCATAGCTTGGTGAAGCCATTTCCAAAATTAGAAGATATTAAAGATAAAGAAGAATTATGATCTATATAATATAGAATTAGTACCCACTTTGATCACTACAAATTTTTTAACCATGGGCTTATCATGCTTTTTAAAATTTGGTAAGAAGGATTATTTAAGATCCTTGAGCAATGTATTTCCTAGTGCTCCCTTGTTCTTACATATCTCAATTCAGTTTAATTCAAAGAGATCCATCAAATGCTTTATCTAAAAGAAAAAACACGTTTTCAATTGGTATTCCATGAGATGTTTCATAAAAAGATTCCAGTATATTTGATATTTTGATTGGAACAAATCAATTAAGAAAAGGATACATAATCTTCACAACAATTGCAAAACATAATATTCATAGTAGATGATGAGTAGTTAACTTCTTAACACATTATGATACAAACATTTATCTTGAATAGCCTTTAAAAAATTTCACAGCATAATCCTCACAGTATAGAATTAATTGTTATGTTCTTGATCCATAACTATATAAACACGCCGAAATCTGTATATGCCAACTTTTTGTAATATTATTTCCTGTATAGGAAATGGACTTGGGAGAAAGCTCTATATTTTATAATACAAATAAGAAATGGACTTGGGTGAAAATTTTATTTATCACACAAAATAATAAATGTACATGAGAGCATCATGTGCTTCTCTTAGACTCCAATTTTCATGTATACCAAATCATTTTAAATGAAAATGACAAAATGCTTCACAACCAAAGTTGTTAATTGAAGAAAAAATAAAATGTTTCCACGTTCCACCATTGTATGCATTTTCAATTGGTTGTATATTGTTGTAAGGGAAAGGAGGATAATTAAAAAATGTATTGCCCTTGCTAGACTTGAGGATGATCATATGCTTTTGGTGTGGAAAACTTAGACTTCTCAACTGTCGTGTGAATGTTTCTCTTTTCGATTGTTTTGCATGCCATCATAAGGGATCAAGATAGTTGAATGTAGATTAGAGTGATTCAGTGTGTTTTTCTATGAAAAAGAGTCAATGTACCTATCTAGAGGCATTAGAATAGTCTGTTTGGTCACACGAGTTGTACAACGAAAGTTGCACCACTTTGCAACTTTATAATGCTTGCATTTGACACTTTTTCCATCAACTGAAAAGTTATCACCATAGGAAAATGAATTGGAGATAAAAAAACCTAAGAAAGGTTATTGTAGAGGGACCTAGTGCTATCCCATAGGCTCAGATGGAGAGTTCATAAGTGTCATGGTTTTTGAGTAATAGCTCATCAAAGATTGCAGCCATTTTGCACTATAGACCCTTAAGGGATCGAGCCAGTTGAACGTAGCTCAGAGTGATTCATCATGTTTTGGTGCAAAAGAGGACTATTCCTAGCATAAATGTACCCATCCAGATGCATTGGAATAGTTTGTTTGGTCACACAAGTTGCAGAACGAAAGTTGCATCACTTTGTAACTTTACATTGCTTGCATTTGACACTTTTTCCATCAAGTGAAAACTGGACACCATGGGAAAATGACTCAGAGTTAACAAAAACTAAGAGAGGTTATTGTAGAGGGGCCCAACACGATTCCCATAGGCTTACACAGAGAGTTCGTAAGCATCATGGTTTTTGAGTAATAGCTAGTCAAAGATTACACCCATTTTGCACTTTGGACTCTTAAGGGATCGAGCTATTTGAACGTAGCTCAAAGTGATTCAGCGTGTTTTGGTGTGAAAGAGGACCATTCCTAGCATAAAATTACCCATCCAGATGCATTGGAATAGTTCGTTTGGTCACACAAGTTGCAAAATGAAAGTTGCACCACTTTGTAACTTTACACTGCTTGCATTTGACACTTTTTCCATCAAGGGAAAATTAGACACCATGGGAAAATGACTCCAAGATAACAAAAACCAAGAGAATTTATTGTATAGAGGACCAACACGATCCCGTAGGCTTAGATGAAGAGTTCGTAAGAATCACAATTTTTGAGTAATAGCCCGTTGACAGAGGGTATAATAATGATAGAAGACAGAACTATGATAAAGGGAAATCCTCAGGCCAGAACTTTGAGTTAGATTGTCAAAAATTCCAAACAGTAGCCTCAATTTTTTAGTACGAAGTGGAGAACAATGCAATAAGCTAGGAAATAGTACCATCTACTCCTTATGATTCACCAGTGTTGGTATTGAATCATGCTCCTTTTCCACAAAGTAAGGAGAATGTACCTAAAGAGGAATCTGACCAGTGGGAGGAAGAATTAGACCAGGTATGGAATGGGGATGAAATGACACAGTTATTTGATGAGAGTACAGTGAATGATAATGGTCCCAGAGATGAAGAAGAGGCTTATGTTGAAGAAGTGAAAACCTTCCACATACCTGTCAAGAAGTATTACTTGAGGGAATTGCCACGTAGGCATCCACAGGCTGGAGGCCCCTTCACTACTTCCATTCCACCAAACAATTTCAATACACCTCTAGACCCTAATGCTAGCAATATTCCATCACTGCCTCAGGTGTCCAAGAAATATTTATCTCAAGATCCAGGGCATGCTAATGTGCCAAAAGGGAGAAGTGTTGATGCAAACAAGGATAAGGTGATGGAATACCCAAAGGAGAGCCCTACTGATCTAAGTGAGGAATAGTTGGCCATGTATGTTGCTGAAGAACTCAAGAAATTAAAGGTAAACCTATCTGCATTTGAGTTACTAAGATTTCCAAGCATTAGGAATGCAGTTCTAGGAGCTTATAATGCAAATTCCACGTCACAAGATAAATCACTTAGCGAAAGTGTCAATAGAGCATCTAGTTCTCAATCAGTAGGAAGACAAAATCAGACTCATAATCAAGTCCATATGTCCCCTGGAGATACCGGGAAAGAGAAGGACAAATCTCAAGTTTCTCAAGTTGATACTCCCTTAACTCTGTTTCAAGGGAAAATAGACACACCTCCATTCTTGATTTCTGTTAGAATATTCAGTAAGAATTTGCATAATTGTTTGTTGGATTTTGGTGCTTCAACCAATGTTATGGCTTTCGGTGTATGTAGAGATATGGGTATTACTCCCGCTGACTCACAAAATAAAGTCACACAATTGGATAGGACTAAAGTCAATGTTGTAGGAGAGTTAAATATGATTCATATGCAAATTTCTTCTGATCCTAGAATTCAGTAGGTTATCAATATACAGGTGGCTGACATACCTGATGCTTATGGCCTAATCCTGTGAAGAGACTTTACCAAGGATTTGAATGGATATGTCTCGACTGATTACTCCCATATGTGGCTTCCCTAGAAGGGAGTGCCGAACTAGATTAGAATTGAAAGAGAACCCAGAATGAAGTACATGATCATGGAATATCAGAAAACCTCTACTGAAATTTTGGTATCAGAAGTAAGTATGGGTAACTATATGCTTGCAGCCCCTCTTGAAGAGTTAGATGTGGAGGAAGTTCTTATGTTCCACACAACACCTGTTGACCCTACAACAAAATCCAATGGTACTGAAGCCTTAGTGAAACCAGTTGAAAATGATGATGAATCAGTTGAAAATAATGATGGTCCGAAAGATAGTCAGCTGGCTTTGCTAGATAGTTTTCAAGAGTTCATTTAGAAGTGCATTGAAGACCAGGTTCAGTTGGGAAGAGGAATGAACTTTGGGGAATTACTCTTTCCCAATTGGTGCAGGGTGCATAATGCTTCTCATTCAAAATTGGATTGTTCCTTATGCCAGGTTGTAGTGGAACAAATACAAAAATGTATCATCCCCACTCTAGCAGTCAAAATTGATATCCAAAATGTCCAAGAGGATCCCAAAGGAAAAAGAGTGATGCCTTCTGAAAAACCATCTAGCAGCAACAGTGCAAGTGATACAGTAAGGAAGTCTGTAGTTACTAGTTGTTGGACTTTAAGATTCGATGGGTCCAAATCAAAGCAAGGAGCTAGGGTAGGTTTCAATCTAATCGGTCCAAGAGGTAAGACATTTTTTGCTACTCATAGACTTCAATTTCACTATACGAATAATGTAGCAGAATATGAGGCTTTGGTGCATGGATTGTTAATGGCGTTGAAGAAAAAGGTTAAGATCTTGCAAGTTTTTGGAGATTCTGAGTTAGTAGTCAAGCAAGTTAGGAGACAATACTCTTGTCATGAGAGAAGAATGACCAACTATAGACACATAGTATGGGATCTTATTGAAGGATTTGATGCCTTTAATATTCAATTGATTCCATGAAGTAAGAACCAGACAGTTGACTCTCTTTCCCAAGCAGCCAGTACATTGCAACCTCTATCATTGTCTGGATTAAATAAGTTTACTGTGGAGCTAAACCCCAGTACCCTCAGTACCTAATAATGTCACCAAGTTCTAGGTGTTTGAAGATGACAAGCATATCTTAGATTTCATTACTAGTACAGATGTCTTTGCTTCTCAAATCATTGACGAAATTGAACTCCAAGAAGTAGAGATGGACTTGGAAGGGGTAATTAATCTGAAGACCAAAACAATTCCTAGAGGGATGGTGCAATTAGAAAGGATTTTTGATCTAGACAAGGTCAAGGATCAAGAACAGGATACCAAGAAAGAGTCCATTAGTGGACAGTGTGACAAATATAATATGGGAACTCAGGATGATGTCAAAAATATTTTTATTCTTAAAGTGTGCACTCCTGAAGAAAGGAAAGGTATCATCAATGCACTACATAAATATCCAGATGTGATAGCCTGGAGTTATGAAGACTTAAAGACTTATGATACATTAATCATAACCCATACTATCCCTCTCAATCCAGGAGTAAAACCTTTCAGACAGAGGAAAAGGCCCATCAATGCTTTACTAGAACCCATAAAACATAAGGAAGTGCAAAAACTATTGTCTGCAAGAATAATATTTCCAGTCAGACACTCTACTTGGGTTGCAAACTTGGTTCCAGTGCAAAAGAAAAATGGTGAAATCAGGCTGTGTAGATTTCAGGAACCTAAACAGAGCTTCAGAAAAAGATAATTATCTAGTACCCTCACTGGATGAAGTACTCCAGATTGTCAATGGATCTTAGATGATGTATTTATTGGAGGGTTATTCAGGATACAACTAGGTCATGGTGCAGTATGAGGACAGGCACAGGACTGCTTTCACCACCAAGTGGGGCACTTTTTCCTATAGGAGGATTCCCTTTGGCTTGATTAATGCTAGAGCCACATTCCAAAATCCATGGAAATTTCCTTTAAAGACATAATTGGTAAGTGCGTAATCATTTATATGGACGATCTAATAGTCTTTTCAAAGAAGAGATGTGATCATATCTTAGATTTGTGCAAAGTTTTTTAGAAATGTAGAGAGTTTGGGATATCTCTCAATCCAAAGAAATGCATATTTGGAGTCACAGAGGGTAAATTGTTGGGGGCATGTTCTCTCTGAGAAAGGAATTTCCATTGATCCAGAATGAATAGAAGCCATACTCAAGATCCTACCACCTGCTAGCAAGAAATAAATGAAATCATTCTTTAGTAAGATAAACTTTGTGAGGAAGTTCATCACTGGGTTCACAGAAATAGTCAAGCCACTGAATGCAATGTTGAAGCAGGAGGCCAAAGTTGAATGCAATACAAAAGCAAAGGAAGCATTTGCAGAGATAAAAAGGGCTATTATTGAAGATCCTTTTTTGGAAAGTCTAGACTATGCTAAACCATTCTATATATATTCATTTGCTTCTAACCACTCCTGTGTTGCTATGCTAACTCAAAAATTAGACCAAGGAAATGAGCATCCCATAACATTCATGAGTGCACCATTGAAGGATGCAAAGTTGAGATACCCAAGTGTGGAAAAGCAGGCCTATGCCTTAGTCAGAGCTGTAAAGAAATTTAGGCACTACATCCTCATAAACAAAATCTTTTCAATAGTTCTTGATCCTACAGTCAAGCTATTGTTGATGCAAAATGAGCTGGGAGAATGCAGAGCCAAGTGGGTAACTATGTTACAAGAATACAATATGGAAATTCAACTCATGAAGCTAGTAAGAGGGCAAGGACTTACAAAGACAATGGAGGAGACAGGCCCCGATCTTACAGCTCAGAGTTACAATTTAGAGGATGTTTCTCCTAGCAAGTGGTATGATGACATTGTTCATTATCTCTTGACTCAGAGATGCCCTAATCATCTTAATGCAGTACAAAGGGAATTGTGTTTAAAGAGTGACAATTTCATGCTTAAGGGAGTTGTCCTATATAAGAAAAACCATGAGGGTGTGTACTTAAGGTGCCTAGGAAAGGCAGAGTTTGAAAGAGTGATGGAATTTCACGACAGATATGGTACAGGCCATGGATCAATACCTTCTACAGTGAACCAGATTCTGAGAGCTTGTTACTATTGGCCTACACTATTCAAGGATACACACAACCACGTTAGAACTTGTCATGTTTGTCAGACTGCGGCAGCCAGAGATAAGTATGCAACACTCCCACTCCAACCAGTCTTTGAGATAAAACCTTTCACACAGTGGGGGATCGACTTCATAGGTCCAATCAATTCACCTTCCTCTATAGGACACAGGTATATCCATACTGTCAATGATTATTTTACAAGATGGACTGAGACCCTTGCTTGCAAGCAATGTACTTCAGAGGTGGTAATTAATTTTATCGAATCAGGTATCATTAACCATTTTGGATGTCCTCTGTCTTTAGTTTGTGATAATGGTCTTGCATTTTCATTGTTGAAGTTTTCTAATTGGGCTTTTGATCATGGGATTATCATTAAGTTTGCATCCAATTATTACCCTCAGGGTAATGGTTTGGCTGAGTCATCCAACAAAAATCTTCTGACTGTTATCCGTAAACTGTTAGAAAGAAATCTGAAGGATTGGCATACCCCACTTAGATTTTCTCTTTGGGCAGATCGTACAAGGCATAAGACTTCCATAGGAATATCACCTTACCACCTGGTTTATGGATTAGAGCCTGTGTTTCCCATTCAGTTAAAGATCCCCACCTTACAGTTCATTAATAAATATTATGATGAGGGAGATAAACATGAGGCCAGACTTGCTGAATTATTACACCTTGAGGAAAAAAGAGACGAAGCCATGGAAAAATTTGCTAAACATCAGAGGGTAGTCAAGAGATGGTTTGATAAAAGAGCCAAGGTAAAAGATTTTAGGATTTCTAATTTGGCTCTTTACTGGGATAAAGCCCATGACCATAAGGGGGAGCATGGAAAATTTGATAAAATTTGGCTTGGCCCTTACTAGATTTAAGAAATTCTGGGAGATAATGCTTTTCATTTGAAAACTCTCACTCAAGAAGATATCCCACTGCTTGTTAATGGGCAGTATTTAAAGCATTATTTCTAGTCTTGAGTTGTTCTTAACTCTTATCCTGTATATAGTTAGATTAGGTTTCCTTTCTAATTTTTTTTCTTTGCTTTGCTTTGGTTAGATTAGGTTTCCCTTTTTGCTTTGATTTTGTTTGTTTTGGTTAGTGTAGGTTTGTTTTTTTTTTCTTTGCTCTTGCTTTGAGGGTTTTCCTATTTTCTCCTGGATGTGTTGCACCTGTATGGAAAATATATCATTACCTGGGACCATTTTAAGTATTTTATTGGTGGACTTTAGTCTTTTATCTTGAAAGGATGGTTGAAGTCTTTGTTATTGCCAAACAGTCTAAATGTTTGATTTATAGAAGATGGGTCACTCGTCTTGATTTGAATTTGAAGTATTCTGAAATCTTATATCTCTCATATATCTTAAGAATCTAGACATTACTGCAAGGATCCTTGTGAAGTCTTAACAGGTGAAATATCTTATTTATGCTTCAGTACCACTGTGATTCTCAGCCCTGAGTGTGAACTTCATTGTTCATAGGTTGAAATGAAAAGTGACATAGAAAAGAATATCAAAGGAAAGAAAAGTGAAATATTGAAAATCAAAAGAATGTATTCAACTTATCAGGAGTATCTCAATATCTCTATCAGGGCTATAGACGCCTAGCTGGTAATAGAGCTATGTTTTGGAGAGTCACAGTGATAACCTCGTCAGGGCTATAGATGCCTGACTGGCAATGAGGATCTATCCAGGTTGCTTTTGAAGTTAGAATCTTTACGTAGCATGTTTTGACCAAGCATGGTTCTTGCAGTAGCTTAAGGAGAGAAATGAACCCATATGCACACACTTGGATTTTGTTTATTTAAGGTTTGGTCTACCCTTTGGTTCTGAATCTTTAATCTTTGCATTTTGATTTGTTTGTTTAATAGTGAGATTGAAACCAGAGATTCTGGGTCCTCAATTCCTGTTCTTCATCAAATGCTTTGGAGCATTTCCCAGCAGAGTCACCATTTGTTGTGTAGTTTTCGCACACACACCCCGCTGAAAGCAGGGACACTCTTTTGCTTTGGTTTTTGGTGTCTTGGCCCTTTCATTTTGAGGTTTTATCTTGCTTTGGCATGTGCTTAAATGTTTATTTGGATTTCCTAAGTGATTTCCCTAAGCTATTCATTGAAAATCTTTGGTTCTGGGTGAAGTTCAAGTTTTTACCCTGGTTCAGGACTTTCCACGCCAGCCAGATTTTCCCAGATCCTGCTCGGACTCCAGCTGAGCACTGTCGTTTGGAGATTTTTCGTCTTCGTGGAATTCTGCATGGGCCGGATTTTTTCGGATTTCATCCTGTCGTTGGGTTCCTAGATTTTCCTGGCTGTCTTGTTGGCTGCATTAAATGTTTTCGTACGAGCTTTGAACGATGTTTTTAATCGATCTTTGAGGTCTTTTATGCCATTATGCTTATTGTTTGTCATCAATTGAGCTGAGGAGTTTGTTCTTGAAGGTGTTCGATTTGATTTGAAGCATTGAGTTTGTAGATTGTGGGTTAAGGCCATGATTTACTGTGCATTTTGTTGCTATTCTTCAACGAGTGCCACTAAATTCACGTTTGTTATTTCTGAGACCGATTTTTGCTTCATCAATGGTATGTATTTGATTTTACTACTTTTGATTGATGAAAGTTTGTGGTGCTTTGGCATTTTGAGTTTATTGGGGTTCAAATTTCTGCATGTTTGAAAGTTTGAGGGTAGGGTTGCATGATGTGGTTTAATTTATGGCTTCCCAAGTAGTTCTTGTCATTGTTCGTGTGCTTGAATTATGAGGAAACTTGTTTGAGAGTCGTGATTTCCGCTTAGAAAAGCCTTAACAGTTGAAATACCTGAGTTCTGAGCTTGCCTGTGCGTTAATGGTGGATTTGTAGGGTTTGGCTTAGGGCATCACCATGAAACTTTATTTCGCCTCCCAATTGGTCTATAATTCTAAGAAAATCTATGAAAGGCCTATACCTAACTCGTCTCATGCCTAAGTTCTCAAAATTTAGGATCTATCCATTGGTCTGAGCAAAATCGTGATTTTGTGTCGCAGTTCGGGTTTCATCCTCAGTTCGGGATTTTTCGTCTCCGGCAAATTTTTTGGTTCTCGTAGATTTTGCCGATTTCCTTCGATTTCCCAGAATCTGCATACCTTCAAAGTTTCACCTTATCCGTAGATTTCCATTGACTCTGAATTTTCTCGAAATCCTTGGCTCCCTATTTTTCCTGAAATTTGTGCAAAGTGTCTCTACCTTCGCGGAAATTCGTCCCTGGCGGACTTTCCTGAAATCCAATGAAATATGATGGAATATGAAATAGCATGATTTGTTAATAGTTGATGGTGCATTTTATGATTAATTTATGCTATTTTGAGATCTTATATATCATTTATTGATTAATAATGGTCAGACTTAGTTGATAGTAGGTGCTTTCATGTTCATTTCAGTGGAATCTATCTAGCTCAGAATTTCCTGGAGTTCCTCCTGGCTTGGATTCGGCGGATGGTCCTAAAACCCGAAATTCATTATGATCATTTTGTATGGGATTTAATAACACCTTGATTGTGTGGGATTCATTTTAATGATCATTTTGACGTATTAACTTTGGCTTCCTGTGGTTTTTACTATGTTCTCTTTGTTGGATGCAGGTTGAGTCTAGCAAGGCAGTGACTATGTCTTCCATATCTGAAGTAGAAAGAATAAAGATGGAAATCAAGAGCAAGATTCTAGAGAGTAAGATCACTTCTATCTGGTTAGAGGTAACTAATACCAACGTTGGGTTGTGGGACTATGAGGAGTTCAAAGGCAGAATGGCAGTGCAAGACCTTCCTCTGGTGGCTAAGAGGATGTTAGAGTCAGGGTTGGTGCATGTAGCTGGTTTCCCTTCCATAGTGTAGTGTTATGAGCTGGTCCTTGAGTGTGCCAGGCACTATGACATTGATACACAAAGAATAATTGATCCTCAAGGGAGGATTGTGGAAAATCTCAACCCTGTTTCCATTCCTTAGAATTTTGATATGCCAGATAGATCTCATGTGGTGGCATTCAACATGAAGGAAACTCAGGAGTACTATGATGAACACACTATTAAATCTCAACAGCTTATCAATTATTGGCTAGAGAAGCCCAAGTATCATTATTCCAAGCTGCCTAAATAGCTATTCAGGGAAAAATTCAAGGAGTATTATGATGCCATCACTCTTCTTAGTAGGGTGGTTGGATTAAGGAATGCTAGCATGTTTGAGAATTGGATGTGCCATGTGATTATGAGAATGGAATAGGAGAAGATTGACTACCATTGAGAAGGTGTCACTAGCAGAGTGATTCACGAGCAGTTGTCCAATGTGCTACAGACCAAAACCTTCATAATGACCTCATACTTGGTCTATGCTCTTGAAAGGTTTCATCCATACAAGGGATTGAGTACCAGGGGCACATTTGGATAGGATATTATCTATGAGGTCTACCCTTAGTTGCATTTGGGAAGTTCAAGTTACAGGAGGGTGAATGATGCATT
>VDFB02271358.1:1152081201-1152248629 GCA_007258455.2 Sequoia sempervirens
TAAATGTCCCCTTAATGCACTTTCCGACCATACTTAATTATGGTTTTAGGATATTCCCATTAGAAATCATTTAATGCACTTTAATCTTTGAAATGCAGTAAAATTTCCTTGGTGGGACAAGTTGTAACCTATGGTGACTTAGTCCCACTGGGCACAAAAATCAAAATAATTTTAATTTCTTGGTGAGATTTTATTCTCTTACCCTTGAGGTTGGCCTGTGATGTGGGTGAAGCCACATAAGTGGTTTACACTTTTGAAGAGGAAGGAAATTTGAGAAAAAATGACCCCATGGCAAAAAAATTGGTTTTAGGGGTTCGCATGAACCTACATGTTCGACCGAACCATGAAGGGGTTCGACCAAACTAGGGTTCGAGCGAACCCATTAACTATTGGGCCCACATTTCCTGCCCAAAAAACAAAGGAAAAATGCATATTTGTGGGGGTTCGAATGAACCAGGGTTCGAATGAACTCTGGTTCGCTAGAACCCCTGGGGGTTCGCTAGAACCCCCCTGGTTCTAGCGAACCCCCTTTTTCCCTAATTTTTTAATGTGTTCACACAAAAAACCTAAAATTTTACGCTTTCAAGCTACGGTTGGGGATGAAAATGGGGGAATATTTAGAAACCAAACTTGGAATCGAGTAGCCTTCAGAACGAGCTATCCAATGAATATAATTTTAGTATGTTTTGGTTTTTATTATCTATCTATTTATTAAGTTTTACTAAATATAGGTTTTTCACTAAAAAAAAACTCTTTGTTCTGCACAAGTGGAAAAATAGAAGATTATCAAAAAAAAAATTAAAAATATGAGTGTACCAGATATTGGAGTCCTTGATCCAACAAAAAAAAAAGGAATTTCGATATATAAAAGAAAAGTTACGCATTATACGGTCTCGCTATGTCTGAATTGTAATTGGTTTGACTTGGAAAATTGATTAAAGAAAAAATATTCAATAAAATACTATCTAACCAAGTGGAAGCACTAGATATAGGAGTTAAAAATATAAATTCAAAATAATTAGAATTTTATCCTTCATGGAAAAAAGTTATCACGTTATCTGATTATGCATCACTTTAAAAATGTATTTTTGAAAAATAATTTTATGGGGAGATGGAAAAAAAGAAATTACAATCTGATTCCAAAAGAATTAGAAAAAAATATTTTTAGAATCTACAGACAAAATGTGACAAGACTCTAGTTTACATCATCTTCAAATTCCTTACGGTTTAATCGCTATAGGTGCCCGAATGTGGAGATTGTGTAAAAAAAAAAATATCAGTGTCCAGTTAGGCCAAAAAGTGTAAACCACTATTGTGGGATCACCCATGTGCTATTTTTAGGAATTAATGGAAAACCAAATATAAATAAGGGTTTTTCTCCTAATTTTACAATCTCCTTATATTTTACAATCTCCTAATCTCTTGCAAACTCATAACTCATTAAGCATTCAAGCTCTCAAGCATTCAAGCACTCTAAGCATAATCAAGTCATCCATTGGAGCACTTCATTGCATATCTTTAGATTTCTACATCAAGGGTTTGGTAAGTTCATGAAATTACATGTGATCTATTTATCATTCTATTCTTATTTCATTTCATTATCTAGTGTTTGATTACCCAAGTGGGGTTTGACCAAGGCAAACCCCTATACTCTAACCCTTAACATTTTTTCCCCTCTTTGCATGTGGGTTTGCAGGTCTTGTATTTACATTTGTCAAAGATTTTGGTTTCAAGAAGTGGTAAAAAACCATCAAATTCAATATAACCGTTATTGAAATTTGTAGACTCTTCTTCAGCTCATTTTTTGTAGAATCAAGATCAAACACTTGTTAGAAAAGAAAGTGTACAACGAAAGCTACAAAATCCTATCCCAAAATTCAAGGAATATCCAAGTGGACTAAATTTTCATCTATGGAAAATTAGTCGCGCTACTTGGCCTAAAAAGTGGTTTCTGCATTTTTTAATACCCATTTGGTAATTCTTGTTCTGATAGATTTACCTTGAAACTAGACTAAGTTTCCTAGCTTCATGTAAGCATCACAATAAACATTTCTGGTCAACTCTATAGGATTCCAAAGCTTCTCTTCATTAGATTCCAGATTCTAGGTGCACCTCTCTAGTTCTGTTTAATTATTGCATCATTTACTTGCATTCTTAGGTGTTTTTGCATATCACATTGTGTTTTCCAACACTTTGCATTTCTTAGGTTTAGAATTAATAAATCATATTTATTTCAATTTATTGCATTACCACATCATATTTAGATACATTTCACCCCTTTCACATTAATCTTGAGTGTAGACATTTGAATTTTGGCCCCATTATTCCTCTCCTTTTAGGTGAAAAACCTATAAGAGTTCGAGGAACCCTTGGGTAACCAAAATCATTGTACACAAAACCAAGAAACTATCAAGTTAATTGTATGTCACTTAATCCCAAATTAAGTAATACTTAGTCCTTCTACACATTTTGCACTGTAATTGCTTGCATTTTATGGGAATTTTCTGCATTTCTATTTTTTGTTCTTGTATCTCTATTACAATTTTCATAATTTATGTTATTAGAATTTTATTGCTCCTAGTTTTCATTTCATTTGCATCCACACCACCTTTAATAGCCTTTTTATGAGTGTTTGGTTCCCTATTGAAAATACTTTAGTGAGAAGAAGTTCACGACTCATGGCATCCTGCGATAGCACACTTGTCGTGGATCTTGGGTTGTCCCAAGCTACAACTCCTAGTATTGACAATAGTGCATTGGGCATGAAAACTACCTTTAGAAATACTATGCTTTCTAATAATATGCAAATTGATACAAAAAATGATCAAATTCTGTAAGAAAAAGTTGTTAACATTCATGAGGATTTAACACATTTGCAACAAGATTTGTGCCTTGAAAAAATTTCAACCACTATGATTCCTACTATAGAAAAAATTCATCACTTGATTGAAAGTGAAAATGGCTTAAACATTATGAAAATAATTACTGAGATATACAACAAACATGCTCCTTCTATCTCTAGCACATCCCAACCAACAAACACTATGGTTAGTCAAGGATGACTTAACACTCCTCCTTCCATAGTAGCATTAATACCTACCTACAACATTCCACAAGTCACCACAACAATGCAATAGGTTAGCAATACGATACCTTCCTCAATTGTTCCTACTAGCATTCCTCATTATTATGTGGCATCGAATGTTCTATCCTCCTCCACTATACCATCTATTAGAATTCCATTCACCTTCCCTACCACTACATACTCTCCATCACCACGCACACTAACCCTCTCATCACACAACTTTTCTAAATAGTCTCCTCTCTGCAAAATAAAATATCCACCATCAACCAAAACTAGAACAGACCACCTACCTATTATGTTTGTAGCAGCCCACTATCTTTGGAAATCCTAAGAACATTGATGCCACAGGGAATAGAAATTCCTAGATTTGACAAGTATGGAGGAAAGGGTGATCCTATTAATCATATTAATGCCTACATATCCTTGTGTAGTGACTTTGTCCTTAACGATGAACTCTTGGCCAAATTGTTTCCTGGGACTCTAAAATACATTACCTTAGAATGGTTTTCATCGTTACCCAATAATTCAATTAGTTCATTCAATGAATTAGTTGACTCTTGGCCAAATTGTTTCCTAGGACTCTAAAAGACATTACCTTAGAATGGTTTTCATTGTTACCCAATAATTCAATTAGTTCATTCAATGAATTAGTTGATGCATTCATAAGTCATTTTCAAGTGCATATGACTCCAAATAAGACATTCGTTGATTTAATGTGATGCAAAAAAAATGTAGATGAAAAGGTAACTGATTTCATCTCACGCTATCATTCACTTTATGCCCACATTGATGTTAAGATTCTTGATCTGCATCTCCAAAAGATATTCATTGAAAATTTACAAAATAAAATTCATGATAGATTGACCATGATGAAATTTCCCTCCTTCATGCACTTGTGCACAACCCTTTGTGATTATCATAATTCTGTTAGAAGTCATGATGCAAAGTCCATGTCCAACTGAACTAAAAAATCTGAACCTAGCACTTCAAACAATTTGCAACCATTTGAAAAACCAAACAAAGGGTTTATATAGTTCAACCCTCCTCAATAACCACCTCAACCCGTCAACAACCAAGTAGTAGCTATTAAAGTTTTGATACCTTATAGTTATGGAGATCCAAAATGACAATTTACACCATTACCAGACACTCTTCATAACACAATGACCCAACTTATATAGCAACAAATAATTTATTTACCTATTGTTAAACCATTAGATCCAACTAAACCTTTGCCTCCAACCTTTCAAACTAACACATATTGCCATTATCATAGAAAAAATGGACATGAAATAGAATAGTGTAAGCACTCAGTGATTTTGGACATCTATCTATTTCTAATGTTAATGTTAAAGGAAATACGTGTGTTGCTCCACCCAATCAAAATTTTGAAATTTTTACCAATCCCATGCCTAACATAATGTATCATTTTTCGAACTAGTGAAACTAAAAACAATTATGTGATGATTGTTCATAAAGAGATTGAACATCCTAATCCTATTCCACAAAGCACTTCTATTAATCTTATGGATGATCTGGTAGGAGCGATAGAAGTTATCCCTCATAAGGGACAACCTAAGAAAAATATGGATATTACTCTCTTCTAAGGATATTCTTCCAAATCTTTTTGATGGTCCTCTTTACAAAGATGGATATATTTATGATAAGCCCACTAATGGGATACTCATAGATTTTTCCTATGGTGAGAATGTGATCACTGAGGAATTTTTGGTATTACATGATCTTTATGAAGATAACTATGACAAACCAAGAGCATGGATCAAAACAAATAATGGTTTTGCATGCCCTATGATATGATCGATCGTTCTTCAATTAGAAGTAGGACCTAAGACAGTGGATGTTACATTCTCTATCATTCCACAATTGAATAAGTTTCATTTGTGGCTAGGCCATCCATGACTTCACTCGATGAAATTTGTCCCTTCAGTCATACACAAATGTTTAAAGTTTCTGCATGAAAATGACATATTCATTGTTAACCATAGTGGAATAACCCTTTTTATTCTAAAGGAAACTTCTCCTTAAAATACTTTTGGCCTGAGCCCATGGAGCCCATAACACCTTGCAAGGATTTATTTTTTCATTGCTTATCAAAAGTTTAAAGAAAAGAAAATTTCCAAATTGTCCCTCCGTAACCAATCCCCATCTGCTTCTGACACCCCAATCCTCAATGAGACAATGCTTAAACCTAAACTAGAACATCTAGATCAAACACCACTAAACACTTCGCCTTCCTCATCCAAACATCCACAAGATAATGAAACCAACTCCATCATGCCCCCTCGCATAAAAAAAGTTTATAAAGCAAAAGAGAAAGTGATTGACCCACCTCCTATGATTCAATTTGTTCCTCCACTTGGGGAAGAGAAGGTGCCTATGGTGGATCAACCAATTCTTACACCTACACAAATTCAAAATAGAATCAAAAGAAACTATGGTGCTAGGGAGCATAGGCGTCGACGTCGTTTCCTTGCTCATCAATTATAAACTAAAAACAACAAAGAAATTCAACCTCCACCTTTGACAGAAGCAATAAATAATGACCCTCCTCCCCAATCATAAGAAAATGATCCAATACAACAACCACAAGTCTTGATACACCCTTCATTGGAAATTACCATCTTCCCTCTGGTCGTGATTAATCTGGATGATGATGATGATGATGAGATCTCTAAAATAGTTGAAGAGGTGCATAATGATCTTAATATATTATTTTTCTCTTCCATGAGCTTAAATGACAAATCTCCTATAACAAGTGTAGAACTTGGTACATCCCCTAGTTCAGCCCTTGAAATTGTCCCTTTGGAAAGTCAACCACCCTCACAATACACTGAACATGATTGGAAGGCGGATGACTTGTTAGATGGTTGACTTGCTTTCGCCTTGATAGCCTTTTGAATTTTTCCTTTTATTTTTTTTTCTTTTGAGCTTATATGTTCGTATCATGTTCCACCGTAACATGAAATTTGATGTTCTCCCTCACTTTGTGACATTCTTCTATTTGTACCTACATTCTTCTCTATGTCAAACATTTCTTTTTCCTTTTGATTTTTCTTGTGTTTTCCTTTTGGGGATGATGAAAAGCGTTGAGACCACAATGTCTCCTCCATGTTGACCCAAACTATCCTTTTTATTTTCTTATTTTCTTTTGTTTTTTGTTTTCCTTTTGGGGATGATGCAAAGCGTAGAGATTCCCAATGTCTCTTCCATGTTGACCCAAAAGGTCCCTTTACTTTCTTTTTCACTTTTTCTTGTGTTTTCCCTTTTTGGGATGATGTAAAGCATAGAGACACCCTATGTCTCTTCCATGTTGACCCAAATGGTCCTTTTATGTTCTTTATCTCTTTTGTTTTGTGTTTTTCCTTTTGGCGATGATGCAAGGAATTGAGACTGAAAGGTTTCCTTCATGTTGGCTCAAAATCTTTTCCTTTGCTTTCACCTTTTCATTTTCTTTTTGCTTTTTTTTTCTTTTTGGGGATGACGCAAAGCATTGAGACCCCAATATCTCCTTATTGACGCAAAATGATTTTTTTTTCTTTTTCTTTTCGCTCTCTTTGTGTCATTCTTCCAGTTCTATGCATTTGGAGAATGATTACAATTCTGATCTCCTTAATAAAAAATTTGTAGCAATGAACATACTAACCCCAAATCCATAGATCCCTTATGTGCTTGGTGTGTTCCTTTTCCTTCACATGGTGCAACCTTACTTAGAAGTGTATGACTTGGCATAGGGTATTTCCAAGTTGGCTCTCATGTCTTGTTTATTTTTTCATTTTTCATTTGCTACTTTAAAGTAATTACTCACAAAACGGTGTGTTACAATTCCTTTAAAGTGGTAGCATATATTGGCATAATTCATTTTGTATTTTTCCTTTTTCTTGGTTCTTAGTGCAGCCTTGTTACTTTATATGATGAATTTGTCACTTTGTGGATGATATTGGGTGTGATTTCCTTCGTAAGTGTGATCTATCTAAGCATATTACATTCCTCTTGGTGGCCTAATGTGATGCACTGCATCCCATAAATTGCAAATATTCTCTTTTTTGATTGGTCCTCTCTTGGATACATTAGACACAATGTTACCTAAGTTATAGACCTCACATGAACTTAAAAAGTCTCATTTGAACATCTTTTGCATGTTGCATTTTGCATTTATATGGCCACCTTACATAACACAACTTGCATTCCTATGGTGCCATTGCATTTGTTCATGAGTTCTAAGCGTATGAAGCTTTGCTTGTCTCATGAAGAATGCAATGACATTGTTTTTTGTGGTGCCTTATTAAAGTTATTAGGAGGTATAACTTTGATATGGTTGAGTGGGAAATCCCATTTTGAGGCATGAATTTTCCCCATAGCCACCTGCTTGCATGAGTGCATACCAACCGAGTGTATGTTTCTCACCTTTCGGGCCTTCTCACCCCATGGAAAACTAGAAGTTCCATGGCCCTAGAGTGAGTATACTTGGGACCTCTCACCTGGTGGAAAACCATGAGTTTCATTTCCCTAGAGTGAGTACATATTTCTTTTAAAAAAAATAAAATAGCCTAGATCTTATCGAAAATGGGATAGAAAAATGATCAAAGCTTTCTTTCATCCTTTTTCATCACCTTCATGTGTGTTCCTTTGTACCTATTCTTTTTTTTCCATGAGATCTTGATCCTAGGGGCTTGATCATCCCTCTTGATTATTTTTGTCTCATCTTACTAGCATCAGTGCATTTGTATCCTTCTTAATGTGCATGTTGGGCTACTTTAGCATAAGTTTAAAGAAAATTCATCCTCTCACTAAAGTGGGGACTTAATGTGTCACTGAAAACTGTATAGTTGATATTTTTACACTCACTTGAGTTTTTCTTATGGAATTTAGCTTGATTTTTCCTCGATTTAATGTTGTAATGTGGCCAACACATTCACATTAGGTCTTGAACCCTTGTGAATCATTAAGACTTCTAGGATGTCTTGTAAAAGTGAACATGTGAAGTGTTGTAACCCACTTTCACACTTTTCTAGGACCCTTTAATTATAATTCACTTAAATAACTTCCTTTTATCACTTACAAAGTCTTATTTCAAAGTGTTGTAAAGAGTTGTAACAAACTCTAAAGCTTTTCTAGACTTGTAATCACTAATTCAACCCTTTCTCATGTTTAAATGTCCCCTTAATGCACTTTCTGACCATACGTAAGTGTGTTTTTTAGGATATTCTAGTAAGACATCATTTAATTCACTTTAATCTCTGAAACCTAGTTAAATTATTATGGTGGAACCAAGTCACCACCTAGAGCGACTTAGCCCCACTAGGCACAAAAATAAAACTAATTTTAATTTCTTGGCGGATTTTATTGTCTTACCCTTGAGGTTGACTTGTGATGTATTATTTTCGGGAATTAATCAAAAATAAAGTATAAATAAGGTTTTTTCACCTCATTTTACAATATCATAATCTCTTACAATCTCCTAATCTATTGCAATCTCATAACTGTTTAAGCATTCAAGCACTCTAAGCATAATCAAGTCTTCCATTGGAGCTCTTCATTGCATATCTTCAGATTTCTACATCAAGGGTTTGGTAAGTTCATGAAATTTCATGTTATCTATTTATCATTCTCTTCTCATTTCATTTCATTATCTAGGGTTTGACCAAGGAAAACCCCTATACTCTAACCCTTAACCCTTTTTCCCCTCTTTGCATGTGTGTTTGCAGGTCTTGTATGCAGATTTGTCAAAGAGTTTGGTGTCAAGAAAGGTTCAGCAAACCATCAAAGTCAATACAACCCTAATTGAAGCTTGGAGACTCTTTTAAGCCTATTTTCTATAGAATCATGATTTGACACCTGTTAGAAAAGCAAGTGCAAACTAAAAGCTACAAAATTTTGTCCAAAAATTCTAGAAATCTCTAGGTGGACTAAGTCTTCATCTATGATGAATTAGTCCCACTAACAGACCTAAAAAGTGGTTTCTACATTTTTGGATGCACATTTGGTAGATTCCTATTTTGGTAGATTTTCCCTGAAACTAGACTAAGTCGCCCAACTTGGCATAAGTGTCCTAGTCAACATTTCCAGTCAAATATGTAGGATTCTAGAGCCTCTCTACATTAGATTCTGGGTTCCAAGTGTACCTCTCTAGTTCTATTTAATTATTTCATCATTATGTCGAGAGACATATTCAGTTGTAGAGGGAAGAATGTTTCTTCGTAAACATTATCCCTTTTTCAATAATTTTGATGTTCTTTTTCCTATATAGTGGTGGTGTAATATGTAACATCTCATATTAAAGATAAGTTTGAATTAATGTGTTGTGAGTAATGTTTGAAATTAATAATATTTGTGATAGCTATTAATAATATTCGCCATTTATTACACCGACTCGCTTTCTCCATAACAACCGATAGTGATTCCACTACTTTACATGAATGAACCATTTCATGAACTATTTTGCAAGATATGATACAATGTGTATATATATTTTCCAGTCGTGGTGGAAGAAATGGCACTAACCTGCAAGTTAATGGTGCAACACTTTTCAAATGTAGCTCTATTTCATGCAGGTGATCACAAATACAGAGGTACCTTCCTTCAAGTCCAATAACAATGATCATTTGTTGGTGGATATCAATTTGAGGGCACATTTTGAGATTAAGTGGCCCACGACAGAATAATATTTATGAGTGGCAACATATTGTATTAGGTAAGTGATCTGTTTGCATGTGTGTTTTTAGAATGAGAAATTGAAGTATGAAATAGAATTTATGCTTCCTCATTTTGCATGCATGTCTATTTGTAGGCTTGCATGGTTTAGCGATCCTAAATCTTGGATTGGACTTCACCAAAGTATCAACATTCTTTTTCAAAAAAATCTCTTTTTTAAATTTTTTTAAAATTTTTGTTGTTGTTGTAGGGTCTCGAGAACAATAAAATCAAGTATAGAATAGCTTTTCATATATGAAAAAGAGGCAGAGTGGGTAGATCATGATTTGGGTCTCCTATAACTATTGGTCCATGAAAATTTCCTCTCCTGTAGTGTCTGGCATTCCTTAATACTTGACAGATTGACGTGTTTGAGCATTTATTTACGTTGGATATTTATTTGATGTTTATTAATCTAATATTTATTTAATAGAGTTTTCAAGATGTCAAATAGGTACAGGGGTGAGTATTCATGCAAGTAATATTGATTATTTAATTTTTTAATTGCTAACATCAAAATCTGATTAGAATAGAAAGAAAGAGGTTGGAGATCGTCTAAAATTGCTTAGATTGCTCAAGATTCTTAATTCACTACTGTCCATTCTTTATATGATTTTCCTAATCTGAATAACATCCAAGGGTTTTTCTATGGCTACATTGTTGTTGATCTAAGCTCAAAAATGCTTTTTTTTTTAAATATTAAATATCATGGCATATGGCTTACCTGAATAGCATTGTGGATATTATATATTCAAAAACCATACTTTTCTTTTAGTTACATATCTGAATACAATATAAAAAAATGCATATTGTTTTAGAACTTGATTTTGGAATGTTACAACAATAGTATTTTGTCTACATATGGCTTCTCCAAATCAATAATGGCACATATTCTGACATAGTTGAGAAATTCCCATTTTTTTGTGACACCATAAATATGAAGTATGCGAGATTGTATGATATAGATACGTGATTCTTAGAACTGGGAACCCACCTTCCAACAAAATTTTGGCTTTATAGTTAGTAACAAAATTGTGGTTGACTTGGGTAAGAAATAGAAATTGAGTGATTTTGGCAATTCCTATTATTAAAAATAGGACAACATGCATGCAATAAAAAAGGGCATGGTTTCATGTAACCACCCAATATTGGTAAAAATCATTTTGATAACTATTTTTCCTACCCTTAATTTTTCCCTTTTTCGAAGAGATCCAAATATTTAAGAAATATAAAATTATATTTGTATTAAAAAAAATAGTTAAATTTTGAGCAATTAGTTAGTTGTAATTTTCTATTATTTTATATATATTTTTTGAAAATCTATATAACATTTTTGTTTATATGTAACAAATTGATGTAACAAAAAGTGCAATTAATTAAGATGATAGTTATATTATTTTGTAATAATATTAAAAGTCTAATAAGTAGTGGTTTTCTAAACTTTAATGTCTACATGAGTACATAGAGTTCTCTCAAATTGGAAAGGATGGACATAGGAAGCAAAACATTGAAATATTTAGTACAATCCATGTGGAATTTAAATATGATCAAGAAAATACATATAAATTTCACATAAGTGTAATGATATCAATATCTAAATACTATTTTCCCAATCTCGAAATTCTTTTAATAATAAGGAATGATCATATAAAGCATATCATAGCACTATTAAATTTAATTAAGATGATAGTTATGTTATTTTGTAATAAGATTAAGAGCATAATAAGTAGTGGTTTGCTAAACTTTAATGTCTATATGAATACATAAATAAAAAATACATGATTTGATCACAAAAAAATTGAACATACAAAAAAATCAAATCAAAGATAAATCACAAATATTTGAAATTTTTTATTATAAATAATTAATGTATATAAAATACGCCAAGAATATCCTTCTCAAGGTGCCTATTTTCATCATTTTCTCTTAGTGTAATAGGTGCCTCGATAATGATAACTCTTGGCATATTTTATATATATTAATATTTAATATATGTATGCTAGTTTACTTGCATTCTTAGGTGTTTTTGCATATCACATTGTGTTTCCCAACACTTTGCATTTCTTAGGTTTAGCATTAATAAAATAGATTTATTTCAGTTTATTGAATTAGCACATCATATTTAGATACATTTCACCCCTTTCACATTAATTTTGAGTGTAGACATTTGCATTTTGGCCTCATTATTCCTCTGCTTTTAGGTGAAAAACCTAGAAGAGTTAGAGGAACCCTTGGGTAACCAAAATCATTTTCCACAGAACCAAGGCATTATTAGGTTAATTATATATCACTTATTCCAAAATCAAGTAAGGAAAATGGATACATTTTCCATTACTATTGTCAAAATCTAAAAAGATCCAAATAACCTTGAAAAATACAAAAATAGAGTCAGTGTTTGTTAGTCAAAGTCAGTTGAACTATGTGTATAACATAGGAAAGATCATCAATCGATGAGCCCTTGAGGCACTAGGTTATTCATTTAGGGTTTGTGAATTCAAGTCAATCATGATTCAATCCATAATAAATAATCAAAGGTTAAGTCAGTCAAACTATGATGTCCCTATGCATGCTACATAGGTAAGGGCATCTTTGATGAGCCTCCGAAGCACTAGGTTAGTCCTTACAATTTTCTGAGTCCATCATCATCCATGCCATAATTAATTGAACACATTGATAAGACAAAAAAATTTAGCTAAGCCTTAAAAAAGTCATGAATCAATCATACTACCTATCCAAGTAGTCTTCAAGCTAGATCGATCAATTTCCTAAACCATCAAATCAACATCAAGTTAATCAATTAATGGTCATACAAGATGTGGTACCGTCAAAACTAGACTCAATGTCTAATATGATTTGTCTCATTCCTTAAAACCAGACACAATCCTAGCATTTGTCTTGTTAACGTGAAAAATAGGGTAGACCCAAATGCATGAAAAAAAGGATCTACCACTTATTTTTCTAGGGCCCTTATACTTAAAATTATGTAAAATAAGATGATAATAATGATAAAAATGCAACCTAAATATTATAGCAACTATGGGGGATGGTTTTAGAGCATAAAATATTTGTGTACCTTGCCAAAAAGTTGTTTTTGAGCTATGGAGAACTCATTCACCTTTAGTGGTGAATGGGTCCTTTTAGGGTTTTGCAAAACTGATTTTAGGATCATGTTCCTTGATTTCTGCACTCTCAAAATCCCTATTTTAAAGTTTTGGAAGCATGTATGAAATTCTATATTAGCTCTTTCCATGATCTTGCACTTAGAATGACAACTTTTGCAACTTTGTAACTTTGACAATCTTGCTCCAAATATTGTTCAACTTCATCTTCAACTTGTAAATCTGCAAGCACATACTCAAGGGAAAATAAAACTTGTTGATTTGTTAGTGAATGGGGTTTTCCTCAGTCAAACCCCTTGTAGGTAATTAAACCAAATAATGAAATGAAGAAATTGAAACATGAACATGAAATAATGTAAATGATATCACCTTGGATGATGTCTTGTGAAACAAATATACAAACCATAATGTAGTTTCCATGAAGAATGTAGATCTAGGATCCTTGGAAATTATTTGATTAATGGTTGCAAGTAAATCTTAAATGCTACGCCCACCTATTTAGCTCAACAACATGAATGCATACATCAAACCATTGAAATGATGATATGATCTTTGAATTGCTGCAATAAACACTTGAAATCTGCCTTGAAATGTGCTATGAATACCTTTGAAATTCTCTAATGATTGACTAGTTGAATGCTTGGATGCTTCATAAACTTTCTAGATTTTGTTAGGAGAAACAATGTGAATTAACCCCTTATTTATACTAAATTAGGAGATTAACCCTAAAATTCAAAGAACCAAGGCCGAGACTAGATCTAGAAAGAAGGGTAATTAAATTCTTGCTAGAATGAAATTCAAAAATGGGGGTCTCATTAATGGAGGACCCATTCGCCATCTTGGGCGAATGGGTCTTGGCTAAGTTTCTAGGACCAAGCTTTGGGGACTGAAAGAAGGCCACAAACCCATTCCAGATCAATTGAAAAAGGGGGGTCCTATTAGGGGTGGACCCATTCACTATCAATGGTGAATCGGTCCTAGCTCAACTTACCATGACCAAATTTTTCCCACTGAAATAATTTTTTATTTAAATTATGATTGTGGGGATAGATCTTTAGGAAGTGTCAAAATTAAGGACTAAATTTGAATAAAAAATGGGTTAATAACTCCAATTAACCATAAGTAATTAAGACCACCTAGGTAAGTGTGAAATTTCCTTAAAACACTTTACAACACTTAAACAAGGTACACATTATCTACATTGTTTTTAGAAAGGGGCCCATGAGGCTTAAATAAGAAAATACATCCTAGAAAAGCATGAAAGTGTGTTACAACACTTTACAAAACCCTTGCAAAGGATCAATTAAGACATGTTTTAGTTCAATAAAGGTCCTAGAATAGTTTGAATGTGTACAAAAAATTACAACACCACTCCAAGACATCATTAGTTTAGCTTTAATGTCAATTATCAAACAAAGCAAGGAAAATGCTACATTTTTTGTTACTACATTTTTCCCCCACTTTAGTGAGAGGATGATCACATGTCAAACTCACACTAAAGTAGACATCCAAGACACTTAAGTATCCATCAATAGAAAAGATACACAATCATACCTTGTCAAAGGCCAAGAAAAATAAAAATAAAAGAAAAAGGATTAAGCACAACTGATTCAATGCAAGGTGAGGTAGTGGTTGTTTTTCCATAACATATGTTGCTCACTTTGGGGTAGTAGAACCTCTGCCTATCCATTAGGTGAGTTGTCCAAATATATGTGTGTTCTCATTGTAGGGTAGTGCATCCTCAAACTATCAACTAGGTGAGTTGTCCCAACGAGGTGGAAAATGAGAGAATCATATTAGCCTCTCATACCATACCGAAGTTATCCTCTTGACAACCTCAATAAGGCACCATAATTAAAATGCTTTTGAATGTCATGTAATTTTTTTTCTTAAACGGGATTTTTCTTTGTTCATGCAAGGGTTTTCCTCTTAGGGAGAATTATGCCTAATGTATCTAAGAGAGGACAAGTAAAAATTTTCAGATCACCACCCATGTGATGCCTCATTCACATAATGCCATGACAATAGATTGTACACTCTTGGATTACATCAAACCTATTGAAACCACTAAGAATAAGAAACATAAAAAAAATGAAAATCATGCCATGAATTTTTCCAAAAGATGTCATCGATGTATGTCCCCACTTTAAAGTGGTTGCTACACCATCACTGTGAGTAATTTATTTAAAGTACCCAATTTTTTTGTTCTAAGACATGAGAGACTTCCTTAAAAACCCTATGCCAATTCATATGTTTCCAAAGAAATTTGTGTCATGAAATAGGAAGGGTTGCCACAAAAAATACATAAGGGATCTATGGATTTGGGGTAAGTATGTTTTTCTTACAATGTTTTTATAGAGCATGGAACTTTCATCATTCCCCAAATTCTCACAGAACTAGTAGAATGACATAAAGAGAGAAAAAACAAAGGAAAACCTTTCAGGTCAACATGGAAGAAACATGAATTTCTCGATGCCTTGCATCATCCCCAAAAGGAAAACACAAGACACATGAAAAAGATAAAGAAAAATATTTTGGGTCAATATGGAAGAGAAATAAATGTCTCGACACCTTACATCATCCTTAAAAGGAAAACACAAGACAAATGAAAAATTATTATGACATAGATAGGAATGAAGGTACATTTATAAGAATGCACAAAAGAGAGAGGAACATCAAACAAAACATCACGGGGTATCACATTACACACATGAAATCACATAAAGAAAAAAAAAATACTAGTAAAGCATAGGTGAGTCAACCTAAAGTAGCTCGTCCACCTCCCTGATGGAACCTGCAAAATTTTGAGTTTCCATCTCAAAGCCCTGTCATATTTTAGCTAATACCTATGGGGTTGGGAGTTTATTTTCTCTACACTATTGAGGGGTTCTATTTCACTATTGACTTCTTATTACCCATTGTCTGTCACTTTAAAATATCTTATGTCATTCACTGTCGTTGGGTAACTGGTCCCTCACGTCTAGGTCTAAATGTCTAAATTTTATAAGGTTAAATAAAGGGCCTTTTTTGGCCTTTACATCCTTTTCATTATCATTACTTAGGAATCTTTGAGTCTTTTCCAACCTATCATCCTAAAGGGTCTTCTTCATTAGAACAACATATGAGCATGTGTCTAAATGTTTTCACTTAAGTCCCGTTGGCCTTTTATCCTTATCACTCATTGATGTTTACTTTAGAAGTGTATTTCATTGATATCACTCATCATGAATAGCTACTGAAGCTCTAAATTTCAATGCACGATGAGCGATGTTCTTTGTATCATTGGAGGATCGCTTATCCCTAATGGCTTTTGAGCCTTGAGTATTGTAATAGTTATAAGAAATCCCTCAGCCTTATGTTCTTATTTTCATCACTCATCATAGATATGTTGTGAAATGATAAATTTCAATTAGCAATGAGTGATAGGATGGGCTTCCCTTGCATCGCGTATCGTGGATATGTTTTAAGTGCTAAGTTATATATTATTAATACATGATATATAATGTCACTATGAGGATCTCTCATTGCTAATTTCTCACAAACTATATGAGGAGAATTAACAATGATTGATAGATTTATGTTTCATCGCTCATCATCGATCCATTCCAAAACTTAAGTTCCAAAGTAGTCATGAGAAATGGATTTCTCCTTTCAAATTTTCTTTCACTAATCTAAATAAATCTTATCTACGATATCTTTGTATTATTGATTTTCATGTAGGTGCACGTGTGCTAATTTGATCTCTTCACTATATCTCCCATCACTAATAGGATTCAAAGTGCGAAGTTTCAATTAGAAATGTGTGATGGGAAATGAACATGATGAAATGATGAGCCATAGATCCAAGGGCTGAGATTTCATCACGTGAAATAATTGCATCGTTGATGGAGTTTGTCGAGGATGAGGTATATCAGTGATAAGCAACAACTATTGCATGAAGAGGCAACATGGTATAATCTGAGGACTTCATAGAAAGAAAAAAATAAATTAGCGAGATGAATTGGTAACAGTTGATATAGATTTAAAGCCAAGTGATCAACGATCATGTTTTAAATGTGAAAGGATAATTGTCAGTTCGCTCGCACTAACTTACTATCAAGCATTAATGTTGGCATGCCTATCTCTTGGCCATAAAATAAAGTAGATACCTGGTTGATCATGCACTTGGATTCACTTGCAAGTAGAAGGGATACCAAAAGCTGAGGAAATTTTGTTGGAATCTCTAGAAACTACTAGCAACAAGTGTGGAGTAGTGTTCACCTGGGTAAGTTGATTGTATATCTTTCTAGTTGATGTATTGAGGTGAAATACCTTAGAAAGTTGATAGGGAATTGGGAGAATTGTGTTCTTTTTCATTACTGATAGCTTCAATTGGGTGATAAGTGTGGGTAAAGTTTGGGGAGATTTTTTTATTTAATAAGTAGTGCATTATATTCTCACACTTGTGAAGGGTTTCTTTCTGAATGTAAGGAAGTATAAACCATAGTTCTCCTGCATTGTGAACATGAGTGATATGGAGCCTAGTGAATGTAGGTTTAGGCCATAGAGGAAACCAAAGAAAAAGATGGTTAAATGACTTAAAATTTAGGATGTTCAATTTGAGGTTAAGTCAAAACCACTTGCATCATCTAACCCTTCACTAAGTACTCCTTCTTCATCAACTAGGTCTAGAAGTGCAAAGAAAGAAACAAAATTTTTTATGCAGGAGGCTTCTAGAAACATCAAGGAAGGAGGGTTATGGATTGGAAAAAGACCTACAAGACAAGTTGTCATCACCACTAGGTTGATTGATAGTGCTGGTGAAATTGGTGAAAAGCCTTAGCCTCAAAACGGGTGGAAGCTTTTCAAATATGCTTTTAATAGGAAGTATTCTAGTAAGCCTCCATGTTACTTATGGGTGTTAAACCTTGCAAAGTTGGTAGTACTAAATGGGTTTGTAGAGGTGGAATTGATGATGGAACTTGCTAGGCACTATAATCCCATTGACAGAACAATTAGAAGTGAAAGTGGTGAAGTGATCTTAGAAGTGACAAAGGGAAATATAGATATATTTGGGTCAAATCCCAATTATACTGTGAAGTTTAGGCATGTTGAGTTATATGCTGAATATAAGAAAAAAATTTGCATACAAAGAGAGATTGCTTGTTCAACATAGAAAGAGAAAAGAGAAATTCACTACTAAGGATATTGAGCCTTTTGAATGTGAAGAGTTTATGGATTACTTCAAGAACACTTATTATTGCTTGAATCAAGTCTTGGCTTGAAATTTTGAGGTAAGGATAGCCCTTGATTTATTGGTGATGGTAGTCGATATACACGGTTACAATTAGAATATTGGTTTTGATTATGCCAACTATGTTGCTGATCAAATGCATGAGGATTTCTGCAATTTGAAAAAGGAAGTGCTCCCTTTATACTTCCCTCATTACTCTCTATTAATGCATATACTCTTATGGGAGGGTGATTATGAATGGAAATTTAAATTAGATTTCAGACTTAGGGATGGTGAAAATATTTTTTTACCAGTACAAATGTGGATATACATTTGGGATCAAGACTATTCCAATTCCAATTATATATTTTTTTATAATGTTATAAAGTATGGTATCTTTGAAGCATTGGGTGTAGAACTTGTTCACATGATTTCTCCTGAAATTAGAAATATTATGCACCCAAAAGATACACCAAGATCTAGAGCAACACATAATTGGGAAAATTGGTTCCTTCATTCAAAATATACTTTGATCAGAGCTTATGGAGCTAATGTAGCCCCACATTGTTTACCCCTTTATGTTTCAGATAGATTTCCCATCATGGAACTCATGTGGTAGATCGATGTCTTGGATTACGAGATGTTCAAGTTGCCCAGGAAGGGTACTATAGTGCATCCCTAGTGCACTTTTTCATACTTCAAAGTTTATTCCCCTAAGGAATGTGAAAGGTTTGGGATCATGGTAAATAGCCTTAGAATTCTTGTTAATGAGATTAGTATTTTTGATCTGAAAGGATTTTTTGAAGGAAGGAGAAGAAATAAAAAATTAAAAGTAATATTCGATGAATTTCTATACAGAGATGATGTGTTAAGGAATTTGACAAATGATCAGGCTATCATATCTAGAAAGAAGGAATGGAAAACTATAATGAACATTGAAAAAAATATCATAAAGAGGAGTTTCTTTTTTGTGAGTCCATATAATGTAATTGTAGACCCTCTTGAAAGAGGTTTCACTATGCCAAGGGATTACTAGAATGGTGATTTTAAGTTTAAGGTGAAGGAGGCTACTGATAAAGAACATGTTCTCCTAGAACAACAACAAAAACAAGCTATGGATAACCTAGAGTAGCCTATAGATGTCCAAGAAGCTAGGGAGGATCAAATGGAAAAACATGTGCCAGGGAATGAGGAGGTGGAGTAGAAATTTCCTCCTCCTTATATTGAGAAAAATCATAGTTTAGATGTTCCAACTGACAGAATTTCCAAATGACAATATGATAAAGAAAGTGATGATGATCCCAAGATTAGGGAGTGTGATGTATTCCTTGCTAATGATAAATTTGTATAGTCTAAAGAATTTCAAGAATTTATGATTCAATAGTGGAGTAAAGAGATAAAGGGGAGACTTGAATCAGCCTGAGCTAATGTTGAACCTTCTCATCAAGAGGAAGCTAAGAAAGCATAGGAGGAAAAGATCAAGGCTGAAATTGTAGCTATTACTCCCACTAAGGCTAAGAAAATTGTCAAGGATAGTGGAATCATATTGTTACCAGGATGTACTATCACTGCTTCTATAGCATATGATGTAGTAAGACAAGACCCTCAAGCTTTTATATCTAAGGAGTAGTTTGAGGATAAGGTATTTGGTTCTAGATATAGTCCAAAGTTGCATACTCTTGCAATTTGGTAAATGGTTCCTAATACTAGTAAACATGATGCTGCTAGGCCTATTGGAGAGCTTATTGGTTCCATAGTGGTCAAAAGAGCTACATATATAACTCTTGTCCAAGTAGCTGAGTTAACTACTCGTGCTTCAATGCTTAGTGTCGATACAACACATATTTCTTAGAAGAAGTATGATTCTTTGGTAAAGGAGTACAATAAGGCCTTGGATGAAATAAATAAGATGATGGCCACTATTCAAGCTAATTAGTCAAAAATGACAATAACCTTTCCATCCTCTTCTTCCTCAGATTTGTCTACATAGGATAGGGAGACCTTTTCCTTGAGAATTGATGATTTGTATGGTAAGTTGACTACTAAGAAAGAAAATGTCAAACTGGCCAAACTTGAAGTTGTCAAGGTGGTAAATGAAATTTTTGAAGATGTATTGAAGCATAGGGTAACCAAGTTGGTTAAGAAGGTTGTTGATGTTCAGGTCACCTATAAGAATATTCATGAGGCAAATACAAAGTATTTGCATGTACAAGAGGCCTTCAAGAATGAATGAAATAATTGGATTACAAGGGTGAGTGATTTTAAGGAAACTACTAATAATCATGTGATCTTGAAAATCATTGACTCAATTAATGAGATAACTACCTTCCATGGGAAGCTAGGTGTGCAACTCCAAAGTAAGTTGAAATATTTTAAAGAGATGGAGGAACATGGTATGCCTCAAATATTGAGTGCAAAAGGTGAGTTGCAACCATTTGACACCTCAAAGAAAGATTTGGGAGGGATAATTACAACATATATAATGGCATTGAGTATCACAAAGTACATCTTGCTAAATCCAAATATTGATAGAATGGTGGAAATTGAAACAAAGATGGATATCTTTGTTAAAGAGGCCAAGGCTTTGATTGATGCTAGGTATTCTCAATACACTACTAAAGTACAAGGTTTATTGAATGTAAAATGACCAACTAAAGAAGAATATAAGATGGTTGGAGAAATACACAGAATGAATATGTGAGGGGGTTAATTATCAACAAGGTAAATAATGGATAGGAGTAGAACAATGCATAGCCTGAATATAGTACATATTATTCTTTTGATAAAAAATGGTAAAATATTGTTCTCTCCTCAATTTGAGATGGGTGGCATGTGGTGCTAATATGGATAAATAAATTTTGACTTTTATTTGCTTTCCTTTTCTTTCTTTGTAATTTTTTCTATTTGGTTATCCCATAGTTGACATATTTTTTGGGCATGTGGGAATTTTTTGAAGCTGTTGTAACAAAAAAAATGAGGTCTTTTTGAGGTGGGATCTGTTTTCTACAACGAGTTGAGGTCAATTTTTCCTCATGTTTATTTTCTCCACCTAGAGACTCGATTGTATCTGAAAAAGGAATATTGTTGCATTGGTCCAAAGAAATTTTGATGTGTATTTCTTGGCCTGAAGCTTGTTTTGCTCTTTCATCTCTATAAGAAAGAATTTAGGACTGGAAGTAGTAGTTAGTTGAAAATTTGAGTTAATACTGTGAAATTGTCAAGATAATACTAAGAAAGTTTAATATTTTTTGTCTTAAGTTTCTTTTGGAGTTTAGTGTTATACATGTAATTTTGATAATAGTATAGCAACTACAATACAAAGTAATACCAATTTCGTGGCTATTGTCTCTCCTTGTATGCATTCTATGAGTGAAAGTAATTGAAGATTTCTTTCATTTGTCTCTATCATTTCTTCATGGATGTTTAATTTCATGCTTGCTTATTGATTCAACGAGTTAATGTAAGTTCTTGGGTGAGATTAATAACTCATAAGAACTAGGTGCTAGGATGGTTGTAAGTAGAAATAATCATGAATGTCATAGAGGAATGTTGTAATGTAGGGTTTCTTGAGCTTATAGGTGCTATTGTTTCAATTCTTATTGGGTCACATAAATTGATATTGACTCCATGCTTGGGATAAAGGCATTGGTTCATGCAAAGTATTTGTGGTTTAGTTTCTGTGTTGATTCATTAGCTACTCACTTTTAAATTACAAACTCTCAAATGGATACCACCATAGTTGTCTTGTGTTGAAGTTCCACCTTCTCATGCTCAATATACATGACATTGATTAATGAGTTTCCAACTTATTTGATGCATTATATTGAATGATTTGATGAGGATTATCTATTATTGACAGTGTATCTAGTTATAGTTGTGTGAACTCTTGAATATACATTATGGGATCACCCTGTTGGATTTTACAGAGCCCAAAGAGTAGGAATAGAAGTCTTGTAGCTTCTATTCATTTGTTGGCCAATCCCTTTGGAATTACTGATAATTGGAAATGGAAAAGTCCATATATATTTCTGAAGATCAATTTGGTTCTTAAAAAATAACTAACGCTCCCAATCTGAGTCGATATTTAATGGAAAATGGGAAACTAGCCAGAAGAACAACATCAAGTGTCGAACTAGGACACACACCAAGTTAAAAACTCTTTTTAGGATATTTTTCATTTAAGATCATCAAAGAAGAAAAAATGCATTCAACCAATCATGCAATTGTTCATTAATCTTTGCAATTTCAATGTCATCATCTAAGTTAATCATAGTAGGAGGTCGAATGACAATGTCCATACAATGTTCTTATTTATGCTATGGTGAGGGTTGAGAGTCATCATGCATTGCTTCAGTTAGGTTTGGATTTTGATTTTCTATGTTATTATTGTTTTCTTGATCTTTCAATCTACGAGCAATAGCACAACATCTATGTCTATGCTCTCTAGCACTTCAATTTATTTTTACTTTATTGTCAATTTATTTTATTGTAAGAGCAAGTGTGTTAATCATAGGTTCCTTCTCTTCCTTGGGAAGACTAGAAGAAATGTCAAGAGGTTGCTCAACCACTTTCTCTTTGACTTTGTAAACTTGTTTGACGCTAGGAGGGACAACGAGATTGTTTGTATTATCTCATGGTATCTTGTGGGAAATTGCATGAGGTTGTTCTATAGATTGTTCTTGTATGGTTGGAAGTGTTTTTGGTTCAATCATTGTGTCATCAAGGATGGTTGGTTCGGTCATAAGTTGAGGCAAGTTGCGAAGCGATAGTTCTGCTATTTTCTTTGCCTTTAATTTTTGATATAATTTGAAAAAGAAATATTCATGAGGCCTGATAGGCTCCATAGGCTCGGGCCAAAATTAATCTAGTGAAAATTTCCCTTTTTCTAAGGCCAGATGAAATTTGCTATGATACATAGTGAAGATGTTATTGCCAAATGGAGACTTTAGAAATTTATGCACAACCGAAGGAATAAAATTCATGGAGAAAATCCATGGATAGCCTAGCTTCACATGAAATTTATTTGATTGTGGGATGATGGAGAATGATATTGTTAATTTTTTTGGTCCCACTTTTAAAGGGAGATCTATCGAGCCTATCGTAGAGCAAGAAAATCTCTTATGTGTCTTTATCCATGCTTTCAGGTTATCATATGTTTCTTGGTATGGATCATACACATATAAGAATTCTTCTATGATCACATTCTCTCCATAGAAGGGAGCAATCAATATCCCATTAGTGGGATTATTATCGATTCAGCCAACTATCTAAACAAGACCATCAGGTGCATGTTTAGGTATGTCATTTTGTGAGAAAGCAATGTCAAGATGTTGTCTAGTCAAGCCCTTATGATATTTAGCTTCAATAATTCTATTATGCCATTTGTGAGATGTTGTTCAGTGGTATTTGTATTGTCATCATTCATATCAACATTCATCACATCATTCTTCATTTCACTAGCTTTGACAAATGAAATATGTGCTTAGGCATGAGATTTGTAAATATTTCCAAATTTTGATTAGGAGGAGCTACAAACTCATTTCCTTGATCATTAACAACTCCGATTAGAAAATGATTAGAATCAATAAGGTCTTGCATAAGATCTTTAAGATGCTTACAATATTCTATAACTATGTCCATTTGTTTGATGGTATTGTCAATGAGCATTTTTTTGAAACCCTTTGGGCAATGGCATAGTAGGGTCACATTCTCTAACAAGAGGTAAGGTAAGCATGTTTTTGTCAATAAACTGCAACATGATATTGTGAAGGGTATTGGGTAAAGGAGTGAACTCTCTCTCTCTCTATCCCAAAAAGGATTTGTCATTTTTATAGAAGCCACTTGATTATTGTTTTGTTGACTTATTTGAGGAGGATTTAATTGTAAAAATTCTTTATTTTCTTTCTTGAATGGTTGATAATTGTTTTGGGTTGTGGATTCAAACTTCTCGGGATGACTAGGGGGATTTTTCACATCAGAACCACTAGTCGATTTTTGATTGTCACGAAGGGTTGTACATAACTATGTGAAGGATGGAAACCTCAACATTTCAAGTTTTCTTTGGATTTTATCTTGAAAGTTGGCCATGCACATTATTTGAAGGTCAACATTAGGAATCTTAATGTTCACTTGTGAGTAAAATGTTTGGTATCTTCCTACGAAATCGATCACTTTTTCATCCTCTTTTTGCTTGCATGTCATTAAATCAACAAGGGTCATTTTGGGACCCATGTGAATGTGGAAGTGGTTGTAAGAGGAATCAATGAGTTCATTGAATGAACCAATTGAATTGTTCGGTAAATATGAAAACCACTATAGAGTAGTATCCTTCAAGTATCTAGGGAATAACTTAGCCAAAAGTTTATCCTCAAAAATGAAATCACTACAAAAGGTTGTGAAGGTGGAAACATGGCTTACGAGATCTCCTTTCCCACCATATTTCTTAAATCAAGGGACCTTTATTTCTTGTGGCATTTGTTCTCTTAATATGTCGAGGGAAAACAATGTAGACTTGATGTATTGCAAAGGTTGACCATTATTGTTCTATTGTAATGTTTCCACTTGTTGTTGAAGGGATTTCATCTCTTGCAAAAGTGAGTTAATGAGAGGCTCATTATGGTTATAAGTTTGAGGGGAATAAGGTGGTGTAGTGTATGTATGTGGAGGGCTAGTTAATTATAGGTTATTAAAGGTGGATTGTTGAGGTATTACTATGTTTGAAACATTTCCTTTAGCATTACCTATGGAAGTTTATATGGTGCTAGTAGGTATGACTATTGCAGTTTTTTGAATGGTAGTTGTGGGTTGGAATGTTGTTGTAGGTTGAAATTTTGTTGTCAGTTGGAATACTTTTTTTGGTTGGAATGTTGTTGTAGGTTTTGTACTAGTGTATGTTGGAATGGATATTGGCGTCGTGGGGGATGGGATTGGAATAACACCTTGACTTTGAGTAGAACCCAAATATTGAATAGAAGTGGTAATGGTAGGGATAGTGTTGGTAACATTAAGGACATTGGTTGTAGGAGGTAAATTCATGGGTAATGAAGTATGCAAACTATGATCCATGGAGGGTTGATTATCAATAGTATTAGAAAGAGAGTTAGAGCACCCAAGATACATGACAAGTGAGATATCACAGGATGACATGAGCCTCAAACTTTGTCTTATAATATTATTGTGAATAGGATACCAAGTTGTAAAGCTCATACAAGTTTTACAACCCTAGTGCACAAACCATAGAATAAAAAAGGGACAATGCAAAAACCTAGAATGAAATGTAATTTATCGATTACACAATGAAATAGGCTAAAAAGGAAATGTTTTGATGCAATTTCAAACTTTTAGCAATGCACTAAAATGAGGAAATTTAAGCTAAATGAAATGAAATAGGTAAAACAACATATCAAGAAACTAAAACGACAAGGTAACAACACTAAAAAAAAGCTAATAACTGAGATTTTAATGTCCTAAGAATGTAGATCTATAGCAAACAAGGAATCATTCACTAATAAGGGTGAATGTGTCTTGGTTAGGTGTTTTTGGGATTTTTCTATGGACTTCAGAGTGAATTTTGATGCTTTTTCAATTGCCAGAAGGTTCAGATTAGACTTGATCAGGGACTTATTTTCCAATAAGAATAATGTGTCCTAGTTGGGTATTTTTAAGTTGTTTTTTAATGATTTCCAAGCTCTCAGTTATGCCTTTCAGTTCCAAGTTTGATATAGTGAAATGCAACTTCAAAGTTTCCAAAAATTCAATGAAAAAATGAAATGAAAAGATGAAATGCAAGGCCTAGGTTGAAATGAAATTATGTTTTGATTTTCAAATGCAATTAAAAGATATGTAAATGAGATACAAAATGAGTGATTTTTTTTTGCAATTTTTTAGTTTTAAGAAGTGCAAAACAATGCAAATATAAACCCTAAATGATATGCAAGATTTCAATGCAAAAGAAGTAACCCTAAATGAGATCTTAATTCAATGAAAATATAAATGTAACGAATGAAATATTTTAAATTAAGATGTAATTAAAGACTCCAAAAATTAAAAAATTGCAATGTTGAGTATGTTGAATTCACCAATAAATGTTTAGGTGAAAAATAGGGTAGACCCAAATGCATGAACAAGAGGATCTACCACTTATTTATCTAGGGCCCTTACACTTAAAATTATGTAAAATAAGATGCTAATAACAACCAAAAATGCAAACTAACTATTATAGCAACTATGGGGGATGTTTTAGAGCACAAAAATCTATGTACCTGGCCAGAAAGTTGTTTTTGAGTTATGGGGGACTCATTTGACTTTAGTGATGAATGGGTCCTTTTAGGGTTTTGGAAAAATGATTTCAAGATCTTGTTCCTTGATGTTTGCACTCTTGAAATCATTGTTTTCAATTTTTGGAAGCTTGTATACAATTTTTTAGATCTCTTTTCATGATCTTGCACTTTGAATGAAAACTTTTACAACTTTTCAACTCTTACAATCTTGCTCCAAATCTAGCTCAACTTGACCTTCAACCTATAAATTTGCAAGCACACACTCAAGGGTAGAAAAACTTGTTGATTTGTTAGTGAGTGGGGGTTTTCCTCAGTCAAACCCCTTGTAGGTGATTAAACCAAATGATGAAATGAAGAAATTGAAACATGAACTTGAAATAATGTAAATGATATCACCTTGGATGATGTCTTGTGAAACAAATATGAAAACTATCATGTAGTGGCTATGAAGAATGTAGATCTAGGATCCTTGTAAATGATGTGAAAAATAGTTGCAAGTAGATATTAAATTCTACATCCACCTCTTTAGCTCAACAAGATGAATGCATGCATCAAATCCTTGAAATGATGATATGATCTCTAAATTGCTACAATAAACACTTCAAATCTTCCTTGAAATGCCTTATGAATTCCTTTGAAATGCTCTAATTCTTGATTAGTTGAATGGTTGGATTATTCAAAAACTTCCTAGATTTTGTTAGGAGAAACAATGTGAATTAACCCCTTATTTATACTACTCAGAGCGAAAGAACCAAGGCCAACATCAAATTAATCCCAAAATTCAAAGAACCAAGGCCAACACCAGATCTAGAAAGAAGTATAATTAAATTCCTGCCTGAATGAAATTAAAAAAGGGTGGTCTCATTAAGGGAGGATCCATTTTCTATCATGGGTGAATGGGGTCCCAGCTAAGTTTCTAGGACCAAGCTTCGAGGGACTGAAAGAAGGCTAAAAACCCATTCCATATCAACTAAGAAAGGGGGTCCTATTAAGGAATGACCCATTCACCATCAAGGTTGAATGGTTATTGGCTCAACAAGCTAGGACCAAAATTTTCCCAATGAAATAAATTTTTTTATTTAAATTATGATTGTTAGGATAGATCTTTGGGAGCTGTCAACATTAAGGCCTAAATTTGAATAAAAAGGGGGTTAATAACTCTAGTTAACCATAATTAATTAAGACCACCTCAATAAGTGTGAAAGTTCCTTAAAACACTTTACAATACTTAAACAAGGTACACATTATGTATATTTTATTCATAAAGGGGCCCATAAGGCTTAATTAGACAAATACATCCTAGAAAAGCATGAAAGTGTGGCACATCACTTTACAACACCATTGCAAAGGATCAATTAAGGCATTTTTTAGTTAAATAAAGGTCCTAGAACAATGTGAATGTGTACAACACATTACAACACCACTCGAAGACATCATTAGTTTAGCTTTAATGTCAATTATCAAACAAATCAAGGAAAAGGCTAATTTTTTCATTACATGTCTTATATAGGATGTGTCCTTCCTAAAACTAGAGTCATCATTTATCAACCTTATTATTTTCCTTGACTAGGTGGCTATATGGTTGCAACCAGACTTGACATCTTATATGACTATATGTTTCATTTCATGAAACTAGGTGTTATCAATCAATCACTCTCATCAATCCTATCAACAAATAATTAGTAGCAAACGATCTAAATGAATGTTGACTTTGTTCATCAAATTTGTCTCATCTTTATATTGATTTATCATTGGACACATTACTATCCACCTTGAGGATTTGCCAAGAAGCATTTAGGGGAGCAATGATGTCTCATGACCTTCTTTTCTTTGATTGTTGTTTGTGGTTTGTCTTGACAAAAATACTACAGCAAATTGGCTCCTTGTATGAGTTGACATTCCATATCTATCAACTATCTATTTTTGCAAGGGGATAAAATTGCACACTTTAGTTATGTCATATCATGGTGTTTATTGTCCATTTTCCATATCTTTAATATGCATTGATGATAATCATTCCAGCCTAAAATCTATCACTTGATCGAAATATCAATCCCTCTTCATTCATCTTCTTTTCACACTAACATTTTCCTCTTGCTTGGATTGTAATGGGTGAATTCAATACACACCTCTTGAATGAAGAGAAATTTGGAGGATCTCAGGTGAATCAGGAGAGTAAATGATCTTTTCGACTTCATTAACAATAAGGAGTTAATTGACCTGGATTAACAAGGAGCCCAATATACTTGGTCGAATAGAAGAATCGGTAAGGAACTTATTCAAGTAAGGTTAGATAGAAATTTAATTTCTCATTAGTGGCTTATAAACTACTTATGTTCTCTTAAAGCTCTTTCTAGAGTGGGGTTGGATCACTTTCCCATAAGTTTTGTGCCGGACCCTATGAAGGTGAATAAAAACTCTCCTTTAGATTTGAAAGAATGTGGCTTTCCCACCCCCTTATTTTTGATGAAATCAAGAAATGGTGGAATATTGATTTCCTAGTTACTGCTATGTTCAAAATTGCTAAAAAATTGAGAGAAGTTAAACAAAAATTAAGAAGTTGGGAAAAAGAGTCCTTTGGAAACATTTTTGGAATTAAATCTGAAATTCAAATGGAGCTTGCGAAGATCCAGGAAAAAATTCAGAGGGAAGGATACATTGAAGATAATAAGGCCAAAGAAAATGAGCTGCTGGTGAAACTGCATGATATAATAGCTAAAGAGGAGGAGTACTATAGGTAGAGATCTAAGGTGTTGTGGCTCTCAGCTAGAGATAGAAACACTAGGTACTTCCATTTGTCTACCTCAAAACACAGGGTTTCCAATAGAATTTCTAACATAAAAGTTAATGGTATGAGATTTGAGGAAGAGGAAGACATCAAAAAGCAATTTGTCCTCTTCTTTAACAACCTTCTTTCGACCAATGGGGAAATCAATCCTAATGACCAAGATTTTCTGTTAGAGGCTATCCCTAAGGTTGTTGAAAGGGAAGATAATGAAAATCTTGCTGCCATTCCCTCTAAGGAGGAAATCATGAAAGTTGTCTTTTCTTTTGAAGGAAACAAGGCCCCTAGTCTTGATGGGTTTCCTATGTTATTTTTTCAATGGTTTTGGGATATTGTTGAAAAAGATATTGTGAATGATGTTGAGGAATTCTTTGGATCTAGAAAAATCCTTAAGGAACTAAATGCTACTTTTGAGGTCCTTATTCCCAAGAAACCTGGGGCTGTGGAGTTTGAGTCATTCAGACCCATTAGTCTTTGCAACTCTTTCTATAAAATCATATCAAAGGTTTTGACTTCAAGGATCCTTACTATCCTTCCTTCGTTGATTTCCCCTCAATAGAATGGTTTTTTCCCTAGAAGGAAAATCTTAGACTATATAGTCACTATCCATGAGAATATCCATTCACTTGTGGAATCTAAAACTGAAGGGTTTCTTCTTAAGCTGGATATATCCAAAGCTTATGACCATGTTGACTGGGAGCTTTTATTTAAAATTCTTAGGGTGTTTGGTTTTAGCAGCAGAGTCATTCAGTTGGTGAATCAGTTGGTAACTATGGTCTCCACCTCTATTATTGTGAATGGGTCTCCTTCCAAATTCTTTCAAAATTCAAGAGGCCTAAGATAGGGAGATCCCATCTCTCCTATTTTATTCACAATTATGGCTAAGAGCCTGGGAAGGAATCTTAAAATTTTGATTGAATAGAGGTCTCTTGCTAGTCTTAGTCCATCTACTAATTTGATTTGTTCTCACCAACATTTTGTTGATGACACTATGTTGATGGGAAGATATACTGTGAATGAGGCTAAGACTTTGAAAACAACTTTGGATGTGTATGTGAAGGCGATTGGGTAGATGGTCAATAGACATAAGAGATCCATTTTTTTCTTCAATACCCCTGAGCATAGACAGGTCAATATTGCAAGAATCCTTGGTTGCAGAGTGGAATCCTTACCCTCTTCTTATCTTGGTCTATTGCTATGTCTTAAACCTCCAGATTCCTTCTGGTGTTCACTGGTTGACAGGTTCAAAAAGAAGTTGGATGGATGGAAAGGAGCTCTTTTGAGCCAAGCTGGAAAAATTCAACTTCTTAAAGCTTCTCTTCATAATCGCTTGGTTTATGCTTTAAGCATTTTCAAAATTCTTGCTAAATATGATGAGGCCATTCAAAATACCCAAGAAATATTCCTTTCATCTGGTGTGGAGGAAAGAAAGAGAATGCCTCTTATAGGGTGGGATCTAGTATGTAGACCAAAAACCTTGGGGGGTTTAGGTCTTAGAAAAGTTAGAATGATTAATAAGACTCTTCTAGCCAAACAAATATGGAGATCCTTCTCGTCTGCTGGAGAATGGAAATATATTCTAAGAAGTAAATATATGACCAATTGTGTATCCCTCAAAGCATTGTTGGATTCTCCTCTTCTACCTTGTGGTTTAGCCTCCTGGAATGATATGATTGTTGGTAGAAATATTTTGGAATTGGGCATAGGATGGCATATTAGAAGTGGAAATCAAGCTAGATTCTGGGAGGATAGATGTCTTTTTAAGGGACCCCTCATCAAAATTGAAATATTCAACATATGGGTTGAGTTATGCAAAGCTACTTTTGGGGAGCTTGTCAAAGATTATTGGTATGAAAGAGATTGGGTGGACTTGTGTGTGGTTAGTCAGGAGTTGGCTCAACTTCAATCTTCCTTAAGGGCTATCAGTTTGGGATAGATTCAATTGGATGATAACTTTTTCTGGATGGAAAACCCTTTGGGTAACTACTCTGTTTCCTCAGCTGTCTCTTTGTTGTCCCTTTCTCAAGCTCCCCCTACCTTTTGGTCTAAAGCTTGGATTAAACACTTGACTCCAAAAGTCAACATCTTCTTTTGGATTCTTCTTCAAAACAAGGTGCTTAGGGTGGAAAATATTTGTAAACGGTGATTTCAAATCCCCAATAGATGTTACCTGTGCAAGTGCAAGGCGGGGTCAGTAAACCACATGTTTCTCCACTACTCGTTTGTTTCTATAATATGGGGAAAATTATTAGCCCTCTAGAATATCTCTTCGGTGTTTCCCCTATCCATTGAAGATTTATTCTCACAATGGAAAGATCCATCTCAAAATCCCTTCATTAGAAGGTTATTGGCTTTTATTTTCCCTTTTTTTGTTTGGGCAGTGTGGAAAGAACATAATAATAGACTTTTTAGGGATAAGGAGATGTTGGAGGTTAATGTTTTTGAAAAAAAAAAGGCTTATAAAGGAAAACTTCAATATTATTCCCCAAAAAGCTCTTAACCTTGAATCTGTGGTATGTAATCCCTATGATTTAATGATAGAAAAGGATTGGAATATTAAAATGAATGTTTCTATGGCATCCAAGCTAGCTAAGAAAAGCAGAGAGGGTGTGTGTTGGACCTTTCCTCCAAATGACTAGTCTAAGGCCAACTTTGATGGCCCTGCGAAGGGAAATCCGAGGATGGTGGAAGTGGAGGTGTGTTAAGGGACTCAAATGGTAAATTTATGGAGGTTGTTGCTATTTCCCTGGGTCATCAAACCAACCATGTGGCGGAGGATATAAGAGATTTTCAATTTTTAAAGTTAGCTCATAATTTGAATATTAAATACTTATGGCTTGAAGGGTACTCTAAAAACACCATTGAATGCCTCCTAGGTAGGACCCCCCTCCTGGTCTGTAAAGAATTGGATTGATGAAGAAAATTCTATTCTAGACAAGTTCGATAAAGTTAAAGTTTCACACGTCTACATGGAAGCTAACAATATCGCATATTACTTTGCGAATGAGGGGGTAAAGAGGCAAGGATTGAACACATGGCATAATTATAGGGATTTGGGAGCTGAATTCAGGGCCTTATTAGATTATGATGTTATGCATGGGAAAGAGGAAAATATATTTAATGATTAAAGGGAGAAGGGCGAAGTACATCGAAATCAACAGATTTGATGGGGTTGTTTCATATTACTTAGTTGGGAAGAAAAAGTAGCATGCTTTGTGGGTTCATTGGAATGGCTGCGTAGAATTGCAACAGGTTTTTAGCATTGGTAGAGTCTGCAGTGAGGTGCAAATAAAAATGGGGGGGATAGGAAAAGAGTTGAGCCAAATAGCTACGAGGCGCACATGAGGAATGATAAGGTCTGGAAACAGGTTGTGAGAGGTGGTTTGGTTCCATTTCTGGAAAAATTTCATGGGCCTAATACTATGGCTACAGACTATTTTGAGAAGAACTGGAACAATGGTGAAATAATCCTCTTTGGGAGAAAGGTGAAGCTAGATGAGAAAATTATAGGAGAGGTGACTGGAATTTCCACTGAGGGTGTGAAGTTTTATCGCAACAAAAGGTTTTCTGATAAGGCGGTAATTAAATTCCCAAAGAAGGAAGAAGAGAAATTGAAAGTAGTCAAAATTTCCAACAACTAATTTGAAATTAACACCATCAAGGTGCTGTGGAGAAAGGTGCTTCATATCATAATGGAGTATATTACCCTAGATGAGATATTCACCATAGTTTATGGTCATCATTTTTCTATCCTTAACCACTTCTGCCATAAGGTACAAATTTCTCTGCCTCATTACCTATTATGTTCGTTGAGTAATAGCCTTGAGGACCATAAGAAAAATCCTAGGAGATACCCTATTCTTCATCCTGGTCTTATTAGGTTAATATATGAACACTATCAAAGCCTCTCAACTTTATCCAAACCAGTTTCCTCCATAGCATCTGAGGACTATGAAACAAACATTGGTGGTTCAGAGAATCAGCCTAACTAGGAGAGAATTGTTGAAGCCCACCCGCCACCTGTTCTTTCTAGTAAGAAAACCTAGCTTAGTAAACCCCAGCTTGCTAAAGCTAACCTTGAGACCTACCTTCACTACTCGGTTCCCTTAAAGAATCCCACTCTCAAGGGCTCCCTTGCCAATAAGTTGGTTTCCTACTCTACGAACTCTTGGGAGGAGAAAACTGAGAACCCTGAAGCTAGCAGAAACTCTATGTCTACCCCTCCTGCCTCTTTTAAAGTTGAAGGTACTAGATTTCCTAGCTCCCCCATTCTTGATGATGTTAACCTCATTTTAGACCAGGTTCAGTCTAGAGATATTCTTGCCTCTGTCAAAATTGGCGATTGTGACATTTTTCAGGGTTTTGAAATGGGCCTATCAAGAAATTAATGATCTTAATCATAGAAATAGGGTTCTTAATAGCAAGTTGGAGGAACTTGAATTGAAGTTGTCTTCTCTTAGAAATGATGAAGGAAAACATAAAAAGAATAATACTGGAATGAGAGAAGATGACATTGAGGACAAGTATAAGATTCTGGAAACAAAGATTGTTAAAATAAAAAATAACATGAAAACTGTTGTGGAAAAAACAATAAAATGGCTAGGCACAATGTCATTATCATCAATGCAATGTCTGAAAAGTTGGAGAAGTTGCAACAAGGCTTGTTGGTTGTTGATTTGGAAGAGAACAAGGATAAAAGCAAGAATGAGGACCAAGGTATATCGAAAAGGACCCATGCCAACCTTAAGAGGAAAGCGCCTCCTACTACCTAGATGGTCTAGATCTTAAAGAGAGGGGTTCAGGAAATGAACGACTTGGAAGCTGAGACTGTGGAAACATTAAAGTCCCAAGTTTAGTTGCTACTTGCATTTTGTCTGGTCTTTTTGGGTCTTTTCTATGGCCCTTGCTGGATTTTTTGGTGGCTGTGGCTTTGTCATTTTGTTGTTTTCTTTACAGCCTTTCTGTTAATGGTGACTTTGATGATCTAATCTTTTGCATGTAAACTTTGTGGTTTCGGGTCCCTGTAAAACCCATTTTTTCCTCTTTCAAAAACATTTTCCTCTCACTAACATTTCTCTTCATCAATCCTTGCATTTGATTTGCTTAAAGGAATAATTTTTCAATTTTTTTCAAAACACTTTCAAAATTTGCAAAAAAATTGAGGGGGCATAGGACTATCTCACCTTCACCATGACACACCAGGGCATATTTTTTAACTAAATTTCTTTGACACAATGCAATAAATTACATTGTATCAAAGAGGGGAAAAATGTAGACACTAAAAAAAAAATTTAGCCTATGAACCTTATTTTTCACCATCAATTTCCCTTCTTCCCCTACACAATTGAATAATTTTAATTATTTAATTAATTCACATTTCCCTTTTATTCTTCCTTTTTATTTATTAAAGAAATTATAGTTATTTAATTATGTTACTAGTACTCCTTTCTCTCTATAATGAATTCTTATTTATTTAATTATTCATTTCACTTTTCTACCATTATTAAACAATTATTATTATTATTTTAATTATTCTTTAGCTTTTTCTTCCATAATTAAATAAATTTTATTTATTTAATTTTTTTCCACCTTTCAGTCCATTATTAAATAATTATTTTAGTTATTTAATATTTTTCCTTTTCATCCTCTTTTAATTAAATTTTTATTTTAATTAAAATTGAATATTTTCCCTTTCTTCTATAATTAAATAATCATTTTTATTTAATTATTCACTATCCCTCCTAGATTAAATAATTTTATAATTATTTAATTTACTCTAAAAATATCTTTTTCTATGAAAAACTCTTTGTCGATGTGATTCTCATCCCTTCTCATCTCAATTGATTTCCACCCTTGATTGAATTAATTTGTGATTCAATCTCCACCGTCCATCCTTAACTAAACCCTATTTTTTCCCTAACCCTATTCCTCTTTACTTCTATGTAATCCCATTTATTGATCAACACCATCTTTCATCATTCAGTCTTTTCCTTTCATTCAAATTTTTTGTTTTCTATAAAAGAGAACTATCCCTTTCATTTCAAACCCAATTAGAACAGGGTATGTGCAGGATCATCATGGAAAAAATAGGCCCTTAAGTGGCAACAAATTCAGAAAAAATCAGTGTAGGAAACTTGACATAAAAATTTGAATAAGCTATCTATATTATTTCAAAAATATGTAAGAATAGAATCTATATAAAATTGACTGTAGTTTCTAAACTACTAGGTTTATTTAAAAATAAATAAAATCTATTTGGTGAAAATTTGAAATTTCAATGTAGTAGTCCTTAAATTTTAGAGAAAAAATAAGAAGTAGGTGTCTTTCGACCACCCTAACCATAATAAAATGATAATATTTTTTATAATATTTTATATATAAGTAGAGGACTCATGTCTAGATGTGATGCATATTTTTTGAAATTTTTTCCAAGTAAATAATTAATTATGAATTTTTTATTACAACTTTAAAAAATATAAAAACTCGTATGTTTGACTACCTTAACTTGGTCAAAACTTCATGAAATTTAATTTTTCTTTTCTTAATCCTATAGTATGTGAAGCATAGAATGTGACACATGTTTTGGATTCAAAAAATGTGATACCGTTTGAAAGTTATAGATGTTTTTCAATCAGCCTATCGATCAAGACTTTAGTCCTAATTCTAATAGAAAATGAATAATAATTATTTATTAAATTCAAATTAAAACATAATTTATATTGGTGGAAAGCTGAGAATCTCCTCTAAAAACCTTTTTCATTTCATCAATTTTAGGTAAAAAAAAGTCGTCAGCCACATACCCTACAAATACCCAAAATATTGCCACTTTTTGGCCCATCATGATCTTGCACATACCCAACAACTGCGACTACTATATTTCATATTTTGTTATCATTATCACTAGGATTATTCTTGCATACTACAAATCTAAGGGTAAGAAAGCATATAGAGAAAAATGAAGAAGAGCAATGAAGGTAATTCAACCATGGCATATGAATTATTTGTAATATTTCTTTATTATTGTTTACGTTCTAATGTTCATTTAAGCTTCATTGTTCGATTAGGGTCTTTAGGGTTTGAGTTTTATGTATTTGGTGGTTGATAGTATTGATTCATGTCTTTTATCTTTATTTTACCTTATTCTATAGGACAATTTTGTTGATGTGGATGTTGCACACACACACTAACAATCTGATAAATTCTTACAGAGTACTACATGAACCTACCTTCCTTGAAAGTCTCCACTGGAAAAACTAACTCTAAGGAAAATTTGGCTTTACCCCAAGGCTCGTTTATGTTAGGTATTGATGCACTAGGTTCAGTTAGGGTTTGTTGTGATATTTTTGTTAAATGAGAGGGGTAAACAGTTGTCAAGAATTGGATGGTATCTAAAAGATAAAAAAATAAAATAAGTACGGTCATTCAAATGTTAATAACTTCATGAAATCAAAGAATTTGCAATAATATTTCATGAAATTCAAGTTAGCTTGCATGCATTCAACAAATTCATGGAATCAAAAGGTTTATAATAAAATTCCATGTATTTATCATTTTTGGAACATTTTCTAGAATATAAAGCATCTATTCTAAAATAAAGAATAATTTTTTTTTAAAAGTAAAATTTCTCGCAAGTATTATCCACACATGCCTCAAGAAATAACTAAAATAGAGTGAACCATTCCATACGTCACTAGATTGCTTCAAAGCTAGGCATAGAATAATGTAAGAGTTTAAAGAGAGGTGGATCATTTGTCATGAGATAGTGTCTATATGCACCCTTAAATGATGCAACACATTGTCTTGTCCAATAGGGACAAACAATAAGCTACGTAGGATTTCATATAAGGAAATAGATTTGAATTTTTCTTTGATATTAGTTAACTTCTAATACATAATTTTTTTTTTCTAGAATGGAACAAAAACTAGGAAAAGGAATAAAACTTTAAAAAAAAATTATTTCTTCAACATCAAAAAATAAAAAACTTAAAATAAAATAAAGAAACTAATGGCCTATTATAGGAAAAATGCCCTAAATAGTTTGAACTTAATCCCATCAAATAAAACTAGATAAAAAAATAAAAATGTGGTACATGGCAGGTGACAGTTGGCATCAAAACTTTCTAGGTGAAGTCAAAGATATTTTGATTTTTCTTCAGCAACAAATTCCAAACTTTAGGCTCTGGGTCATGGGTACTTTGCAAAGATAATAAAACTATCAACATTATTCAAAACCTCTAAGATTAACTATCTTCACTGAGTCTGGAAGTAAAACTACCAAATTTATTTCAAGACTATACCTATGCACAAAACTTTCAGCCTCTGGTACCTAACTACCTATTCTTCGCCACTGGACTCTTGGTCTGAAGACTCATCTTCACTCCTTCACTATTGATATTCTCCAAAATAAATCAACAATTGATGCATACGTTTCTTTGGAATGCCTTGAATTACCTTGTAGCTATATTTATGCTAAACACATTCTTCTAAAATTTGAATGATATTTTCATTTCTTAGCATTACTTTAGTCTCGCATTTTCTTATAGCATTCTTACACATTATGATATCATCTATAAATTCTTAGCTTAATGAATCAAGATGATCCTTATCCACCTTTGCAATCCATTCCTTGAAAGCTTTTACTTCCTTCACATCTTGTCTTAAAGTTTGGGGATCATAGCTTTGTCAAGCTAGCATTTTAATAAATCTCTCATCCTTATGTATCAATTTCTTACATGTCTCAATGAACTTTTCCAATCTATTTACACACTATGATAAAGTATCACTTTCCCAACTCAGTTGTATTCTCTATTTCTCAAGTACAAAAAAATCATATTCCATGGATATCCTTTAATTTATCAACTCTCAGATATTCATCTAAAGAAGAAACTTTAGATTTCGCACTTATGCATCATTATATTCTTGGAAAAATTGGAATTCTCCCAAGTAAGTCTTCTAGAAATTTTCTACCAATTGTATGCTTCTTTGCACTTCTGAATTGCATCCCTTATTGAATATTCTCCTTGCCTCACTAGGTACTCCATTCACTCTTTGAACATGCTTACCTTTTTTCAAAGCACTATAATAACATCGATCTACTCCTTAGACATTAACATTCGATTATGCATAAATTCAATATGTGATTGACTAGATTGGGTTAGTGACTTGATAAAATTCTCTAGGAAAACAATTGATTCCTTTAATTCTCTTTTCTTTTTCTCATTCTTCTAAACTTGAGTGACAGTAATTTCTAAATTTACTTTCATCTCTTCTAACTCCTACCCCCATGATGAATGTCCTACATCAATTTTTGTCACCCTATAATACCTAGCAATTATTTCATTCTTGCTTTTCTCTCCTACTAGAGTATCTAGCCAGAGATTTCTTCCTCCACCTGTATTCCATTTGTTAGCACATCTTGTCTTTTCTCTAACTCTAGGTTTAGGGGTTTCTATTCCTTGCATTAAACTTCTAAAATCTACTAGCACCAATTCCAACTCTTACGGTGGAGCCAATTACTTGACTAATCAGTTAAGTGCTTCTTCATTCTGCACTGCCTCTTCAGTATTATCTTCTTCCTGATGATCGACATGTTCAAGAACTTCCTCTCTCAAACTTTCAACATCACAACCTCTAAAACCTTAACATTCTCTATCCTCATCGGAATGGATTTTGGATTATGTTGATTTGTCACTATCTCTTTCTCTTTAAGATATACATTTTCTTATCCTACCCTATTCTCAACATCAGTCCTTGGAGCATTATCAATCCTATTTTCCTAAAACATTATGATTCTTGTCATTTCTTGGTTCATCACCCAAGGTTTGTGAGGACTCTTTACCTTCGTTCTTATCCTGACTTTCTCTAGGTTTCTCAGAATTCTATGGTTTATTAATAGCCTCTTCATTTCTTCCTTACTTAAACCAATCTTTAATTATATCTTCTACATTAATAACATAAACGAGGCTATAAAATGTTGTGTCCCCTGCTTCCCTTACATTTTCTTATTTAGTGTTTCCCAATTTTGGAGTTAGTGATCCTATTATTAAATATTCTTTTATATTTTTAGAATATGACCCTTTATCTTACACTTCCTCTACTATTGGTTGCATCATTGGATATCATGTTTCTCCCTGACATATTCTTCAATCAGGTCAACACCTTCTTCTTGATTTATAGGAGTCCCTCCTCAAGCTTGTCTCATTGTTGTCATGTTGACTGAGGGGGAATAAGTAAATATATCTAGTTCCTTGTATGATGCATAACTTGTCTTAGTAGGGTATGTGCAGGATCATCATCGAAAAAATAGGCCCTTAAGTGGCAAATTTTTTAGAAAAATCAGAGTTAGGAAACTTGATGTAAAAATTTGAATAAGTTATTTATATTATTTCAAAAATATATGAGAATAGAATCTATAGAAAATTGAATGTAATTTCTCAACTACTAGGTTTTTTTATTTTGAAAAAAAAACTATTTGGTAAAAAAATTGAAATTTCAATGCAGTAGTACTTAAATTTCAAGGAAAAAATAAGAAGTAGGTGTTTGTCTAACCACCCTAACCACAATAAAATGATAATATTTTTTTATAATATTTTTGATATAAGTAGAGGACTCATGTCTGGATGTGATGCATATTTTTTTGTAATTTTTTTCCATGTAAATAATTAATTATGATTTTTTTGTTACAAATTTTAAATAATATAAAAAATTGTATGTCTAACAACCTTGAATTGGTCAAAACTTCATGAAATTCAAACTTTTTCTTTTAATCTTATAGTATGTGAAGCATAGAATGTGACACATGTTTTGGATTAAAAAATTGTGATACCATTTGAAAGCTATAGATGTTTTTCAATCATCCTATCAATCAAGACTTTAGTCATAATTCAAATAGAAAATAAATAATAATAATTTATTAAATTCAAAGTAAAGCATAACTTATATTGGTGGAAAGCTGAGAATCTCCTTTAAAAACCCTTTTTCGTTTAATCAATTTTGGGTAAAAATAATTCCTCAGCCACATACCCATCATATCACCACTTTTTGGCCCATCATGATCTTGCACATACCCAACATGTCCCTATGTTTTCATTTTCACATCCTCACTGGTCATAGGCTGAGCTCTTGAATTTTTCATGGAAGAAAATGCTTCCTTTAGCTTTTCCATTACATTGGCTAGAGTGGCCATAGTTTCTTTGTGTTGGCTAGCTGGCCATGACGCCATTGAAATTCTCTCACTTGAAGTATCGAGAGCTTGCTCCTAACTTTTTTCAAATATCTTTGTTTGTACAACCTTTCTTTTCTTTTTAGTAGTCCCTCCATAACACAATTCATTCACCAACTTTTGTTTTCTCTTAACATTGTGTGGGTATGTGGGCCCTGTCCAAGATTCCTTTAGTGCTTTTATGTAATCATTAATCTAGTATTGATTATATGTCAATACCTACTTAGAAATATTTTTGATGGTTACTGTAGACATGCAAAATTAGCATCATGTATTTAATTAAATCATATTCGTCCATTCATCAAATAAAACAAGTTCATTAAATTTAATCTCTAAAGTCCTCCATTTAAATTAAATAAATTCATATTTAGTACTAACATCATCCTTTTTGATTAAATAAATCAAATCTTTATTTAATCAAGTCTTTATCATTTTCCATCTCCTTTTTTATTTAGTTTAATCCATAAATCTAAAGAAAAAAGGTCAAATCACCTAACATCCACTTAACATAGCTAAATCATTAATAATCTAATCCTAATCACCCATCACATCCTCTAGATTTTCCCACTTGCACAAATAAATAAATTAATTCATTTATTAAATCCTCATTTTCCCTCAACAAGGCATCTTTGGAGAATATTCCCTCAAGTTTGAATTCGAAACAAGTTGACTTGTCCCTTCCAACATGGCACTAACTCCCCTCTTACATGTCCCCCACTTGGCATTTAAGTCCCTTTTTCTCCCTCCAACAAGCCAAATTTGAAATTTGAAAAGGCCAACTAATCTCATTTATTGGCACATTGACCAAAACTTGTACATCCTCCATCCACTCACATTTAGACAAGTGGCACTTTATGACTAGCTTATCTTTTGTCCCACATCCTCTATATCTTTCAATCCCCCATCATCCTTTCTTAAAATAGAGGCCTCCTCTATTGTATTACTCCACAATCTGAGGCAACTTGATCACTTTTCATCTTGTTCATCATATCATCTAGGAGCTTAGCAAGGATTGGGAAAGGGCTTCTTTCCACATCTAAGAAGCACCAATCCACTATGAGATAGGGTTTGATTCATGTTATTGTGTGTTTTATTTAGCTTCCTTGTTTCCTTTCATTGCATTCTTAACATGTTTCATTATTTCATAGGGATGTTGACTATGTGATTTGTTTTAAAATACTAACCATGCTAATGTGTGTGTTATAGTTTTAGCCATTTGCAGATTTTCACATCCACATAATCGTGCTAGAAGGAGGGTAGATATATAGTCTGTATTTTATTTTCACTTGATTGAAATTTTGCAGGATTATTATATCTCTTATTACATCTCCTTGTAGGTATAATGCTATTCTTGCAGATTTACTATAGTGATTGGAGTATTTTCTTTCCTCATCCAACATCTCTAAGTCCAAATCACGTTATTTTAGAGAGTAAAAGTAATGATATGCATTTTTTTATCTGAGGGAATGTTCTTTTACTTGTAATCTGTTTCAAAAGATGTTTTTTTGACAGTGGTAATGCATTATATTTTGATCAATGTATATGTGGTAATGCATTATTGTTGACTTATTTATGCCTTCTCTTTGGCCTTTACTGTTAAGAAGATTTATGATAATAGATAAGTTAAGATCTATTTAACTTTGGTCAGTAATCTATTTGGACAGTAATCCCCTTGTTGTTAGTTTCTTCACTCAGTTTGCATTGGATTTTATGCTTCCATTTAACCACACACGAGAGATGTTGGTGAAGGTTGTGGACAATTGGCTTGACAATACATATTGCATTAGTTGAAATTTTCTGAAGCTCTGTCAAGAAACTCATTTTTTGTTTCCTCTGATATTGTCCCATTTTATGCACAGCCCGCATTCTTGGCATTCCATTTGATAAGATCCCCATGGGCATTATGTTCCTAAAATAGAGTTGAGGCCTCTACCTAAGTTCCCATATTTTGCGTAGGGAGAGTGTGAATCCTTGCTTGCAACAATTAACTTTATGCCAAAAAAATCGCCATTATTGAGAGTTCATAAGGATTCAAAAAACTCGCTTTGTGTCTTTACATAGCCACTATATTTCTTGCTATTAGTTTCTGGCTGTGTCTTTACACAACCACTGTATAACTTTCTTTGTGTCTTTACACAACCACTGTCTTTACAATTAACTTTACACCAACAAATTTGTGCATTCCTCCTTGTCAAGCAACCATATTTCAATGGGGCATCCAGTTAAACAAATCCATTTTGCGCCTATCTATCAATCGCTACATTCTAAGGAAAGACGTCTTTTAGGCATTTTGTTAAATAGTTCACGGGCCCTCTCTATGCTTCCATTTCCCCATTCCATCCTCAAGATCGCTGTCCTCATCACTGCTCCTCATTAACATTTCCTTTTCAATGTATCCATTCTGTGCATATCCTGCAAATCATTAGATTTCTTTTAGGCATTCTGAAAACAGTTGGCATTCCCTATCTATGCTTCCATTTTGGCACAAGTAGAGAGCTCGTAGCAAAGGTTGTGGAATGTGGGTTTACACTTTCCAATTACATTAGTTGGAAAGTTTGTAAGAGCCATTTATTGGTTGTAGAATTGTCTTTTTTTAGCAACATTTTATTTTATCTTTTGGCTGAAACAAACACACACATTAACATTGTGGAGAGCATCAAGGTACTTGTCGATGCAAAGGTTACCTACAATTATTTATTGATGAGATAACATTTGGTAAATAGCCAATGTCGCTAGTACAATGGCTTTGATTTATTTAAGATTCGATAAGTAGAATTTTGACTGGGCTGAAAAATAGATTTATTCCCACTACAATATTTGTTTAATGCAAAAAGTCCACAGTCTCTTCTAAAAACATGTATAATGAGACAAGTATCAGTATGACCATAAAACTCCTTTGCACTTGAAAATAAAACTGCATAACATATGTCATAGCACTGGAAACAATTTTGGGCTTTCTTAGAGGCCAAAAAATCTTTTGAAGTGCTAAGTTTTGTATTGTTATTCTGATTCATCCTTTGAATACATAGTAGCTTATGAATTCCTCTTCAGACAATTAGGCTATGTTAAATAGGCACAAATTCTTGACAAACACCAAAATCAAATTATCACTGTTTTCATTATGCCATTTAGCAAAAATCTTCTCTTCTAGACTGGAGAAAAATGTGCACTATCTATGTCACCTGACATATTATTCTATGCCATTTAAATCAATTAGACTGTGTGAAAGAGGTGAGCGTGTTTGACCAGCAATAAAAGCAAATATTAAATGTCATTCAAATAAAATCATATCTTTTTTCTAAACTCGAGAAAGATGTGGTCTAACAATGCCATCTATTTCAGTTGCGTATATAGGTGGATTATTGACTAAAATCTTTGAATAGATCTTCTGCTAAATCACAGGCTGCTAAATCATAATCATCTTCCCATTCATCATCACTATCTTGGTGATCAAGCAAAGTAGATATGATTTGGGTGACTCACATGAGGTTATGTACAATATCCTACACTAGTTATGAAAGCTGCACAATAACTTAATTATTTAATGGTTTCAAGTTGTTGCTCACCAAATTTGAGGAGTGAAAGCTAAATAAACTTATAGTCAAAAGATATTGAAACTTTAATGGGCTCAACAAAGATAGTGGTAGTTATATGGTATTCAATTTGTAGTTGAGTTGATAGAGGTATGATTGATAGCTTTTTTTTCTTCTCTCATAATTATTTAAATGGGTCATTAATGTTGTCTATCACTTTTACTTGTCTGTGGCTATTGGTATCTTTAAGGGCAAGGGATGGAATTCATGTTGGGTAGACATGTTATGATTCTCCATTGGGAATGATCTTATTCCTTTTAGATATTTAGTTTTCATCTGTGCATGTTTAGAATTTTTTTGGGAGAATATTATTATTGTTATCTGTCAATATTCTTTAATAACTAGTTATTTTGTGCTTTTATGACATTAAGATGATCCAAAAATTTTCTTATAAATTCTATTGATTTTTGTAGAGTTCACCAACTATTCGATGCATTTTCATTTATCATTCTATTAAATCAAGTGATAATATCAATAAAAAAAATACACTTAAATGTATCATCGCTTGTTTAATGAAAAAATGTTTCTGATTTGGCAAGCGTGGCATTCGAAGGGCAAGGGTTTGCATGAAAAATCAGGGCATTGGAATTAAAGAATCACAAGAACACTTGATGTGGACATTGGACATTGAACTTGAACTGATTTTTTTTTTTAAATGCTTAGTGTAATAGGTTGAAGCATCCATTTCCCACTTTTGTTTTCTGTTTCAGAAAAACTCACTTCATTTTTGGGTTTAAAATCAACCATTGATTTGATCTTTCAAAGTTGGGCTAAAATTAAACCTTAGACACCTACTAGATTTTTATTTGGCCTAAAATTGAACATGTAACTTCACACTTGACATTGGTGTTCTAAAAAGAACTCACAATTGCTTTGAAAGGTTAAAATGAACATGTGCTTACTTTGTTTTGTAATTACTTACTCAAAGTAATATCATTGAAAATACATATGCGCTTCTCTCGCGCCTCACAATGATCTTGAGAATCAAAAGACTTTTGGTGATATTAAGTTGAGTAATTAATTTCCTCCACATTTCAATTTGGTTATTAAAATTGAACAAAGCTTGCGAGTGTGAGTTAGGTATATCGCGTGTGTTCTCTCTTTGTTTCTAAATGAAGATCGATCGAACTACAAATGTGCTTTCTCACTGTAGTTTACCTTTAGTGGGGACTTCCTAAGAGATACATCTGAAAGGAGAACTCAAAGGTGACTCCACCCAATTTTTCATTTGGGCCAGTATATAAATGGATAAGACTAAACTGCCAAGTCCTCATGGTATGTAGGACTTAACCGTACAGTGTCTTTCAGAATGGGGTACTACCATAAAAAGTATAAGTTCCCCTTGTAGGATTGATTAAAGCCTTTAGTGGCTTGCTGGATGCTTGCAAGGTGCCATGTCCCCAATGTCCCATCATTAATCTAACCTTGTTTGTAGTAGCCAACTAGTCCATCCAACGAGTTTATCAAAGTGGTGCATTAGAACTTAGATTCCAAGAAGTTACTTGCCATGTCCGATCTTGGTTAAAATATAGAGATTAAGACTTTATTCTTAACATACCTTTATATTTTTTCCTTGGTTGCATGTAAAATCATCTCTTCAACTATGAAGGGCATGAGGCAAGCCCACCAAGAAAAACATACCAATTAAGCTAGGATGTTATATTTCTTGGGAGTCAAAATGCTTTGCTTGTTCGAAAACATTGGGAAACACACATTCAACAGGAAAATCAAATTTCAAACCCCTTAGTTAGAGAAAATACCTTTGACAAGACCCAAGATCTATTGCTTACCCTAGGGATTACATGTCTAGAGGTTTCTAAGTAATTGGGTTTACATCTTAATTTTCTCTTACCAAGGTCAACATAGGCAACCATTGTCTTGATTTCTTGGAACTTCCACATAGCACTTTGTGGGACGAAAATAAGTTGTGACATTGGACATTCGGTTTGAAACATAAGCAAGGAGTTTTTCTATGGTAAAAGAAATTCATTAACCAAGATTAACTCAAATTGAACCCCACACATGTTCTTGTTTATCTTTTTATTGTCTTTCGAGCAACCATTGATCTTTTGGTTTGAACTACTCTTAGAGAAAAGCATGTTCTTCAATATCTTGGTCTAGTAAACAAAGTCTCTCTAAGTTTCTTAGGATCAAAATCAAACCTTCATCCATCTTCCAAACATCAAAACCATTTCATCTCATCATCAACTCATGAAATTCTTGGAAAAATCCTTCATGTTAAACTTTGGGAAAATCATTTATCATTTCATTTGATTAGATTGCGTAGATAAATCATTCTCTGCATATTTAGTCAAATTATCAATCCTTGTGAACAAGTCTATCCCTTGATAACATCCAACATCTTGTGGTTTATGAGTTCACTATCCAAAATCTAAAATCCAAAATCAGATCAAATCAAAATCATCTTGTTTGGTTAAGTGTGTCTATATGAATCCTTATTTACACATTTAGTCAAATTAGAATCTTGTGGACAAATTTACTCTAGGACAACATCCAAATCAAATCAAACCAATCCCAAAATCAAATCAAAACATCAATCCAAGTCCTAAATTTTAGTATCCTCTTCAAGGTTTCCTAAGAGTTCCAATCATTCACCAATCATCCATCTTTCATATCTCATCACCATCCTTTTGATCCTTAAAATCTTAGACTTTATTTTTTGAGCCTAGAGTTTAGATCAATCCAAAGAATTAGAGGTTCACCTCCCACATTCTTGAAAATTGATCCTTATTTTATAGTCCAAATTAGACCTCAACACAAGAGGAACATGGAATATAAACTTGATTCATACATCAAGAGTGGTCTAAACCAACCAAAATATCAAAGCCTTACAATTCCAATTGATTATCAAAGCTCACATTTATGCAATCCGTACATAGGATGATCATTATCTCCTACAAACCTCAATGGTACAACAAATGTGAGTATGCCTAGTCAAGAGTTTGGAACACCTTTTCTGATGGTAGATTTAAATCCAATTCCAAACTTACAAATCTATCAAACAAACACTCAATGGATGAGTTGTCCACAAAAGAACATCATCCCACAAAATCCATACATGCCAAACATGAATCTACCAAGTACAAGTTTACCAAACATGAAAATTTTGAATCCACACTTGGTAAACTTTGGGATGAATATGTTTGTGAATCATGCAAATGTTGTTCAAAGTACAAACAAGATGTTAATGACTCCATGTATTAGTCCAATTCAAGGTAACACCATGCAAAATCAAAGTTACCTAAATCAAGGCAATGTGATTCCCAACCACAACAATGTTAAATTTCAACCTATCATGCCAAATCTGAGCATCATCCCAAATCAGAACATTGTCTAAAATCAATTTTTCTAGGATCCCATACAAACACCACAAGTATGCATTCCAAACCTGCTTGAACAAAAACCAATTCAGCTATATCAAGGGTGTCTAAATCAAAATCAGGATCAAATTTCACTAAATCAACTTGATTCACTTACCAAGATAGTTGATTCATTGTTCCATGATCAATCACCACATCTCCAAAATCAACCACCGTAAGGTCAATTCAAAGTGAAAATCTTAGAAGGGAACAAACAAAAATACACACCACTTGGGAAACCAATCAAATCAGTCTTGCAACAATTGGTACAAGAAAATCTCATCAAGCTCCCCATCTATGGGAACTATCAAGAAACCCTAGTTAAACCACCTGGGTATAACAAGGAGCACCATTGTGATTTTCACCAAACAAAGGGACACACAACATCAATTTGTATTCTACTCAAAAACCTCATCCAAGACCTTATTGATAAAAATTATAATCACTATTGGGGACAATGATCAGGATTCAACTATTAGCGATAGCATTGAAAATCTCTGCACCACAATTGGTGAAAACAAAATCTATCAATCAATGAGCATATTGAAGATGTTTCTACCTCATCTGAAGGTCAAGTTAACATAGATCAAGAGTCACTTTTCAATCATGATCAAAATACACCAACAATACCCAATAATGATCCAATTCAAGAAATGTCAACATCACTTGACCCTATGGTTGAAAACATTAACAATCTCTCAGCCACAATTGTTCAAAACAATGTTCAAAATATCTCAATTGATGAGGACATTAAATATGTTTCTACCCCATCTGATGATCAACTCACCATACATCAAGAGCCATTTTTAAGTGATCTATTTCAAGGAGTGTTAGAATTATTTGATCCAATTGACATAATCTATGATCCATCGACCAATGACCATGTTGAAAATGTCTCTACATCACCTTATGAGTTAGAGAACATATCTCATGAATTTATTCCAACGCATGATCAAAAATTTTCACTAAGGTCTAGCAATGGTCCTTTCCAAGACATATTGACCCCCTTTGACCTCATTGTTACATATACTGAAGGAACCCTGAACTCGAAACTTGAGGATATTGAACCACTTACCATGACTAACAATGATGTACAAGAACCTTTTGTAAGCAATCCATCCTTTGAAATTGAACCATGCCAAGAACTTGGTCCAAAGCATGTCAAAAGCAATTATGAAATTGTTCAAGATCAAGAATTTGTAGCTCCAAGATACTACAATGATATAATGGACACTCTACTATCTATAAAAGATTTCACAAATGATGATCATATCCACAATAGCACATACTCCTCCATCTACCCATGAGATGCTCTCTTTGGATGGACACGTAGATGATCTTCATTTAGAATAGGATTCCTTTACTCCTGACATTATTACACAAAAAGAGAAGGTTATTGATTCCTATAGTCAAACTAAGTTGTCAGCATCAGGATTAGATATATCCCAAATTCAAATTGAGGACATCATGAATAAAGATATCCAACATTATCCACTCAAGGAAACAAGTCAGAAAGAATAGGATATTCTAGAGTCAGCAAAGCAACAAATTGAAATAACATCATCTATAGCGGTTATTTATTAGAGAATGCATTCTAAACAAGAGCTCTCAGAATAGGCAGTATCAAGGAACGAAGATGCTACTACCACCATATTGGGGGAAACTTTATCTAATGCAAGCATCAACATAGGGATCATGAAGAATCTTTATGGTGAAACCAATGCCAATACTACAACCAACCATGTCATGAATCTTCATCCACCCATCACCCCATCCACAAATTGGGACCAACATCAAAAGAAAGATTTGAATCAAATCACAAAGAACATTATCAAAGAAAAAGAAGCCAAGGAGCACAATGGACAAATCAAATACACATGGGTACCAAAGAATACAAAGAAATAATATCCCCATCAAACTCCATTAGTGAAAGAAACTATGGGGTGAAATAAAAAGGGGAAAGGTATCCATCAAAGATGTCCACAAAGGAAAAAGTAGACTTCTCAAGCAACGTACAAAGTGTATCAAGAAGTTGGTCCCAATTCCATGCAAACTTCTGTATCCACCCATCATTGCTCATCTTCCCAAGTTTGGAGAGTCAAAGATTCCAAACTATTAACCAATCCATATGTTATCCCTAAACACACTCCATCCACACCTTCACGCATGATATCCAATTCTCACATTGACCATGTATTGGAAAAAACCCTTCATCATAAGGATTCAGAAGTCACTCTATCACGATGTGCACACAAAGACAAAGTTAACTCCGGTGTCAACAAAGTCAATTAGGAATCTCAAAAGTTATATTTAAGTACACATATCTTGGCAAGGAAACTTCTTCAAGAAGGATATCGATGGCACATTATGATAGGGGCATCGACATCGGTAGCACCTTGTGGTTCAACATGAACCTTAAATCTTTCACATAAAATACCAAAAATCAAAAAATATGAAAATCCAAAAAAATCAGAAAAAGGATTGAAAATGGTAAAGAAAAATATCATCCTCCAATAGAAACTACTACGGTGGCACTTTGGACAGGTAACATGATGAAAACTTGGAAAACAGGCATCATGTGTAGAATCGAGCATCTGTGTGTGCTATTTCAAGTGAAAGCATCTCATCCCATCCGTAATAAATCTAGCATTCCATCCATCTCAGCCATAATAAATCCATTCATCCATGGACCATTTATCCAATCCATGTGCATATATTTTCATCCATAGTCTGAGTTATCTTGATCTTGAAAAATTTTGGTGCACACTTTACACTTGCTTATGGTAGACATCTTGACATGGGTCATTTTCATTGATCCTATCCTACCCAGCATTATTTGAACCAAGAAGCATTATCCAATGAAGCCATCCTCTATTTGAACTCCTTATCTTATTGCAAGATAATCCTTGGCATCCTTTGCATGCTTACCATATACATCCATCCAAACATCTATCTAAGAATCCATCCATGGCACTCCATACATTGCTAGACACCAGGGGAAGATATGTACATCTTTCTTTCAAAATAAATCTTGATCTATATCCTCCAACTTATGTGGTGATCTGAACATTGGAAAACATGAAATAAAATTGGTCAAAGCATTTGTGATCCAAAATCCAAATCACTAGCCCATGGCATATTTTGACGAGAAGACATTCCTTATCAAGCTTCATCTTTCATTGAAAATCAATCCAAACAATCACTATCAGTCACATCTTCAAACATCATATAAAATCATCCAAAACATCTTTTGTTTCAAACCAAGCTTCAAAATCCTAATCAATCAAATCCAATCAATCCATCATCTCGGGATATCCTTCCCAATCCTTGTGTTGCTTAACACTATCCTTGCATTGTTGTGTATCCTCAACAATGTTATCATCATCAATCCCTCATCATCTCAGGATATCATTCCCAATCTTCATGTTTCTTAACACTATCATTGCATTGATGTGTACCCTCAATAATGTTATGATCATCATCAATTCGTCAATCCGATCAATCAACCTTAGCTTGGTTTTCAACAAAATCCCAAAACATAGCACTAATAGCATCAAACACATCCTTATCCAAATCGTCAAAATCATGTGAAAAATCCAAAAACATCCAGAACATATCAAAAATCCAAAAAACGTCCAAATCATATCAAAATCCAAAAAACAAGTCAAAAAGTCAGAAAATATAAAAAACATAGTAATATGAACTATGTTGTCTCTTAGCTTAAAAATAGGCAAGGTTGATCTTTGATTAGTCCCTTAGACACAAAATTAAAAAAACATTCATAAAATCTCAGAAAACCCCAAAACATTTGATAATTTGAAAATCAAAACATTTGTAAAATCTTGAAAATACCAAAAACAACCTCAAAAAATTCCAAAATTGTCAAAAACATCCAAATATTTGAAAAAAATTCATTTGTCTCATCTCAATTTCACTTGAAATAATCAATCATCCATAATAAACTAATTGTCACCTTCATCCTTTGGCAACACAAACAAAAATAATCACAACAATCAGCAAAAGAAAACTTCAAACACAAAATCAAACCTTCATCATTCACAAACATGTCAATCAACCTTGTATCAACAACCTTTCGAAAAAACCTATCAACTTTCCACCGTCCACTAACATGTCCTAGGATGTATCCTTCCTAGAATGGGCATTAATTTTTGGCAAAAGAATTTGGATAAAGAAAATGACTTACTGCCATCCACTAACATGTCCTAGGATGTATCCTTCCTACAATGGGCATTATCTATTGGCAATCATTTCAATTCTTATCCTAAACAAAAAAAATCCATTTGGATAGAGGTATGAAGAACATTGACTTGTTTTTAGAGAAAGGAATGGGGCATCGATCATTATCCTTTTGTCTATTGTGATTGTTGGATGTTCTTGTAATATAACTTGGTGAATACTTGCTTTGTTACGTAAGTCCTAGCAAGGTTTTCATATGTCAAGTGTGAACAAGAATACTCCTATCTATTTTTTGAGTCAAATTCCATTGCACTAGGTACAACACCATCCTGGTTCTTTATACTTTGATGAATCGTATCTATGTGTATTGTCAAACATAAGGTAAGTAACCCTTTTAAAGTCCCAATTCTTGATAAGAAAATCATCATCTATCATCATCATCATCTCTAATAAAGTCTCATCAGATCATGGACTTGTTGGATCCTCTTGTCATCATCTCATTTATGATTTCTTCTTTTCCACACTAACATCATGCTAGGATAGTTAATCATCATCACCAGTGCATCCATCCTGCATCCACAAACCATCAACATTCTGCACATCGTCTCACATGCATGTTCACCATCATAATATAGATCTGTTAGTCTAAGCATCTCATAAAATCATACATTTGCATAAAACATCTATTGCATAATCATATAGGAATCATCACATCATCCATATCACATGCATTGCATTATAATTTAAGTTGTTTAGGATAATATAGATTGGTTATTCTAAGCATTTTGAAACCATCTCATTTGCATCATCATCATAACCATCCATTTTGAACCTCTTTATCGTGATATCAACCCTCAAATTGAATATTTTCACTCGATATCTCAAGGGGGCAATGTACCAGTGTAATTTTTGCTAGGGCATCTGAAAAAATCAGAATTTTTTTGATTTTGATCACTTTAAGTTTATTCTTTGAACCAACGCAACAATTACATTGCTATAAAGAGGGGAAAAATGTAGACATAGAAAATTAGCATTATGCATTTAATTAAATCATACTCATCCATTTATCAAATAAAAAAAGTTTATTAAATTCAATCTCTAAAGTCCTCCATTTAAATTAAATAAATTCATCTTAAGTACTAACATCATCCTCTTTGATTAAATAAATCAAATCTTTATTTAATCAAGTCTTTATCATTTTCCATCTCCTTTTTCATTTAGTTTAATCCATAAATCTAAAGAAAAAAGGTCAAATCACCTAACATCCACTTAAGATAGCTAAATAATGATTAATCTAATCCTAATCACCCATCACATCCTCTATCTTTTTCCACTTGCACAAATAAATTAATTCATTCATTTATTAAATCCTCATTTTCCCTCAACAAGGCATCTTTGGAGAATATTCCTAGTGCAGGAGCACCCAAGCTCTTCAAGGAACACTTCAAGAGAAATGAGGATGCAAGGGTCATGAAGACCTATCAAGGAACTCAAAACATTAATTATGACATTTTGAAGCCTATAATGGCTTTTGAAATGGTTAAAAACATTAAAGGAGTCAAATGTCCTAAGGGTCCTGATAAGAACCATAGGACCAAAATGCATTGTAATTGGACAAATAATGTCCTAAGAGTCTAGATAGGTTTTTAGTGTTTTAATCATGTTAATTAAGGTTGAATAATTCCATTTAATAGGTTTTAAGGATTTTTAGTTAGTAGGAGTTAGTAAAATAAAAGTTGGAAAATTCAAATTTTAAACTTCCAACTTTGGGCAGGAAAGTGCTTTTTAGGAGTTTTAGGAACTTTAATGCAATAAAAAAAATTCCAAAAGGTTTGAGCAGTTGTGGGATGGGTATATAACCCTAAAGGAATCATTTTTATGGAGTTTGGGTTGCTGGTACGGATTTTGTACAGACCGCTACAGGAAAAAGCAAAAAAACAACAATTTCTTGCATTTTTCTTATGCTCTTTTGATGACTTATTGATTTCTATTGAAGATTTGTTTAGTAGGATGGTTTAGGGACTTGTATCAAATTTTTTTGAAGTCATTTGAATGTCCTGAAAGCAACAGCAATCAATTCTTTGTATATTATTGCTGACTATCCTCAAGAAAGTGCAGATTTTTCACTAATTTTGAGGTTTTTCATGGATGTTTGATCCATTTCATGAGGAAATGATGTTGTAACTTGTGAAATCGATCTATTCTAACATGTATAATACAAACCTAGCAAACTAATGTGTAGGAAAGAGGAATATTAAGGTGTACACCAAGATTGGACAATGCAAAGTGCATGAGGATGGGGGCTAAGGTATAGTAGCAGTAGATCTACCTTAATAAGGGGAAATTTTTTGAGTTTGGATTGATTTATTATGTTGATCTAATGGTGAAAATTCAAAGAGAGGTATCTGGAAGTGTTTGGAAGGCCAAGATCCAAGAAGCCCTAGTTTTGAGGCAATTTAGTGAGTGTTTTGTGTTTGAGGGTGTCAAGGGTGTCATAGGAACCTAAAAACCTGAAAAATCCTTGGTTTGGGAAAATTTTAAGGTACTGTTGAAAGTATTATAATTCTGAGTTAAGATTTGAGTAGGGTTGCTTTGAAAAAGAGGGCTAATTTGGCCTAGTTTTTGTGGAAACAGCAGGATTTGGGAAGTCTGATCCAAAACAAGTGCCATCAAAGTCTGGGTATGTTGTGTAGGGTCATAAACCACATCTAAAACAATCATTATTTTGGTAATTCCTTTGGGGAAGTTGTGAGTAAAGTTAAAAAATCACTGTAGGAGGCCTAGTTGGGCTAGAAGCCTAGTCAAGGTGCAAAAAGTGAGTTTGTGTTTAAGTCAGAGGTTTGGGGCTTGAAACTAGTCAAGACAAGTTTTTTTGCATCTCTTAAGAACATTCCTAGGGTTTGGGTCCATAGGAGAAGGTTTTGAGTCATAAGTGCATTATTGAGGCTTATCTCCACAAGGGTGCCTGGAAGAGATTTGAGACTGCTTCATTGAAATCCTTGAAATCATTGTGTGTTTCCAAAAGTCCCATTTCCTCTGCATTAGAGTGGTATCAGAGTAGTGAGTAGGTCCTTTATGGATTGAATAATCAACAATGGCACCTAAAAATCAATTGGCAAGAGAGTTAGAGGAGTTAAAGGAAATCTTGGAAAGGGAGAGAAGGGAAAGAAGGGAACAAGAAGCAGTAAAAGAGTAGGCCAGAGAAAGAGAAGAAAGGAAATGGAGAAGGGAGAGAGAGACCATGCAAGCAAGGATAAATAACCTTGAGAGGAGTAGGAGGAGAGAAGAACAAGAAGACCAAGAAGACAATGATGAAGAAGAAGAGCATGTGAGGGTAAGTCAAGAACAAAAAGCAGATGGGATAGAGGACCCTGAGGAAAGGAGGCTATTGAGATTGTTGAAAGTAGTACAAGGTCATGGAGGAAAAGGTCACATAGACTTTCCTATCTATCAAGGGAAGATGGATAGTGAAGAGGTGTTAGGATGGCTTGATGCCTTAGAGAACTACTTTGAGTTTGAGGAGATGGATGAAGAGAGGAAGGTTAAGTTTGCAAAAACCAGGTTGAGAGGCACAACATTGACATGGTGGACTAGTTTTCAGAATGATAGGATGGCTAGGGGATTGGCAAAAGTCTCTACATGGGCTAGGATGAAGAGTTTGGTCAAGGAACAATTCCTACCATCTGATTACACAATTCATGTGAAGAGGATGAGGCAGAATTTAAGGCAAAAGAACATGGATGTGATGTTCTATACTGAGCAATTTCACAAGCTTGGTATCAGAGGAGGTTATGAGGAGGAAGATGAGAAAGTAGCCAGGAATATCAATGGCTTGAGGTATAATCTAAAAGATGAGATTGGTTTGCAATTGCCAAGGACATTAGGAGAATGTTTTCAGTTGTCCATTAGAGCTGAGGAAAAGGTGAAAAGGAAGCAAGAAAGATCAAGCAATGGTGGAGGAGGAGGTAGTTCAAACAGGGGCAAAGGTAATAGAGAGCAAGGACAAGGTAGCAATGACAAGAGCAGCAATGACAAAGGAAAAGAGGTGTTTTCTGATCCAAGAGGTGGATACACTCCTAGAGGAGGAGGGAAATTTGGACAAGGTAGAGGCCCATTCACAGGTAGGTGTTTCAATTGCAATGAACCAAGGCATCCTTTCTTCAAGTGTCCTAAATGGGAACAAGCTGATAAGGGCAGAGATAGGAGAGCTAACTTGGTACAAGAAGAAGAAGACAAGAAGAAGGAATCAAAAACATTCATGGCAGACCCTGTGATTGATGGTGAGTTTCTTATGGTCAAGCAAGGAGAAAGACTTCATCAAGAGACAAAGGTGACTATCTTTAAGACTAATTGTCTTAGTCATGGTAAGATCTGTAGATTGCTCATAGATTTAGGGTCACATAGCAATTTAGTTTCACTTGATATGATAACGAGGCTAGGGATTGAAAAATTTGAACAATCCTACTCCCTACAAGGCCACTTGGGTAACTCAAGGACAACATGTAGAGATTTGTAAGAGAGCATATGTAGATTTCTCAATTGGATCATATCATGATAGGGTGCTTTGTGATGTCATTCCAATGACTTGTGGTCATATCATCTTTGGGAGACCATGGCAGTATGCTAGGAGGACAATGCATGATGGTTTTCACAACACATATTTGGTGCATAAAGATGCTACTAGATATAAGTTGGTTCCTTTGCCTTTTGAGAAATATAATGAGAGTTTTGCGATATGTTTTGAGAAGAATTTTTAGGTGAAAGTGTAGGGTAAGACAGGGGAAGATATTGGTTGGAAGAGAAATGATAGGTTGCAGCAGAGATATGAAGCATATAGTCCTAAAAATCAGAATCTTTGGGACTTGGACAGTATTAAGATTGGAAGTATTGAATTCCCTATTGTTGAGGGTAATAGGGGTGGTGTTTCTTCACAAGGAAATTAGTGGCATATAGGCATAAACAGGGCACAAAATCAGAATGAGTTGAAGTAGCTAAAAGGACAAACAAAACAGATTTTTGACACTAACATGTTGAGTGACATGAATGCAGGTTGGAAGAAAGGAAGAAGGTAACTTTGGGAGATTTCATGCTTGGTAATTAGAAGGTGCAAACATACAAGAACAAGGAGTATTATGGCAGCAACAAGTTGGATACTTCTTGGGGCAAGAAATTTTTCTTTCTTGGGGAGAATGGTGCAAGAGCACCCAAGCTCTTCAAGGAACACTTCAAGAGACATGAGGATGCAGGGGTCATGAAGACCTATCAAGGAACTCAGAACATTAATTATGACATTTTGAAGCCTATAATGGCTTTTGAAATGGTTAAAAACATTAAAGGAGTCAAATGTCCTAAGGGTCCCGATAAGGACCATAGGACCAAAATGCATTATAATTGGACAAATAATGTCCTAAGAGTCTAGATAGGTTTTTATTGTTTTAATCATGTTAATTAAGGTTGAATAATTCCATTTAATAGGTTTTAATGATCTTTAGTTAGTAGGAGTTAATAAAATAAAAGTTGGAAAATTCAAATTTTAAACTTCCAACTTTGGGCGGGAAAGTGATTTTTAGGAGTTTTAGGAACTTTAATGTAATAAAACCAATTCCAAACAGTTTGAGAATTTGTGGGATGGGTCTATAACCCTAAAGGAATCATTTGTATGGAGTTTGGGTTGCTGGTACGGATTTTGTATGGACTGCTACAGGAAAAAGCAAAAAAACAACAATTTCTTGCATTTTTCTTATGCTCTTTTGATGACTTATTGATTTCTATTGAATATTTTTTTAGTAGGATGGTTTAGGGACTTGTATCAACTTTTTTTGAAGTCATTTTAATGTCCTGAAAGCAACAACAATCAATTCTTTGTATATTATTTCTGATTGTCCTCAAGAAAGTGCAAATTTTTCACTAATTTTGAGGTTTTTCATGGATGTTTGATCCATTTCATGAGGAAATGATGCTGTAACTTGTGAAATGGATCTATTCTAACATTTACAATACAAACCTAACAAACTAATGTGCAGGAAAGAGGAATATTAAGGTGTACACCAAGATTGGACAATGCAAAGTGCATGAGGATGGGGGCTAAGGTATAGCAGCAAGAGATCTGCCTTAATAAGGGGAAATTTTCTAAGTTTGGATTGATTTATTATGTTGATCTAATGGTGAAAAGTCAAAGAGAGGGATCTAGAAGTGTTTGGAAGGCCAAGATCCAAGAAGCCCTAGTTTTGAGGCAATTTAGTGAGTGTTTTGTGTTTGAGGGTGTCAAGGGTGTCATAAGCACCTAAGAACCTTAAAATCCTTGGTTTGGGAAAATTTTAAGGTACTGTTGAAAGTATTATAATCTAGAGTTAATATTTGAGTAGGGTTGCTTTGAAAAAGAGGGCTAATTTGGCCTAGTTTTTGTGGAAACAACAGGATTTGGGAAGTCTTATCCAAAACAAGTGCCATCAAGGTCTGGGTATGTTGCGTAGGGTCATAAACCACATCTAAAACAATCATTATTTTGGTAATTCCTTTGGGGAAGTTGTGAGTAAAGTTAAAAAATCACCGTAGGAGGCCTAGTTGCGCTAGAAGCCTAGTCAAGGTGCAAAAAGTGAGTTTGTGTTTAAGTCAGAAGTTTGGGGCTTGAAACTAGTCAGGACAAGTTTCTTTTCATCTTTTAAGAACATTCCTAGGGTTTGGGTTCATAGGAGAAGGTTTTGAGTCATAAGTGCATTATTGAGGCTTATCTCCACAAGGGTACCTGGAAGAGATTTGAGACTGCTTCATTGAAATCCTTGAAATCATTGTGTGTTTCCAAAAGTCCCATAGCCTCTACATCAATTCCCTCAAGTTTGAATTAAAAACAAGTTGACTTGTCCCTTCCAACATGGCATTAAATCCCCTCTTACATGTCCCGCACTTGGAATTTAAGTCCCTTTTTCTCCCTCCAACAAGCCAAATTTGAAATTTGAAAAGGCCAACTAATCTCATTTAGTGGCACATTGACCAAAAATTGCATACCCTCCATCAACTCACATTTGGAAAAGTGGTGCTTTACCATTGGCTTATCTTTTGTCCCACATCCTCTATATCTTTCAATCCTCCATCATCCTTTCTTATAAATAGAGGCCTCCTCTATTGTATTACTCCTCCACAATCTGAGGCAACTTGATCACTTATCATCTTGTTCATCATATCATCTAGGAGCTTAGCAAGTATTGGGAAAGGGCTTCTTTCCACATCAAAGAAGCACTAATCCACTATGAGGTAGGGCTTGATTCATGTTATTGTGTGTTTTATTTAGCTTCCTTGTTTCCTTTCATTGCATACTTAACATGTTTCATTATTTCATAGGGATGTTGACTATGTGCTTTGTTTTAAAATACTAACCATGCTAATGTGTGTGTTATAGTTTTATCCATTTTCAGATTTTCACATCCATAGTTATGACCTCCTTCTCTATATAATTTGGGTTTGGGATGGGTTCATCAAAAGCTTTGTTTGAATCATACACGGGATTCAACACCTCTCCATTATCAGTATCCATTTGTTCTATAACATCATGAATTCAAAGTACATTTGTTTCTCCTAGTGTCAACCTCTTATATGATCTCTTCCTCACATCATGATTACCATCACAATTAATCCAAAAATCCTCCAAATGATAAACATGGGCATACTTTCTGCCTATTTTATTGGCAAGGTTTTCCTCTAGATCATAGTTTTTTCTACCAGAGTGCAAAGAACTCCAACCCATAGAGTTTCAACTCCTCCTCACACATATCAACACTTTTGGATGCAAGACACTTATAAATTCCAATTGTGATAGGGAATTTAATAAAAAAATTATTGCATTCTTGTGTAAAAAGATCATGAGACAGTTGCACCTATGCCACTAGTTATAGTAAGAATATTTTATTTGTTGGGTACCTAGGTAGCGTGAAGGGGTATTATGTAAATCCTTCCACACCAATGTAAGTGAAAGCAGGGAATTGAATATACTAGAAACCATTAGATTGGATAACACTCTATTCTTCAAGGGATAATATTTTGGACTTTTTTGTATGCATTCGTCTCACTAGCTTCATATAAAACACATCATTTACCCTTTGGTAATGTTCCTGGTACTAGTAAATAATAATCCAAGGAAGGGTATGTGCAAGAGCATGATGGGCCAAAAAGTGGTAATATGATGGGTATGTGGCTGACAACTTTTTTTACCCAAAATTGATGAAACGAAAAGGGTTTTTAAAGGATATTCTCAGCTTTAAACCAATATAAATTATGCTTTACTTTGAATTTAATAAGTAATTATTATTCATTTTCTATTCAAATTATGACTGAAGTCCTGATTGATAGGTTGATTGATAAACATCTATAGATTTCAAATGGTATCACATGTTTTGAATCAAAAACATGCATCACATTCTATGCTTCGCATAATATAGGATTAAAAAAAGAAAAATTGAATTTCATAAAGTTTTGGCCAAGTTAAGGTCATCAAACATATGAGTTTTTTATATATTTTGAAAGTTGTAATAAAAAAATCATAATTAATTATTTACTTAGAAAAAAATTACAAAGAAATATGCATCACATCAGGATATGAGTCCTTTACTTATATCTAAAATCTTATAAAAAATATTATCATTGTATTGTCGTTAGGGTGGTCAGACAAACACCTACTTCTAATTTTTTCCCTAAAATTTAAGTACTACTGCATTGAAATTTCAAATTTTCACCAAATAGATTTTTATTTTGTAAACAAACCTAGTAGTTTAGAAACTACATTCAATTTTCTATAGATTCTATTCTTACATATTTTTGAAATAATTTATAGATAACTTATTCAAATTTTTACGTCAAGTTGCCTAACTCTAATTTTTCTAAATTTTTTGCCACTTAAGAGCCTATTTTTTCCATGATGATCTTGCACATACTTGACATATGAGCATAAATCAAATTGTTCCCTAGTTCTCTATGCAAGGTACCAAATCTATTCAATCCTTGTATATTTTCCCTTTAGGCATAGGAATAGAAAACCTATAAAGACATGAAAAATGATTGGATGATTGAGAATGTTATTATTTTCTCACATAGCTTTTCATTGATAAAATTTCCCTAATGAATGTGCGTAGGGCCTTCCACTATTTTCATTATAAGCCAAAACATCTAGGGTTCAAATTTATTGGCATCTTTTTATCCAACTATCCTGCTAAATAGGATTATTATGTCTTGAAGCTCCTAAATAAATGCTAACCTTAGGATTTTCTTCATCTGCTTCATGGGTTTCACTTGGAACCATGTGAAAATCATAATCTTCTTTTTTTGTTCTTTTGCATTCAGATATGTTGTGGAAAGGACCCACATATCTAATAGATTCATTTGTTTGAACACGGGGAGCCCAAATGTGTACATAATGCCCTCTATAAAGAGGTCTATGTATACTCTTCCTTCTTTCTCAATGACTCTCTTGTTTGGTTCATACCATCTCATACATTCCAGTACTAGTTAAGGGCCATCCATCACTAGAAAAAATCCTCCTACCAAATGCAATCCACTTGCAACAATATTCTTAGTGCACTGAAAGGCTCCTACTTGTTGAGTCCTCGTAGTGAATTGCTCATTGAATCCCCTGGGCGAGTATCTATAATTATCCTACCAATTGATACAACCTTTAAAATGGGAATCCAAATTCCTTGTCTATTTTCTTCTATCTGGAAGTGCTCATATTTCTCTTGATTTCCTAGATTATTAGCAAATATATGCCTTGTGTATGATTTAGGGCTAAATTTAATCATACAATTTAAAATTTTCATGAAAGTTCCTTACTCATGCAACATTTATAGTCTAAAATTAGGTTAATTTCTTTAGGAATAATTAGTGTTTTAATGAACTAACTAGTGGCAATTCCATTTAACTAGAGCCATGCATGAATAAAATAATTAACAAAAAAAAATTACTAAAAGCATACCTAGTTCCACTAATAATGTGATTGAATGAATGCAAGTTAAAAACCTGGTAGCTATGTTCTTCAATGTTTTGAAGCTTACCCTTCGTTGTACACCATAGTCTTGGTTTTAATTCTTTGATGTCCTTACAGGTGATTAATTTGACATGAGGTAGAGTTTTATGGAAGCAACTACATGCTCAAGGTGGTGCCAATTACATGTGTTTTTTACACTAACCTTCATTAATTTCTTTTACTATGCATTAACTACCTTGAATAAAGGTGCAATCATAGAAAATTAGGGTTCAAATCATGAACTCTATGATTTATATGCAGGGGCCCACCTTTGAGAGGAAAGTGACATAGGTGGCCAACATGGCACGCTTATGTGTAACTTTCATTCTTATGATGCAAGAGGCCTTAGAGGAACTGACCATCTTAGATGTTAAATTATTGAAAATAAATAATTTTTAGATCATCTAAAACTATTGGAGATTGTTGGATGGTGTGGATGTGTTGCTAATATGTGGTTGTCATTGATTTCAACACTATTAGCATTTGGTGTATTAGTTGTTGAATATGTCGAGGATATTGAGAAAATTGTAAAAGAAAGTGTTTCAAGTTCCTAGTGGAACTGTGCAGGTCATGAAGGCATTTTGTTCTGTACATAAAATATTAGCTGATGTGGATTAAAGGGTTTATTGTTTAGTATGTCTAGATCATCTACTCAAAGTTTTAGAGGTTCGTGTGAAGTTTTGTGTTAGTTATGGTCTGACAATGTTTTTGTTGGTCTCTATCAGTGTTCTTGAATGAAAATTGTGTGTTTTTGGTTATCTCAATTTTTTTGGATGCTTCTCTATTGTTTCTTGGTGTTCTCAGGTGTCTCTAGTTCATTATCTATCTTTTTGGTATGTCCACTTGATCTGTGTGCTCATGGTTGAAAATCTTTTAGCGCATGTTCATTTTTTCTTATTCTTGGCTGACATGATGGTGGTAATGTATTGTGGATCTTTGAGGAAGAATTAATTAAAGTATTTTTTTGTTGGAGATATTAATTTGGGTCTCCACTATGTTGTGGCCAACCTTGGTGGATACGCATTAAAAAATTAATTGAAATCTAGGCCGACATTGCAAATATATTTTATTTTTCTTTGTTGACCATGTTGTGGTGAAATCTCCTATAGCGGATATATATAAGAGATTGTGTGATCAGTTGAAAGTATGCTTCATGTGATCCTATGTGTGTATATGCGAATATCATTACTGAGCAGATTGTGAAAAAGATTGTACGAAGTGTGAAGAAGTGTTGAGCTTAATTAGAACTGTAATAAGGCTTCAGCAAAAGCTATTTTCTTAGTTCATACCTTCCAAATTTTTAATCCAACTTTGTTGGGTGGTGAAACCATTTTGTAATTGAGTAGTGAGCTCTAGGCAATGTGCCTGAATGCAAGTGCATTCCCCTTATTGTTTTTAATTATACTTTTAGTAGGGTATAATCTTGTGGACTAACATCCACCGTGGTTTTTCCCCTAAGAGGGTTTCCACGTAAAAAGAATCTTGGTTTTTTTGTCTCTCTGATGCGTTAATTCTTCATTCATCAGATCTAAGATTAAGGATAAGTTAAGTTAGAAAAAGTTTAAATTTCTATGACAACTAATTCACCTCCCCTCTCAGTTGTCTTTCCTTTTTTTTCTAACAATTGGTATCAGAGCAGGTTCCTCTAAAGAAGTCTAATAGCTTGAGGTCATCTGAAATGGAAACATTTAAGAAGGACGGTCCTAGATTTGATGGCACTAACTATTTCATGTGGAAAGTCATGATGCAATTTCATTGACAATGCATTGGTGATTCTTAATGGAAGATAACAAAGAATCAATATGTTATCCCTAAGAATGGTCCCTCCACTGCTGATGAGATCAAAGATGCTGAAAATAATATCATGGCCATGGAAGCATTAGTGAGTGCTCTGACAAATTCAGAGATGGCTAATGTATTAGGTCTGTAGAAAACTCATGAGATATGGACAAAACTAGAAACTTTGTATGAAGGTGATGCACAGGTGAAGATGGCTAGGATATAGAGCTTGAAAGGTAAATATGAGAATTTGAAGATGGAAGAAGATTAAAATATCACTTCTTTTATGTAGAGAGTAAATGAGATAGCGATGGGTATTACATGTGTCGTGGTTCTTTGGATGAGGATGAAATTGTGGAAAAAGTACTTAGATCCTTTCCTCCCTCGTACAAAATGAAATTTCATTCCATTGAATAGTTTAGATCTATGAACAAGATGACAAGAGATATGCTAATCAGCAAACTTGCTGCTTTTGAAATAAGTGAATTTAGTGAATCCACACCAAAAACTAAATCTTCTTTCAAGGCTACTATATCCGAAAGTAACAAGAAAAGATACAGTCCGAGAGAGAGATCTAGAAAGATCTCTAAATATGATGAAGATTTGAAATAGTTCGAAGACAAAGAATGAGAAGTACAGGAACTGGAAGCACTGACTGCAAAGAAAAAAGGAAGAGGAAAAGGTAAGTATGAAGATGTGGGTATGTGCAGGATCATCATGGAAAAAACAAGCTCTTAAATGGCAAAAAAAAAAAGAAAAATCAGAGTTAGGCAACTTGACGTAAAAATTTGAATAAGTTATCTATATTATATCAAAAATATGTAAGAATAGAATTTGTAGAAAATTGAATATAGTTTCTAAACTACTAGGTTTGTTTAAAAAAAAATCTATTTGGTGGAAATTTGAAATTTCAATGCAGTAGTACTTAAATTTCAGGGAAAAAATAAGAAGTAGGTGTCTGTCTGACCACCCTAACCACAATAAAATGATAGTATTGTTTTATAATATTTTAGATATAAGCAGAGGACTCATGTACCAATGTGATGCAGATTTTATGTAATTTTTTTCCAAGTAAATAATTAATTATGATTTTTTTATTACAAATTTTAAAAAATATAAAAAAATCGTATTTCTGACCACCTTAACTTGGTCAAAACTTCATGAAATTCATTTTTTCTTTTTTTAATCCTATATTATGTGAAACATAGAATGTGACGCATGTTTTGGATTCAAAAAATGTGATACCGTTTGAAAGCTATAGATGTTTTTCAATCAGACTATCAACCGGGACTTTAGTCGTAATTTGAATAGAAAATGAATAATAATTACTTATTAAATTCAAAGTAAATCATAATTTATATTTTCTAAAATTTGAGAATCTCCTTTAAAAACCCTTTTCGTTTCATCAGTTTTGGGTAAAACAAAAGTCGTCAGCCACATACCCATCATATTGCCACTTTTTGGCCCATCATGATCATGCACATACCCATGTATTTCCTATTAAATGTTTTTCATGCAATAAAATAGGCCATTTTGCATCCAGATTTCTTGAAAGAGTTCCTAGATCTAAGCCTAGAAAACCTAGATTCCAAAAGAAATGCTACTTTTCTAAAGAAGCAGTGACTGATGATGAGTTTGATAAAGACAATGCAAAAGAAGATGATTGAGCTTTCATTGCTACCATTGAAAATAAACCTATACCTACTAAATCTACTGAAGATAAGAAAGCTCTTGTAGCCTGAGTTGAGGAGAAAGATGAGTGGGTCATTGATAGTGGATGTTCACATCATATGACCGATGATAAAAGAAAGTTTGTGAGTCTAGAGAAGTATGATGGTGGGGTTGTAAGATTTGGAGATAACAATGCTTGTGTGATTCATGGAAGAGGTTTTGGGTGATCTCACAATAGTGGTTTACAATTTTTGGCCAAACTAGACACTGAAATTATTATTTTTAACTAAATCTTCACAGTCGGGCACCTATAGCGGCTAAACCATGAGGAATTTGAAGATGATGCAAACTAGAGTCTCATCACATTTTTTCTGTAGATTCTAAAAATATTTTTTTCAAAATTTTTGGAATTAGATTGCACTTCTTTTCCATCTCCCATGAAAACTAGTTTTTTCAAAACAACATTTTTAAAAGTGGCTTACCATTATAGCATAACTTTTTTCCATGAAGGATAAAATTCTAATTATTTCAAATTTAGATTTGTAACTCCGATATCTAGTGCTTCCACTTGGTTAGATAGTTTTTAATTGAATATTTTTTCTTTAATCAAGTTTCAAGTCAAATAATTACAATTTAGACATGGTGTGACCGTATAGCAGCTAACTTGTTTGTATATACAAATTTCAATTTTATTTCTTTGTTGGATCAAGGACTTCATGTCGGTACACTCATATTTTTCAATTTTTTTTGATAATATACTATTTTTCCACATGTGTAGAACAAAGACCTTCATTTTTGGTGAAGAACCTATGTTTAATAAAACTAAAAAAACAAATACATAATAAAATCAAAACATACAAAAATTATATTCGTTGGATAGCTCGTTCTAAGGACTATCTGATTCTAGAAGGGTTTCTGAAGACTTCTCCATTTTCATCCTCAACCCGAGCTCCGAAGCATAAAAAAGTAGACTATTTTTGTGTCTAAGGAGGGGGATGAGGGGCAAGGGGGGTTTGAATGAACCCCTAGGGGTTCGAGCGAACCCTCTGAGGTTCGCTCAAACAAGGGTTCGGCCGAACCATGGTTCGAGTGAACCTCTTCAAGGGGGTTCGCTCGAACCCCTTTGCTATGCATTTTTTTTAATTTTTTGGTGGCCAAAATTTAAAGGGGTTCACTCAAACACTGGTTCGAGCAAACCCCTAATGCATTCGATCGAACTAGTAGGTTTGTACGAACCCCCAAAATCACTTTTTTTTCTTTGGGGTCATTTGTTGTGAGTTTTCCTTCCTCACTTGAATTGTAAACCACTATTGTGGCTTCACCCTTCTATTAGCCTTGGTGGTAAGGAAAACACTGATGATGTTCTCTATGTTGAAGGCCTAAAGCATAACTTGTTAAGTGTTGGACAGATGGTACAAAAGGGATATGATCTATAGTTCAAGAATGGAAAATGCAAGATTCATGGGAGTTCTGTAAACATGATTTCTACTGGTGTGCAAACTAAAGGTAATATTTTCAATTTGAATACTACTAGTGGAAGTTGTTTAATTACTCAAGTAGATGAAAGTTGGTTGTGGAATAGAAGGTTGTGTCATGTAACCTTTGACAACATTATCAAGATAAGTTCTACTCAAGCAGTAAGAGATCTTCCTAGGTTAGTGAAGCCTGCTAATGTAATCTACCAAGAATGTTAGATGGGTAAACAAACTAGAGTCTCCTTCAGGAGAAAACAATTGCATTCAAATAATGTGTTGGAACTATTACATGTTGATCTCTTTGTGGTCCCTCTAGAGCTAGAATTATTCATGGAGAAAGGTATTTTATGCTGGTTATTGATGATTACTCTAGAATGATTTGGGTTTCCTTTTTGAGAGAAAAGTGTGAAGAATTAGATAAGTTCAAAAGCTTCAAGGCCATGGAAGAAAATGTAAAAGGTTTGAAAATAAAATTCCTGAGATTTGACAGAGGTGGAGAGTTCATTTCTAAGGAATTCAACTGCTATTGTGAAGAGCATGGAATTAAAACACAATTATCTTCTCCCCAAACCCTTCAATAGAATGGAGTTGCAGAAAGAAAGAATAGAACAATTCTAGATGCTGCCAGAATAATGATGATGGAAGGAAATGTGTCTTAGATGTGGAGTGAAGCAGTAAGCACTACTGTGTATACCTTAAATCAGGTGAATGTGAATGGTAATTCTGATAAGACCCCTTATGAACTATGGTTTGGTCACAAGCCTACTGTTAAGTATTCAAGATATTTGGAAACAAATGCTATATCAGGAGAGATGATGATATAGGAAAATTTGATTCTAGAAGCAATGAAGGGATCTTCCTAGGTTACTCCACAAAGAGCAAGGCATATTGATGCTATAAAAAAAGATTGAGAAAGATTGCTAAGAGTGCAAATGTCAGATTTGATGAGGACTTTGTCAAATCATCTAAACAATGCAACTTCGATTCAGATGAAGACAACACAAATCAAGGGAAGAACACTTAAACATCGAATCTACTTCAAATTATTCCATATGTTTCGGTGAAGCTACCACAAGTTGTTCCAACAAATCAAGTCAATCAGGAAGCACAAACAAGTGCAAGTGTAGAAGAAAGTTTAAAAAAAAAAAAAGTCTGAGAAAGTCCCAAGACTCCAAGGTATGTAGAGCTAAATCATTCTAAAAGTCAAATCATGGGAGATAAAAGAAAAGGAGTGCAAACTAGAAGAAAAAATGCAGAAGAATATTGTCTGATTTCCAAGATTGATCCTAAGAATGTCACTGAAGCTTGTCAAGATGAACACTGGTTGGAAGCTATGAAGAGCTAGCCTAGATTGAAAAGAATGAGACATGGACACTGGTTCCTAGGCCCAAAGATAAGAATGTGATTGGTACTAAGTGGATGTTTAGAAATAAGCTGAATGAGGAAGGTGAAGTTGTCTGAAATAAGGAAAGACTGGTATGTAAAGGGTACTCTCAAATGGAAGGTATTGATTTTAGAGAAACCTTTGCCCCTGTTGCTAGAATTGTAGTAAGATTATTTCTTGCTTATGATGCTTATAAGAACTATAAAGTTTATCGAATGGATGTAAAGTCTACATTTCTGAATGGGGAACTAGAAGAAGAAGTGTACATTGAATAGTTAGATGGATTTCAGCTAACAGATTGAAGAAAGTTCTATATGGACTCAAACAAGCCCCTAGAGCTTGGTACGCCAGATTGGACAAATATCTACTAAAGCTTGGATCACTAAAGGTACTCTTGCTTGTAACTTATACTTCAAATTAGATCATGATAAGGAGTTAATCATAGAAGTATTTGTTGACGACATCATTTTTGGAGGAGATGATAATCTATGCATGAAGTTTGTTGATGAGATGAAGAGTGAATTTGAGATGAGCGTGACTGGTGAAATGAAGTTCTTTCTAGGATTACAAATTACACAGTTGGACCAAGGGATTTTCATATCTCATTCCAAATATGTGAAAGAACTATTGAAGAAGTTTAGAATGGAAGACTCCAAACCTATTGGTACCCCTATGGTGACTAGACGTAAGTTAACACAAAATGATGATTCTCTTAAGGAAAATAAAACAAGATATAGGTCAATGATTGGTGGATTTCTCTACTTGACTCAGACTAGACCATAAATTATGAATATTGTATGTATGGTTGCTAGATTTCAAGCTGATCTAAAAGAATCACATGTGACTACTATTAAAAGAATCTTTAGACATTTAAAAGGAACAGTTGACTTTGGAATTTGGTATCCAAAGGATGATGATCTCATTTTGTGTACATACATTGATGTTGACTGGACTGGTGATGTGGATGAAAAAAATATTAGTAGTGGTGGTTCTTTCTTCCTAGGGAAGAAGTTGGTATCCTAGTTAAGTAAAAAGAAAAACTCAATTTCTCTATCTACTGTTGAAGCAAAATATATTGTTGCTACCAACAATTGTACTCAAGTGATATGGATGAAACAAATGTTGAAAGATATTATGGTAATATATGAAGAGCCTATTTCCATATATTGTGACAACTCAAGCGAAATAAATATATTAGGGAATCTATTGCTACACTCCAAGATAAGACATATATCAATCAAGTTTCACTTTCTAAGGGAAAAAGTAAATGAAAAAGAAGTCAGACTGGAGTATGTGTCTACCAAAGAATAAATTGTAGATACATTTACTAAGCCATTGCTGAAGGATACCTTAGAGTATCTCAAAGGAATTCTAGGGAAATCACCCCTCCTGATAAGAACTAAATGATGCATTTACTTGCATCAATCTGTGAGCCTTATTGCTATATTATGATCTGGATTGATGTTTTTGTCGCTGCTACTCAGGGGGAGTAGTTAGTTGTGTAGATATGTGGTTTAGAGCATATGGAAATTTCATGGTTACCTTTTCTATTGATGTCAAAGGGGAGAAGAATATGTGAAAAATATCTTAGGGGGAAGAGCAACATGACAAATATTTTTAGAAATGAAGTGTAGAAGATGTCAGTGTATTGGGTTGATGATATTTTTCACATCATGTGTTGCCATCAATGCCAAAAGGGGAGATTGTTGGAGATTTTTGGATGATGTGGATGTGTTGCTGATATGTGGTTGTCATTGATGTCAACACTATTAGCATTTGGTGTATCAGTTGCTGAATATGTCAAGGATATTGAGAAAATTGTAAAAGAAAGTGTTTCAGGTTCCTAGTGGAACTGTGCAGGTCATGAAGGAGTTTTGTTCTATACATAAAATATTAGTTGAAGTGGATCAAAGGGTTCATTGTTGAGTATGTCTAGATCATCTACCTGAAGTTTCAGAGGTCTGTGTGATGTTTTGTGAGAGTTATGACCTCTGACAGTATTTTGATAGTCTCTATCAATGTTCCTGAATGAAATTTGTGTGATTTTGGTTATCTCAATTGTTGTGGAAAATTATATGTTGTTTCTTGGTGTTCTTAGATGTCTCTAGTTCATCCTCTATATTTGTGGTACATCCACTTGATCCGTGTGCTCGTGGTTGAAGATATTTTTGCACATGTTTTATTTTTCTTTTTCTTCGCCGACATGATGGTGGTAATGTGTTGTGGATCTTTGAGGAAGAATTAATTAAAGTATTTTTGTGTTGGAGATATTAATTTGGGTCTCCACTATGTTGTGGCTAACCTTTGTGGATACACATTAAAAAATTAATTAAAATTTTGGTTGACATTGCAAATATAATTTATTTTTCTTGGCCAACCATGTTGTGGTGAAATCTCCTATAGTAGATATATAAGAGCGATTGTGTGATCGGTGGAAAGTATGCTTCGTGTGCTCCTATTTATGTATATCCAAATATCATTACTAAGTAGAGTGTGAAGAGGATTGTGCAAAGTGTGAAGAAGTGTTGAGCTTAATTGGAACTGTAATTAGGCTTGAGCAAAAGCTATTTTCTTAGTTCATACCTTCTAGATTTTTAATCCAACTTTGTTGGGCGGTGAACCCATTTTGTAATTGAGCAGTGAGCTCTAGGTAGTGTGCTTGAATGCATGTGCATTCCACATATTGTTTTTCATTATACTTTTAGCAAGGTATAATCTTGTGGACTAACATCCACCATGGTTTTCCCCTAAGAGGGTCTCCACATAAAAAGATCCTTGGTGTTCTTTGTCTCTCTGATGTGTTAATTTTTTATGGTTAATTGTTCATTCATCAGATCTGATATTAAGGATAAGTTAAGTTAGAAAATGTTTAAAGTTCTGTGACAACTAATTCATCCCCCCCTCTCAGTTGTATGTCCTTGTTTAGCTAACAGAAACTAGGCTTTGAAGAATTATCTAGAGTCAAGACTTTTGCTTACTAGGTTCGTAAGAACTAGGTGCAAAGGATACCCAATGCCGAGTGCAAGTGAGACCAATTTTATTTCAAAATGAAACTTGTGCAAAAAAAATTCATCTCTGGTTCCCAAGAAAAGAAAAGCCACTTTGGGCTAACTAGGGGGAGAGGTTTATACACAAACACTGGGACAATTTTACTTAGGTGACAAATTATTAGGTGTGATGACTAGCTAGGAAAAAAGTGAAACTTGCAAAAGATAGACTAACCTTAGAGAAACAACACTCGATAATCAAGACTTAGAGATCTAGTTGGTTAATAAGGCCAGGGGCAAGATTTTGCAAACACTCCAAGTCCAACAAAATAAGAACTTAAGCGGGGGTTAGGCAAGTTGGATCAGAAGAGGTACTTTATATCCTTTGAGAGGACCTAACAATGGCGCAAAATAGAATGAAGCAATATATTGACCAATACCATCATGAAAGGAAGTTTGAAGTGGGATATTGGATCTTTTTGAAATTATATCCATATATAGTAAGTATATGTAAAATAAGAAAAAAGATAAATTAATTTTACCTAAGTACTATGGTCATTATAAGGTGTTGTAGAAGATTGGAGGTGTAGCATATAAATTGGAGTTGCCTACGTCAACAAAACATAACCCAATTATCTAGATTTTCTTACATTTGAGTAAGGTTATTAGGATAAAAATTGTAGCCTAGACTAAGTCACCATATATTGATGAGGAGGGAAGAGTTATTTTTGATATTAAGGTAATTATTCAAACACAAACCAAGAATTTGTAGATAAGGGAAATCATAGATTATTCGATAAAATGGAAATTTTTTCTAGTTTAAGTAAACACTTGAGAAAATTAATATTTTATGCAAAAGCATCAAAATTTGATCAAAATTGAGGATAATACTTCCTTGAAGAGGGGGACCTTGTTATTCCCTTAATGATAAATATTCTTAGGGTTATGAGTAGTTAGATTATGACTACCTGAACTCCTAATTAAGTTATATAATCATTATTATAGTTTTATATAGGTAGTTATTTTTATATAGGTAGTTGGATTAGGGTCTTTAGGGTTTGAATTTTGTGTATTTGGTGGTTATAGTATTGATTCATGTCTTTTACCTTAATTTTACCCTATTGTATAAAAGGATTCTGTTGATGCAGATGTTGCTCACACACACCAATAATCAGATAAATTCTCACAGAGTACTATGGGAACCTACCTTTCCTGAAAGAATCCATCAAGAAACCTAAATGAAAACTAAGCTTGATACCAAGTCTCGTTTATGTCAGGTCTTGAAGCACTAGGTTCACTCAAGGTTTTTTGTGCTATTGCTAGTAGAAACAAGGGGTAAATGCTTGTTAAGAATTGGTTGGTATCCAAAAGATAGAAACATAAAACAAGTATGTTTATTCAAAAATCACTCAATAACTTTATGAAATCAAAGAATTTGTAATAATATTTTATGAAACTCAAATTAACTTGTATGCATTCAAGTAGATTTATCATTAAGCATTCAACAACTTCATGGAATCGAAAGATTTATAATAAAAATCCATGTATTTATCATTTTTGGAACATTTTCTAGAATATAAAGCATCTATTCTAAAATAAAGCATAAAAATTACTGAAAAGTAAAATTTCTCTCAGGTATTATCCACTCATGCCTCAAGAAATAACTAAACTAGAGCAAACCATTTCATACATGGGTATGTGCAAGATCATGATGGGCCAAAAAGTGGCACTATGATGGGTATGTGGCTGACGACTTTTTCTTTACCCAAAATTGATGAAACGAAAAGGGTTTTTAAAGGAAATTCTCAACTTTTCAAAAATATAAATTATTCTTTACTTTGAATTTAATAAGTAATTATTATTCATTTTCTATTCAAATTACGACTGAAGTCTTGATTAGCTTTCAAACGATATCATATTTTTTGAATCCAAAACATGTGTCACATTCTATGCTTCACATACTATAGGATTAAAAAAAGAAAAAATGAATTTCATGAAGTTTTGACCAAGTTAAGGTGGTCAGACATACAAACTTTTTATATTTTTAAAAAGTTGTAATAAAAATTCATAATTAATTATTTAATTGGAAAAAAATTACAAAAAAATATGCATCACATCAGGATATGAGTCCTCTACTTATCTCTAAAATATTATAAAAAAATATTATCATTTTATTGTGGTTAGGTTGGTCAGACAAACACCTACTTCTTATTTTTTCCCTGAATTTAAGTACTATTGGATTGAAATTTCAAATTTTCACCAAATAGATTTTTTTTTTTTTAAACAAACCTAGTAGTTTAGAAACTACATTCAATTTTCTATAGATTCTATTCTTACATATTTTTGAAACAATTTAGATAACTTATTCAAATTTTGACATCAAGTTTCCTAACTCTGATTTTTTTTATTTTTTTGCCACTTAAGAGCTTGTTTTTTCCATGATGATCCTCCACATACCCACATCACTAGATTGCTTCATAGCTAGGCATAGAATGATGCAAGATTTTAAAGAAAGGGGGGTCATTTTCCACTAGATAGTGTCAATATACACCCTTAAATGATGAAACACATAGTCTTGTCCAATATGAACAAACAATAAGATATGTAGGATTTCATATTAGGAAATATATTTTAATTTAGCTCTAATATTAGTTAACTTCTAATGAAATACAAGTTTTTTGTTTGGAATAGAACATAAAATAGGAAAAAGAATAACACTTTTAAACGTTTCAATTCTCTGATATCCAAAAAATCTAAACTTAAAATAAAATAAAGCAACTAATGTCCTTTTATAGGAACAAGGCCAAAAGGAGTTTGAACTTAATCACATGAAAGAAAATCAGAGAAATGAATCAAAATGTAGTATGTGGTAGGTGATAGTTGGCATCAGAACTTTCTAGGCAAAGTCAAAGATATTTTGACTTTTCTTTAGTAGCAAATTCCAAACTTTGGGCTCCAGGTTGTGGGTACTTTGCATAAAAAAACAAATCTATCGACATTCTTCAAAACCTTTGGGATGAACTATCTTCATTAGGTCTAGGAGTAAGCCTACAAAATTCATTTCATGACTATACCTGTGCATAAAAATTCTAGCCTCTGGTACCTAACTACTTATTCTTCTTCATTGGTCTCTTGGTTTGAAGACTCGTCTTTACCCTTTCTCTATTGATATTCTTGGAAAGCAATCAACACTCGATGCATACATTCTTCTAGAATTCCTTGAATTACCTTCCAACTGTATTTATTCCTAACATATTTTTCTAATATTTAAATGATATTTTCATTTCTCTACATTTCTTTTGTCTCACATTTTCTTATAGCATTCTTGCACATTATGATATCATCTCTGAACTCTTGGCTTAATGACTGAACATGATCCATATTCATATTTTTGATCCATTCATTGAAATATTTTATTTCCTTGTCATCATGTCCTAAAGTTTTAGGTTCATATATTTGTTGAGCTAGCATATCAATAAATCTCTCATCCTTATCTATCAATTTCTTACATGTCTTAGTGTCCTTTTCTTATCCATTTACACACTATGATAAAGTATCACTTTCCCAACTCAATTATATTCTCCATTTCTCAAATACAAAAACTTCCCATTCCATTAATATCCTTTCATTTATCCACTCATAGACATTTTTCTAAAGAATAACCTTTAGCTTATGCCCTTATGCATCATTGTATTCTTGGAAAAGTCTCCATTCACCCTTAAGCCTTCTGGACTTGTTTTACCAACAATATGATTCTTTTCACTTCCCAATTGTATCGCTTATTGACTCTTCTCCTTGCCTCACAAGGTACTCCATTCACTCTTTGAACATGCTTACCTTATGGTGAAGTTTTGTAATAGCATCTACCTGTTCCTTGGAAATTAACATTAGATTATGCGACATTTCAATCTATGATTGACTAGATTGGGCTAGTGACCTGATGAAATTCTCTAGGAAAGCAATCCATTCATTTAATTCACTTTTATTTTGCTTATTCTTCTTCACTCAGACGATAGTAGTTTCTAAATTTACTTTCATCCCTTCTAACTCTTGTCCCCATGATGAATCTCCTACATCAATTTTTGTCACCCTATAATCCCTAGCTATTATTTCATGCTTGCTTTTCTCTTCTACCAGTGTAGATATCTAGAGAGTTCTTCCTCCATCTACATTCATTTTTTTATTATGTCTTGTCTTTGCTCGAAATCTACATTTAGGGGTTTCTATTCCTTGCATTAAACTTTTGAAATCTAGAGGCAACAATTCCATATCCAAAGGTGGAGCCAATTTCCTAACTAACCAGTCAGGTTCTTCATTCTGATGATTGACATGTTTAGGAACTTCCTCTCTCAAAATTTCAACATTTCCCATCACAACCTCTAGAACCTTAACATTCTCTATCCTCATCGACATGGATTTTGGATTACCTTGATTTGTTAGTATCTCTTTCTCTCTGAGACTTACATTTTCCTATCTTACCCTATTCACAACATCAATCCTTGGAGTATTATCATCTCTTTGTCTTAAAACATCAAGATTCTCATCTTTTCTTGGTTCATCACCCAAGGTCTATGAGGACTCTATACCTTTGTTCTTATCCCGACTTTCTCCTGGATTCATAATAGTCTCTTCATTTCTTTCTTGCAGAAACTAATCTTCAACTATATCTTCTTCATCAATAACATGGATGGAGCTCTAAACTGCAGTGTCCTCTATTTCCCTTACATTTTTTTCTTTAGGGTTTTCCACTTCTAGAGTGAGTGATTCTATAATAAAATATTCTTCTCTATTTTCAAGATATGACCCTTTATACAACACTTCTTCCACGATTGGTTGCATCATTGGATCTCCTTTAGAATATTTTTCTTTAAATTGTTTCATCTTAGTAGTCATTTTCTCAAGTTTCTCCCTAACTTCTTCTTTAGTTAGGTCAAGACCTTCTTCTTGAATTATAGGAGTCCCTACAAAAGGTTTTCTCATTGTTGATGTGTTGAGCAAGGGTGGATAATTAAATATATCGATTGCCTTCTATGATGTAGACCTTGTCTTAGCATGCACTTGTGTTTTCATTCTTACATCCTAACCGGTCATAGGCTGAGATCTTCACTTTCCTGTAGAATAAAATGCTTCCATTAGAATTTTCATTAAGTTGGTTGGAGTGGCCATAGTCTCTTTGCATTGACCAGCTAGTCGTGACACCATTAAAATTACCTAGCTTAAAGTATCAAGAGAGTCCTCCTCACCTTGTTTAACTACCTTTGTTTCTACAACATTTCCTTTCTTTGTAGTAGTCCCTCCATACCCCAATCCATTCACCAACCTTTTCTTTCTCAATTAATATTGCCTGGGTATGTGGGGTCTATCCCAAATTATTTTAGTTATTTGATGTAACCAATAATCTAGCACTAAGTATATGCCAATACCTATTTAGAAATCTCTTCAATGGTTACTACCTCCCTCTTCTAATAATCTAGGTTTGGTTGATCCAAAACTTTGAATCATACATGGGATTCAACACCTCTCCATTACTAATATCCAATTGTTCAAGAACATCATGAGTTTAGTGAACCTTTGTTTCTACTACTATGACAACCTCTTGTATGACCTCTTCCTCACATCATAATCATCATCACAATTAAGCCAAAAAATCCACTAGATGATAACCATGAGCATACTTCATGTTTATTCTCTTAGCAAGGTTTTCCTCTGGATCATAATTTTTCTACTGGAGTGTAAAGAAATCGAACACATAGAGCTTCAACTACTCCTCACACATATTAGCACTTTTGGCTGCAATGCATTTATAATTCCCAATTGTGATAGGGAATTGAACACAAAAATTCTTGTGTTCTTGTATAAAAAGAGCATGAGATGGTTGCACCTGTGTCACTAGTCCTAGTAACAACATTTTATCTATTGGGTACTTGGGTAGCATCAAGAGTTGTTCTATAAATCCTTCCACCTTGATGTAAGTGAAAGTTGGGAATTGAATATACTAGTAACCAATAGAATGGATAACACTCTATGCTTCAAGGGGTAATCTTTTGGCCTCATCTAGTTCCATTAGTCTCCCCAGCTTCATAGAAAATACGTCATTTACCCTTGGTTATGTTCCCAGTACTAGTGAATAGTAATTTGGGGCATATGAGCATAAATCAAATTATTCCCTGGTTTTCTACCCAAAGTACCAAATATTTTCAATCCTTGTATATTTTCCCTCTAGGCATAGGAATAGAAAACATATAAAGACATGAAAAATGATTGGGTGGTCGGGAATGTCATTATTTTATCACACAATTTTTTGTTAATAAAATTTCCCCAATGAATGTGTGTAGGGCCTTCCATTATTTTCATTATAAGCCTAAACATCTAGGGTTCAATTTTTTTGGTTTCTTTGTATCCAAATATCTTGCACAATAGGGTTATTATGTCGTGAACCACCTAAATAAATGTTGACCTCAGGATTTGCTTCATCTTCTTTGTGGGTTTTTCTTGGAACCAAGTCAAAATTATAAGATTCTTGTTTTGTTCTTTGACATTCAAGTATGTTGTGGCAAGGACCTTCATATCAAATACATTCATGTGTTTGAACATGGGGAGCCCAAATTCGTACATAATTCCCTCTATAGAGAGGTCTACATATACTCTTCCTTCTTTCTCAACAACTCTCTTGTTTGGGTCATAGCATCTCATACATTCTAGCACTATTTTAGGAGCATCCATTGCCAGTGGAAACCCTCCTGCCAAATGCAATCCACTTGCAACAATATTCTTAGTGCACTAAGAGAAATTTTCTTGTTGAGTCCTTATATTGAATTCATGCTCATTGAATCCCCTGGGTGAGTATCTCTAATTGCCCCACTGACTGATACAACCTTTGAAAAAGGGAATTCAAATTCCTCATCTATTTTCTTCTTTCTGGAAGTGTTCATATTTCTCTGGATTTCCTACATTATTAGAAAATGTGTGCCTAGTGTGTGAGTTAGGTCTAAATTTAATCATACAATTTCAAAAATTTGTGAAATTTCCTTACTCACAACATTTACCGTCTACAATTAGGTTAAATTCTCTAGGAATAATCAATGCTTTAATGACCTAACTAGTGGTAATTCTATTTAACTAGAGCCATGCATGCATAAAATAATTAACAAAAAATTAGTTACTAGGAGCATACCTAGTTCTACTAATAATGTGATTGAATGAACATAGGTTCAAACCCTAGTAGCTATGTTCTTCAACATTTTGAAACTTACCCTTCCTTGCATTGCATAATCTTGGTTTTAATTCTTTGTTGTCCTTACAGGTGAGTAATCTGGCATGAGGAAGAGTGTTATGGAAGCAACTACATGCTTGAGGTGGCACCAAGTATGTGTGTTGTTTTCCACCTTCATTAATTTCTTTTACTATGCATTAACTACCTTGAATAAAGGTGAAATCACGGTGGATTAGGGTTCAAATCATGAACTCTTTGATTCTTGTGCAGGGGCCCACCTTTGAGAGGAAAGCGACATAGGTGGCCAACATGGCACACTTACATGTCACTTTAATTCTTCTAAGGAAAAAGGCCTTAGAGGAAGAGTCCATCTTGGATGATAAATGATTAAAAATCAATAATATTTCAACCATGACACTAAGCTTTGAAGAATTATCTACATTCAATACTTTTGCTTATCAGTTTCATAAGGACTGGGTGCAAAGGATACTCAGGATCAAGTGTGAGCGAGACCAATTTGGTTTTGAAATGAAACTTGTGCAAAAAATTTTGATCTCCAGTTCCAAAGAAAATAAAAGCCACTCTGGGCTAACCAGGGGGAAAGGTTGATACACAAACATCGGGAGAATTTTATCTAGATGATAATTTACTGGGCACGATGACTAGCTAGGAAAAAAGAAAAAATTATGAAGATAGAACATCCTTTGAGCAATGAGACCTAGAACAAGAGACCCGGGGATCCGATTGGTTAATAAGGAGGGGGAAAATATTTTTCAAACACTCGAAGTCAAGAAAAACAAGAACTTAAGCTGAGGTTAGACAAGTTGGATCAATATCTCATTATTTTACCATTTCATCTTAAAGGAGCACAACAAAGCAAGTGAAAAGAAAAGGAAGTGAAAAAATAGTAGGAAAAGGGGGGTCCACATTTTGTCACAAGGAAAAATGGGGCATATTGTGAGACCACGCAATAGATTCTATATCTATATTCATAGTCCTATGATGCTAGATTAGAGCCTCCCATTTCCACCTACAAATTTGTTGGATCACTGTCGAATAATGTTGTGGGTGAGCTTTTGTGAGTTGACAAGATGTAGGATTTTGATTACAACAAGGGAAAATGGATCTTCAAACTTTAATATCCTTTAAACCTAAAACCTACACATTCAAAGAGAGAGGAAGGGTTGTGCTATTTAAGGGTTTTCGTTAGTCAAACCCCGTGTTAGTGTTTTCACTTTAACAATGTTAATGTCAATGAAAATAGATAAATGATAAGAAGGAATAATGAATGAAAAAAGTGCTACAACTCGCCACTCTTCAATGGATTCCTTGAATAATTAAAGCCATGCACATCACCTCAAGGTCTTGCATCTTGATTTCTTGATTTGCTTCAAATTGCTTTGGAGACCTACAAAAGTGTTCCCTTAACAGAACAATAATAACATGAACACATAGCAAATCACATAGAACTTGACATGATGTTTGGATCCTAAATTGATATAATAAATCTCTTAAAAGATTATCTTGACTTGCTTGATAGTAGTCTTGATAATAATGTTTGCTTAATTCTCCTTGTTAATGTTCAAATGATGCAATAATTAGGTATTTATGGGCATTTATTTAATTTCCTAAAATTAAATATCGATAGCCAGATTTGGACAATTGAATTGCAAATGATAAATTTTTTACATCGACATATTTGAATTGGAGGTAAAATAGGAGGACATTCATGCCAAGGGCATGATATCCTAAACCTATTTTCTAGGACTTTAAGTTCTAGGTGCAAGGTATTAGATAAATTCATTTATTTCCCTCTTGCAATTCATCGGTAATTGTTTAAAACGAGCCATAAAATACATATTTAGAAATTTAAGTACTCAATTATGTTCAATAATTTAAGGGGGGAGAAATATAATGTGATATTATCAAGGGGTACAAGTTATAATGGTGCAATGAATACATTCTTTCGATATGTTATTGTCTCCAAGTTTATACATAATTATTTGATGAATAAAATAATTACGTACAATTGAGTTCTTATATTATCTTAATTTTATTTTCACAATAATCATAGATAGGTAAGTATCTTGTGTATGCATCTTTATTTTCATTATTTTTTATTATATGAAGTTTTTGTGTGGTTCACAAACTTCCTCTAGTTGTTACTAAAAGAATTATACTTCTATTATTTCTTGCCATTATTTTTATACATTTGAATGCTTGTTCATGAATTTTTTTATGGATCTACTCACAATTTCCCCTTGTTTTATCCCACTTTGTGTGCATTTTCTAATCGTGTAGAATTGACATATGATCTTCTACCTATCAAAATTAGCAAATTAGTACTCAAATTTGCATTTAGAAATATTATTTTACCTTTTCTCAAACCAACGCCCTTTTATGTTGTTGTTTTATCTAACCATGTTAAGACTACTTGAGTGAGATTGAAGAAATTTATTGTTAGACATATGCACATTAATAATTTAGTTCAAATTAAAATTTCCTTATGGTTCTAGGTTATCTATGCCATATGTTACAATTACCCACTAACTCATATACAAAAAATTAAACTATGTGACAAGGACTTGCATTAAATGATACCACCTTAGGTTATCTCATCACCAACTACCACGAGAAGACCACTAAATGTCATACACTAAAATATTCAAAATCAATGTCACTTGTGCCATAGCTTCTCCTTTGGATGATTCATATCATTTACATCATCTTGCATATTTGTAATATCAAAACTTTAGTTTTTGCACTCAACCCAATCCTTATGCATTTATTTCACTATGTCTATTATATTAAGTCCCAAGCTTTTCTTGCCACTATATTGCAGTGTCTCTTCCATCTTATTATCACTTTATTGATTTAGCATAATGGGGTGTGACCATACTTGAGGAATCCCTAAGGATTATCTATTGCCAAAGTAAGTTCCAATAATGCTTATTAGCATCGCTAGATTTTTGTGATGAGAGGACACATGATGTAAGGTCACATATTAGGTCCATGGTTTTAATTAAAAACATTAAGGTAATATATGAAACAATCAAGGTCTAAAATTTTGGACATAATAAATTACTTTCTAGTCTCCTACAACATACTTACTCGAGATCTAATATTAAATCTTCAAAGTCGACATATATTATAAAATAATTTTCTCTATAACACCTAGACTTGAACAAATTCTTGGCGCTGAATTAATTTAAATAATTATTCTTGTATTGATAAACCTAGATATTTATGAAATTTTTGTTTTATATTTATAAATACTTATTTAATAAATATAATTTAAAGTATGCTTCTTACATTCTCATCTTGAACGAGGACTGCAACACGAGAAAATGGTGCGAGAAATTTAGGTTTTCATGATTTCAAAGAAAAAGAAGTTAAAAAGACTCAAAGTTAGACCCGGCCATTCCGGAATGGTTGTTGCATAGTATTTGTTATTTTCTTTTGCGGAAAACAGACTGCACGGCATATTGAAATTTCGCCACCGCCACCATGGACTCTATTCGTTTTATCTAAAGCATTTTCGTTGAAAGAGCAAAGCATGGAATGAGCTTTGAAAGATCTGCGCGATGAAAGTTTAAAGGAGAAAAAAGAGCGATTTATTGACTTTTGTAATTTACCAGAAACTTCCTAAGTACATTTAATTATTCACATTATTATGTAATGTCTGGGTAGATGTCGCTGACGTAATGGAAAGCATACGTTGATAAAAATGCCTGACGTGTGACAACATTTACAAAGGAGTTTACCATGGTTTACAGAGGATTGCGAAAAATTCGCTGAATAAATACGTTGATTTGTTAGAGGATTTTGAGAAGGTGCGGAAATCTCGCCCGCAGATGCCGTTAATTCATGTGCTCAAGGGCAAAGAATGGAGAAATTCGAAGAAGCTTGGGTGCACTCGTCTTAAATGTAAAGACGGTAGCATTTTCATCGCCTGCAATTACGATCCACCTGCGAATTGCATTGGGCGGAAGGCCTACTGATTTCATCTTTTACATTCTATGTCTGTTGTCTTTCATTAAATCGTGCATCTCCAGGTTTCTCGTTCATCTAGTATTTCTCTGTAAATATTCAGTGATATCGACGTCTTACGCAAGTTGGTCACTGAAAAAACGATTATTCATGTCCAGATCTCTTACTGGTTTAAAGGAATACTACGCAGTATTCTGAAATCAGGAAAAACAACCTAAAAATATTGAAAATTAGGTTTAATTGTCTCGAATTTTTATAGATATTTTAAATAAATTTATTTAATAGAGAAATAGATATAATATAGTGAACCATTAGTTATTATATCATATGGAATGTAGTGTTATTTAAAAGGAAAATGTAAAAATATCAAGTAATAAGTGAAATAGTTGGATTAGAATGTTGACTAAAGTTATAAGTTAAAATATTTTAATAATTCCTTTTTCTTTTGTTATTTATTTATTTATTTTTTGGCATAAGACATGATGTAAAGTAAAAGATATTACAATAAATATAAATTATATAATATTATTTTTCTATTTTAATTTTACTTTTGATTATTGTTGGAGAATGCTCATAATTATAGGAACAAATCATCCCAAAGTCTAGATAACTTTCTAATAGTTTATCAATCATTTTTATGTTGGGACATGTTGATTACCTTCCAAAAGATTTTATACTATTTTCTATAGAGTGCAAGAAAAATGGTATAAATTCATAACATGAAACACTTTAAAGAAAGAAAATCAACTAAAATTTGAATTCAACAAAAAAAAGTCACTTATAATGTTTACTAGTTGGAGTTCATAACAGATAGCTAGAACAAGATCCAAATGTTAGTGCAAGTTTTTTTTTTTTCATAGTTAGATTTTATGTCCTTTTATTACATAGTTCTTCAACTTGCTCAAGCATCAAGAGGATTATTATGAGGATGTATGTAATCTTCCACGAATGATATTATTATCTATTTTTAGGTACTTTGAGTTACAACTCTCATTGATTCGTTTGTTATCACCTTATTTAACCAATGAATGCTATTGTGAAACTTGATGGAATTTAATTTGACTATGTCCAATTGTACATGAATCCTAACCCCCTTTATGTATTTTGACTTAATTATCCACATTATAAATACATAATCTAACATATTTTATAAAGGGTTCCCTTGGTCAAAGTTTACATTTGTGATGTTCTCTGGTATCCCCCATATTACTATTGTGTGTTACAAGTTTTCGAGATCCCAAAAGGTTATGTAGGTGGTTTTATATTTAAATTTATAGGTATTGTGCCCATGTTAGACTTTAAATGTTTTTCTTCCTATTATGATCCCTCTACCCCCAAGTCTTTTATTTCCCTTCACTTTTTCATGATACTATGTTTTATCATATTGGCATTACCTTTCACATGCTATCCATCTTCACCCTAGCCATTCTTTTCAAGGCATTACACTTCTCCTTCTTGGCATCCCTTTCTTCAACATCTATTTCGCCTTACTTTTGTAAGGTCCTCAATATTTTTTATACAATCATAATTTTCATCGAAATATTGACTTCCCTTTAAGGATGGAATTTAATCCATCCCCTTACTAGAATCCCATTTCTTTGGTTTCCCCAAACAATAAATGCTAATAATTTTCACTACACTAAATCATTTGAATTGTGGCTTATAACATATATTAGGTATGCCAAATAAATATAGTCTTTCCCTCTTACTCCTTCATCCTTCATACTATTTTTCCTATAGGACCTATATTATTGGTCATCCATTTACTTGTGTATGTTCTCCTCAATATCCATGATCCATAACTTTTGATATTTTCTTCAATATTTTTTATTAGAACTAGAGATGTGTGGATACTTATAATATGGTAAAAATTACGAGACATCCTTTATTCTAATTCCTTTACAATTTTCTCTATATTAGCCTATAAATATTTGACAAATAGAATTTTCCTTGTTACCAAGCTTTCAAGGATGAATTTATTGTTTCCCTTAACCTTTGACTATGTGAAAATAGTGTATATTATGAGAAATCTCTAACCCCTAGTCCCTAAAACTTTAAAAATATCACGTTTTTGTATTGTTCACTTCCACCTACCTCTTGGTATGACCTAATATGTCATTGATAACTCATTAAGCCCCTACAACCACCCAATTAGGTTATCCAACCTACAAATCACTATTCAATCCAAATGAGTAGATTCAAACCAACTTTTAGTGATAAATGCTAAAGGTTTCCATGTTACAATTAATGTGCTAGTTAGGTTTCAGACCCCAAGTGGTCTCATTCAGTTTCATAACCATAATTTTAGTAGATTTTATGCATTCATATCAACATAGCACACTAAAATTGAAGGACATATTTAATTCATTGAATAATTGTGATCATGAAGAGAAGGGTTTCTTCAAGTCTCTAGGTACCTTCACATATCTTAAAGGGGTGACTAATACACCTGATCAAATTCTAATGATGTAAATGTAGTGGGAGACATATGTGATAACGAGTATTAATGAACATTTTCTACATGGTGCTCATATGTGCTAATTTATATAGATTGAAATATTCTTCGTATTTGATAGATATAAAACAAGAGAGAATAAGAGAGGATAGTAGAGGATGAAACATACTTAGTAGAAAATTGGGATCCGTCATTTCTAGTTTTAGGTACGGAATATTGATACTATAATGATCTAATTGAATTACAAAATTTGTAATAGTATTTTTAACCTATAAAGAGTGAATGACTAGAGGAAGATCTTGACTAAGTTTGTTCCCTTGCATGGTATGTATTTTTGGATGTGTTTCTTTTTAGTTGGGAAACTAGAAGACAAACTTTTGTAAATATTTTCTAAGGTATCTTTTTAAGATGATAAAATAAATGTATGTGTATTCTTGTAGAAAAGTTTTTTTAAAAAAATTTCTACAAGAAGTTTTTTTCCTTTTTCAGTGTATGTGTACAACCTTTTTTTCTTATGAATTTTGGAAGATAGTTTTTAGTGGCACCTTCATTGAGGTATCATCATTGGTTTGAATTATTACATCTTTTAAAAAATATTAGTGACTCTATTTCACAATTTCATATAAAAAGTAGTCTACATGGAATTCTACTTCCCCATAATTCCACAAGACACGTAAAATAATCTAAATTTTAAATATCATTTTAATTTATATTATATGTAGTTTTGCTCATTTACATGTATACATACTAATAGGCTCTATCAAAGGTCATATTTAATACATTTCACATACTATAGTATATTATTTAATAAGGTGCTTGACCTTGTGTAATAACCCATTCCTATTATTATTTAAATATTAATTGCAAATGACATTATGAATATTAAATTTTAAAAAGACATAATTTCAGAGACTATTTTCAATCATAGCAACACATTTCTAATTAAAATATGAGTCATAATATATATTCATTCAAATTTCAATTAAAATATACAAGTTGACTTGGCTCATTGGCGACATATTCTTGAGACAATATACAAATTTTACGTCAAGGTTGCATCATATTCCTTTGATAACTTGGAAAAATACATGGTTTCCTTTTGACTCTCATCTCCACTGGTGGATGAGAACATGGTTGATGCACTTTACTGCCCAACCATGAAGCTTACGCTTCCTCAAAATTCTTCCTACTTGAAGAATGCCAAACCCTGCACAAAAAGTTTAGTAAGAGAAAAATATACAAGGTGGAATCTGGTGCATGCCCAAACATCAACATTCATCTCTCTATGATTAGAAAAATGCAAGGTATATGCTAGGAATAGTAGAGTGTTATCACATATAAGTGTTGCAAGAATGAAAAGAATGAAGATGTTGCGATTGATGTCAACTAGTCAATTGGTTATCAACTAATTGTTGTTGTCATTAGTGTCATGGATACAAGTTATTGGTTGTATATGTTAAGGATATTGAGAAAATTGTAATGAAGATATGTTGCAGGTATTCAATGGTTGCTCTGGGTTTTGCTTTGAGATTTGCTCCTATGTTTGTGTAGTTCAGATATGTTGATCATGGTTGTTAGAAGTTGTTATATCCATATTTTTGGTTGTTGATTCATTGTATAGTGTGAGTTATGTTCACCAGTTGTGAACTATGGTTTTCTGTGTTTTTGGTTGAGGTTTAGGAGAAATGTTGTTGGTACAAATTTCTCTTTGTTAAAGTCTTATGACTTGTGGTTCTAGAGTTGAGTTTTTTTGATTGTATTGAAAATCATTTTGGTATCTAGAAGGTTCGTGTTGAATTGTTCTATGTGTTTTACACTGGTTTGGCTAACCTTGTGTTGAACACTATCTTTGGAGTTGATGAAGTGTGTTGGATATATTTGCATCCTTATTAAGCATTTTTTTGGGTTTCCATCATTCTAATTCCACCCTAGGATTTTTTGGTGCCCCCCTAATTTGAATTTGAATTTGGATGACTAACTTTGGATATGTTTCAAAGTTGAAGATGGTATAAATACAGGATGAGTTAGTGGTGAAATAGAGCAATAGAAAGAGGAAAGAGAGATAAGTGAAAATAAATAGAGAAGATAGATTCAAAATTGATGCAAATCAGTGAGTGTGTGTGATGTGAGTGTGGTAGATCAATGTGAAGCCTAAATGTTGAGTTTTCAGATGTAGTGAGCTAAAGGTGTACTCTATCATTCATGCATGTCTCTAACTGGTTGAGAAAATTGTAGTGGATTTCTTCTGTTCATTGAGATTTTCTTCTCTCTATAACATATATGCTTTATCTTCTTTGTATCTCTATGGCAGTGAGCCCTCTAGGTTGTTAGCCCTATTGAATAGTGAGTCCTAATTCAGATAGTGAGTCCTTGTATTGGTACTAAGCCTTGCTTCTCAGGAAGTGAGACTCTTGTAATCAGTTTTGATATTCTCAATAGTGTGAGTTAATTCTCACCATGGTTTTTCCCTAATTGGGTTTTCCACGTAAATCTGGTGCTATTGTGTTTATGTGATGGTTTTCAGTTTATGGACTAGTATTTAATGTTTAATCATTTTTAAGCAATGTTAAGGATTAGTTCTGGTGAATGAATTAGAGTTTAAATCTGTGAAAAATGATTCACCCTACCTCTTAGTTGTCGTGTTCAAAAATTGGTATCAAATCTTGGTTCCTTGGTGAAGAGCTTAACCACTTGAGGAAGGTCTAGGATGGCTAGTAGAATGTCTTATGATTATCTAAGGTTTGATGGAGCTAATTATGCTATATAGAAAATACTAATGGAAGAATATCTAGAGTATTGTGGATGTGATGTGGAGAAAGCTTACAAGAATCTTTACACTCCTCCCGCTAATGGTTCAAGTATGGCTAATGATATCAAAGCACATGAAGAGAACAATAAGGCGAAGTACGTTTTGAAGAATAGTCTAGTACATTCCAAGTTGATTAAGGTTTAGAATTTGAAGTTTGCTAAGAAAGTCTAGGATGCTCTACAAAGGGTGCATGAAGGTGACAAAAGAGTTAAAGAGGAAAAAATATAGAATTTGGAGATATAGTTTGATCTTCTACACATATCTGAAGATGAGAATGTTAAAGCTTATGTATAGAAATTGGATGAGATAGTGGTCAAAATGAGAGGACTTGGTGCTACTATAGATGAAACAAGAATTGTAAAGAAGATTATTAGAACTCTCCCTGATGCTTTTAGTGAGAAGGTGTATGCTATTGAACAGAGTATAGGTTATAAAACCTATAATAAGATCTATTGTTGGGATTTCTAACATCTTATGAGATGAGGAAGCCGAATATGAGCAATGGATGCAAATCAGAAAATAATTTTGAGGCTACAAAAGTTGAAGATCTGGATGAAGAATTTTTTGATGAAATAAAAGCTAACTTTGTGAGAAGGATGAAGAAAGGATCTAATAAATATGAAGGTAAGTTACCCTTTAAATGCTTTACTTGTGGATAAATAGTTCATTATGCTACAAAGTGTCCAAAAAGAGCTAAGAGAAATAAACAAAGATATGAGAAAGAAAAGAAAGGAAAGACGATCAACATAGAATATTATGTGAATGATAATGCTAGTAAGTCTAATGAAGATTTTGATTATGAAGATCAAGATGAAAATGAATGCTTGTTCTTGGTTATAAAGGGTGAACCTACTTCTTCTAATTCTAAAAGACAAGTAGAGGAAAGCCCTATAGAGAAGGACAAAAATGAAGGTAATATTATCTCTACCCTACATGCTAAACAAGAAAATAACTATTGGGTTGTTGATAGTGGTTTCTTTAGATCATATGACTGGTGATAAAAGTATGTTTATTAAAGTTGAAACTATGATGGAGGCTTGGTTATGTTTGGAGATGATACTAGTGCTAAAACTTGTGGGATAGGTTCAGTAAGTTTTGATGGAAAGCATAATATTGATGATGTCTACTATGTTGAGAGATTAAAGCATAATATTTTGAGTGTTGGATAGATCTGTAGTAAAGGATAATATCTTATGTTTAAGGATGAGAGATGTGAAATCTAGAAAAGATCCAGAACATTGATTGATGTAGGAAAGAAATCTGAAGGAAATTTTTATGAACTTAAGGGTGTTGATGGACAATGTTTTATAACTCAGATTAATGACAATTGGCTATGGCATAGGAGAATGTGTCACATTAAATTTTATAACTAGGCATGGATTAGTGTAATTTAGGTTGTGAGAGATTTACCAATAATTACAAAGCTTGTTAATTCTATTTGCAGGAATTGTCAATTTGGAAAGCAAGCAAGAAGTCATTATAGATCAAAGGAATAGTCTACTAATAGAATATTCGACTTAATTCACATAGATCTTTGTGGTCCTACAAGAGTGAGAAGTATACAAGGTGAAAGGTACTTTATGATTTTGATTGATGTTTATTCTAGATATACATGGATTATATTTCTTAGAGACAATTTAAATTCATTAGATAGATTCAAGACATTTAAAGCTATGGTTGAAAATGAAGTAAACTTGAAGATAAAATTCTTAAGGTCTAACAAGGGTGGATAATTCACCTCCCATGAGTTTAATATTTTTTGTGAAGTGCATGGAATAAGAAGACAATTATCTGCTCTAAGATCTCCTCAACAGAATGGGGTTGTTGAAAGGAAAAAAAGAATAGTTCAACTGGCTACTAGATCAATGATTACTGAGGCTAGTAAATACCTGACGTTTACTGGAGATAAGATATTCATACTACTATGTATGTATTCAATCAAGTTCAAGCAAGATAAAATAGTATAAATACCCCTATGAGCTATGGTTTGGAAGAATTCCTATTATCAAGTATTTCAAAGTATTCATAAGAAAATTTTATATTAGAAGAGATGAATAAACGTTAGGTAAGTTTGATGAAAGAAGTGATGAGGGAATTTTTCTTTGATATTCTACTAAAAGAAAATCATATAGATGTTTTAATAAAATATTGAGAGAAATTGTAGAAAGTGAAAATGTCAAGGTTGGTGAGACAATGAAGAATTCAAGTGACATTGATGAATATGTATCTAATGAACTTGATTGTGTAAGAATTAAAGAGATTGTGGAAGAATAGGAAAATGATGAGCAAGAAAAGTAGGATGAAAAAAATGAAAGAGAAGAAGAAGCTCTAGTGGTGTCACCTAAGAAACCTAGTTATGTGCAGAAGAATCATACAAAAAGTCAGATTATTGGAGATAAGACTACAAGAGTATTAACTAGAAGCAGAGTCATTGTTGAACTATTTTTTTTTTTTTTGAGATTGAACCGAAGACTATAAGTGAAGCATGTAAAATTGAACATTGGATGGAAGCCATGAAAGAACTTATGCAGATTGAGAAGAATCAAACTTGGCAATTCATCCTAAGATTGATAAGGATAAAAACATTATTGGATCAAAGTGGGTATTTAGATATAAGTTGAATGATAATGGAGAAGTGGTTAGAAACAAAGCAAGACTTGTGTGTAAAGATTACTCTCAAGTAGAAAGCATAGATTTTCTGATGCAGGAGCATCCAGTGGTGTATGAGCAATCTTGCATCACCCAAAAATAGTTAAATTTCAAGTTTCTTAGTTTTTAGATGTTTTTACATTTTTGGATACCCTTTTCATCATAATGAAATTCCCAATTTATGGTTTTTATTTTCTATTCCTGGGTGGAAAGATATTACAGTTTTAGTTTCCCAAATTTGTACCTGAAAATCTTTCGAGTTAGATTTGAGGCACTTAGAGTTCCCGAATCAGCCCCGAAACTTGTCAAAATTGGTGTAGAAATTTTGGGCACGTTGTTGACTTCGAGACCTTTCCAACGGTTCAAACGGTTCATGAATCAGAGTCCCGGATCAAAAGTTATGGCCTCAGGAAGTTGGCACACTTTCTAGAAGATACAATTGCAAATGTTCTTTTGAAATTTGAACTTCAAGTTGTAATTTTTTGGTGCCAAACCGCCTAAGCTCAAATTTGAATGTTTTTTTGGCTCCAAACCAAAGAGGGGCTCTATTTATGGGCGGGTTTCTAATTTTTGGGTAACTTTTTTGGGGACAAGCTCGCATATTGCGAAAGGGTTATTTTGTAGCTGTCTGTAACTTGCATGTGTTGTAGATCTTGGGGATTTGAGATCCTCTGCATGTAAGAAGCTCCATTTTCTGAATAATAAAAAAATTTATTCTCTTGTTTGTGGGTTACTTTCTGTGTCTCGAGCTATGCCCTCATCAAGTGGTATCAGAACGGGTTTTCTTGAGCGTGTGGACAGATTGCCGATCGTGAGGTAGTTCACACCAAGACCATGGTTGTGGGTCAAGGTCAAGAAAGATGCCTCCAAGAGTGATGCCTGGTAGGCATGGTGGTGCTAGAGGTGGTTGAGGTAGCATAAATGCTGGTGGAAGAGATGCACTGGTAGCCATCCAGAGACAAATTGATGTGTTACAAGAGTAGTTGAGAAGAGGGTTAAACCCACGGGAAGAAGGTGAGGATGAAGGAGAGGAAGAAGGTTCAAATGTAGAAGAGGAAGAAGAAGTAATTGATCAAGACCAAATGCTGCTAATAAGGGCCATTTCGAAGATTGGGAAAAGACCTAGAGCAGAAGTCCCCAGTTATTCCGGAAGTCTGAACCCAGAAGAGTTGATCGACTGGATCAACGAGCTAGAAGAATATTTTGAGTATGAGGAAATAGAGGACCCGTGACTTAAGTTTGTGAAATGAAGTCAAGGGGCCATGCCGTGATTTTGGTGGAAAGAGGTCCATTGGAAATCAAGAGAAAAATCTGACCATGGGATTGCATGGTAGAGAAACCTAAGAAGCAATTCATACCTCAAAGGGACCACGAAGTTAGATATGCTTGGAAGAAATTGCAAGGGTTGAAGCAAGGAAGTAGATCTCGGCGAAATATACTCAAATATCACAAGATAATCATTAGAACGGGTCACACAGAGGCCAATAAGGAGAAGGTAGCCCGATATCTTAATGGGTTACGACCGAGCATTCAGGAGGAGTTAAGTCTAGTCATAATGACCACCATTGAGGATGTGCACTTCATTGTTCAAGGTGGGAAGAGAGTCAACAAAAGATTTGATGGCAAGCAAAAAGGATGAGGAGGTCAAAGCTGAAGGGGCAATGGAAGACCTCGTGAAGCTGGAAATGATGATGCAGGTTGTGCAAAGTAAAGATGTGGGTACCCACCAAGCCAAAGAAATGACATCTCACCGGATCAAAAACAGCAGGATCAAAGAGGCAGGACTAGGAGATATGGACAAGGATCCGGAAGAGGTGGTTTCAAAGGAAATGTGTTTCCAGCAGTGGTGAAGAAGGCATCGAAGCCCATGAATGTGCACACAACACCGGGCGAAGTGGGAAGACAAAAGGCCGTAATAACGTGGAAGGGTTGTGCATGCATGAGGAGGCCCAATCTGAAAATTTTGATGATGCCTAAAGGGGAGAAGCCCTAGTGATTAGGAGAGCCCGGGTGATTGAGGAAAGGAACCAAAATAGAGGGAAGAATCTATTTCACACAAGGTGCAAGTGTGAAGGAAAATGCTGTGGGATACTATTGACAAGTGGGAGAGTAACTGATAATCCGGGTGTCGAGGGAGATGGTCACAAAGTTGAAGTCGGCGAGGGAAAGGCACCCAGATCCCAGATCAGATTCTGGTTGTAGAAAAGACCAAGTTTGGTCAATGAGTAGTGCCTATAGTAAAGTTCAAGATCTGGAGCCTACCATGATGAGGTACCTCAGGATATCATCCCATGGATGCATGTCACATGCTGTTGGGGAGGTCGTGGCAGTTTAATAGGCGAGCTATACATGATGGCCATGCAAACACTTATTCCTTGACAAAAGATGGGGTTCGTCACAAGTTGAAACCCCTCAAGGAGACCGAAGAAAAGGTATGCAGTAGTGCTAGAATTTGTTATGCAGATGGAAGAAAAATTTTAGAAGGTATGAAGCATGAGCGTGTGTGTTATGCATTGATTCCTAGAGTGAGTAAGGGGGATAGTGAGAAGGTTCCAGAAGAAGTTTCTGGGATGTTGGATGAGTTTCAGGATATTGTTTCTGATAATGTACCTGAGGGTTTACCACCAATAAGGAAGATCAATCATTAGATTGACTTGATTCCTGGAGCCAGTTTTCCAAATAAGGTAGCTCATAGAATGACTCCAGCAGAAAATGAGGAGTTGAACAAACAAGTTCAAGAGTTGTTGAGAAAGGGTTTGATACGGGAGAGTTTGAGTCCATGTGTAGTACCTGCAGTACTAGCACAAAAGAAGGATGGGGAGTGGAGGATGTGTACAGATTCCCAAGCCATAAACAAGATAACAATCAAGTACAGATTTCCCCTGCCAAGAATGGATGACCTGATGGACTATTTGAGTGGAGCTCAGTACTTCACAAAGATTTATCTGAAGAGTGGATATCACTAGATATGGATTTGAGAGGGAGACAAATGGAAGACTGCCTTCAAGACATTGGATGAGCATCTGATGCATATTCGAAGAGCCTTTGAGAAGTTAAGAGAAGAGAAACTGTTGATTAATCTGAAGAAGTGTAGTTTTGTGAAGAGGGAGTTAGTGTACTTGGAGTTTGTTGTCTCAGCAGAAGGTTTCAAGATGGACCCACAGAAGGTGAAGGATATTCTGGAATGGCATACCCTAAGAACTGCTACCGAGGTGAGATATTTCCATGGTTTGGCTAGTTTTTATAGAAAGTTCATTAGAAACTTCAGTAGTATTTGTGGACCCCTGACTGAAACAATGAAAGGGGATAGAAAAGAATTCAAGTGGAGCACTGGAGCGGCAAAAAGTTTTGAACTGTTGAAGCAGAAGGTGACAGAGCAACCCTCGTTTCTAGCCTCCCAAATTTCAACAAGGTGTTTCTGTGTGGATTGTGATGCCGCTGGTTCTGCCATTGGAGCAAGTTGTTGAGCCAAGAAGGTAAGCCCATTGCATTTTAGTGAAAAGTTAAATGATGCCAAGAGAAAGTATTATGTATATGATCAAGAATTTTATGCATAGTTCAAGCATTAAAGAAATGGAGACATTATTTGTTTCAAGGAATTTTTTTCTATATATTGATCATCAGGCCTTACAGTACATAAATAGTCAAGGAAAAATTAAATCAGAGGCATATGAAATGGGTAGAGTTTTTGCAGAGTTATACCTTTGTTTTGAAACATAGGAGTGGGAAGTCAAATAGGGTTGCAGATGCCTTAAGTAGGAGGCATACATTGATGACAAAGATGCAGATTGAAGTGGTTGGGTTCAATGAACTCAAGACACTATATGTAGAAGATCCTGATTTTGCAGAGGCTTGGAAAGCTTGCAAGGAACCTGTTACAGTGGACAGGACAAGGTGGCTGGATTTCATAATCCAGGATGCAATGTTATTTAAGGGAAGTCAATTGTGTATCCCGAGGAGTTCCATGAGGGAGAACCTGATAAAGGAGAAGCATAGTGGAGGAATGGCAGGACATTTTGGTCGGGATAAGACCATTGCCATTATCAGCGAGCATTATTATTGGCCTCAGTTGTCACACGACGTGAAGAAGTTTGTACAAATTTGTAGGGTATGTCAGATGGCTAAAGGAGTGAGCCAGAATACAGGCTTATATTAGCCCTTACCTGTACCAGAGAGGCCATGGGAGGATATAAGTATGGACTTTGTTCTTGGTTTTCCAAGGACACAATGAGGGAATGATTCAGTCTTTGTGTGGTTGATAGGTTTTCGAAGATGGCACATTTCATTCCATGTCAGAAGACCCATGATGCAGTCCACATTGCTAACTTGTTATTCAAAGAGGTGGTGAGGGTACATGGTTTGCCAAAGAGTATTGTTTTAGATCGTGACACCAAATTTGTGGGGTACTTTTGGAGGACCTTGTGGAAGAAGTTGAACACAGAGTTGAAGTTCAGTTCTGCACACCATCCACAAGCAGATGGGTAGAAAAAGGTTGTTAACATGAGTCTGGGTAACCTACTAAGATGTTTAGTAGGAGATAAACCCAAGGGATGGGACTTGATCTTACCCCAGGAAAAATTTTCTTACAACAATTCTGTCAACAGAAGCACTAGTAGATCACCATTCTAGATTGTGTATGGAGGTAGCCCCAGAAAAGCTCCAGAATTGAGGAAGATGGACCAAGAGAAGAAAATAAGTGTTGAAGCTGAAGATTTTGCATAACACATCAAGGATATACATGAGAAGGTAAGAGAACATATTAACAAGATGAATATGTAGTATAAGACTAAGGTAGATCAGAAGAGGAGGTATAAGGAGTTTTAGATTGGTGATGAAGTGATGGTCCACTTGTGGAAAGAAAGGTTTCCAGTGGGAACATATAACAAATTGAAGATGAAGAAGTTCGATCCCTATAAAATTTTGAAGAGGCATGATTTAGGGAATGCATATGAGGTAGAGTTTCTGGATGGATTCAACATTTCCCCTGTATTCAACATTTCAGATTTGACAGAGTATCATGAAGGTGGGACAGAGGAAGTACCAATGATGGAACAGTGTGGGATTCCAGCAGCTACTTTAGAAAAGGAGGAGATTGAAGAAATCTTGGATAGTCATGTGGGAAGGAGTACCAAGAACATGTAGTATGAAGAATATCTGGTGAAATGGAAAGGAAGGCCTGTTGAAGATTCATCTCGGTTGCCTAAGGCAGAGGTTGACCATTTGGGTTTTCCTCCACCATCTGAGATGTGACAGTCACTTCTCAAATTACCCTGGCTGTCTGATGCAGGAGCATCCAGTGGTGTAAGGGCAATCTTGCATCACCCAAAAATAGTTAAATTTCAAGTTTATTAGTTTTTACATATTTTAACATTTTTGGATACTCTTTTCATCATAATGAAATTCCTAATTTATGGTTTTTATTTTCTATTCCTGGGTGGAAAGATATTGCAGCTTTAGTTTCCCACATTTGCACCTGAAAATCTTCCGAGTTAGATTTGAGGCACTTAGAGTTATCGGATTGGCCCTGAAACTTTCCAAAATTGGCATAGTAAATTTTGAGCGTGTTGTTGACTTCAAGACCTTTCCAACAATTCAAACGGTTCGCGAATCAGAGTCCCGGATCAAAAGTTATGGCCTCGGGAAGTTGGCACACTTTCTAGAAGATACAATTGCAAATGTTCTTTCAAAATTTGAACTTCAAGTTGTAATTTTTCGGTGCCAAACCACCTAAACTCAAATTTGAATGTTGTTTTGGCTCCAAACCAAAGAGGGGCTCTATTTATGGGCAGGTTTCTAATTTTTGGGTAACTTTTTTGGGGACAAGCTCGCATATTGCGAAAGGATTATTCTGTAGCTGTCTGTAACTTGCATGTGTTGTAGAACTTGGGGATTAGAGATCCTCTACATGTAAGAAGCTCCATTTTATGAATAATAAAAAAAAATTATTCTCTTGTTTGTGGGTTACTTTCTGTGTCTCGGGCTGTGCCCTCATCATTTTCATGAAACTTTTGCTCCAATACCAAGAATAGAAGCTATAAGCATGTTCTTAGCATTTACTACTCATAAATACTTCAAGATCTATTAGATGCATGTTAAGTCATATTTCTTGAATGGTGAGCTAGAAGAAGAGGCTTACATGGAACAAACAAGAGGATTTTAGTTGTTAGATTGACCAGATATAGTGTGAAGATTGAAGAAAGTGTTATATAGATTAAAGCTTGCTCTTAGAATTTTGCATGTAAGGTTAGATAGGAATTTGATTCAACAAGATTTCAACAAAGGTACGATAGATAGTGATCTATATTTTAAGATTGAAAATGAAAAAATATTGATTGTAGTTGTATATGTTGATATTATTTTTGGAGGAAATGAAAATATGTGCAAGATGTTTATAGAAGATATGTAGAAAGAATTTGAAATGTCTATGTTTGGAGAGATGAATTTATTTCTTGGGTTATAGATTAATCAAACAGAGAAAGGAATTTTTATTTCATAGTCTAAATATGTGAAAGAGATGTTGAAGAAGTTTGGGATGCACGGTTCCAAACTAGTATGTACTCATATGGTGACTAATTACAAATTGGGTAAAGATGATGATTCACCTAAGGATAATAAGAGCAAGTATAGATCTATGATTGGTGGACTATTGTATTTTACTACTACTAAACCATATATTATTCATGATTTCTATCTTGTAGCTAGATTTCAATAAGATCCTAATAAAACACATGTTTTTGTTGTTAAAAGAATATTCAGATATTTGAATGGCACTCTAGATTATGGATTATAGTATCCTAGAGATGCTAATTTTACTCTAAGTTCCAATATAGATGTACATTGGGATAGATGTGTAGATGAAAACAAGAGTATGAGTGGTGGTACCTTCTTTCGTGGTTGTAGATTAGTGGCATGGTTGAGTAAAAAGAAAGATTCAAAATCCTTGTCTACTACTCAAGTTAAATATATGATGCTACATCTTGTTGTACACAAGTTCTATGGATGAAAAACAAATTGAAAGATATCATAGTGGTGTATGATGCTACTATTTCTAGCTTGTATGATAATTCAAAGAATCATGTTATGCACTCAAGGATGAAGCATGTATCTATCAGGTATCATTTCTTGAGAGAGAATGTCATGGAAAATGAAGTAATGCTTGAGTACATTCTGACCAATGATCATATTGTTGATATATTTATGAAGGATCCTCCTAAAGATACTTTGAGTATCTCGGAGAGAAGTTAGGGGTCATTTCCCCTCCATTCTTGAACTAGATTCATATGTAGATGCATCAGTCTGGTGGATCTATGGATCTATCTTTCTTTTGGACTGATGTTTTGGTGGCTACCTCTCAGAGGGGTAGCTAGTGTCAGGTGTCACATTCAAATGGTATTGTATTTTTTGAATCCAAAACATGCATCACATTCTATGCTTCACATACTATAGGATTAAAAAAATAAAAATTAAATTTCATGAAGTTTTGACCAAGTTAAGGTTGTCAAACATGAGTTTTTATATTTTTTAAATTTTTTCATAAAAAGATCATAATTAATTATTTACTCGAAAAAAATTACAAAAAATATGCATCGCATCCGAACATGAGTCCGAGCTATTTATGTCAAAAATATTATAAAAAAATATTATCATTTTATTGTGGTTAGGGTGGTTAGACAGACACCTACTTCTCATTTTTTCCCTGAAATTTAAGTACTACTGCATTGAAATTTCAAATTCTCACCAAATAGAGTTTTTGTTTTCAAATAAACCTAGTAGTTTAGAAACTACATTCAATTTGCTACAAATTCTATTCTTACATATTTTTTAAATAATATAGATAACTTATTCAAATTTTTATGTCAAGTTTCCTAACTCTGATTTTTCTGAATTGTTTGCCACTTAAGGGCCCTTTTTTCCATAATGAGCTTGCACATAACTAGAGTAAAAATATAAAACACTATCTATTAAAGGGGAGAAACCAAAAGGAATAGAAATAAAAATCTTGAGAAGTGTATTTAGAGCTAGTATGGTGTCTTTGATGGTTTTTCACATCATGTGTTTCCATCAATGAAAAAGGGAGAGATTGTTTCAAGAATGGAAATAATGAAGGTGTTGTTATTGATGGGCTAATGCAAGAAGTTGGGTACACAAAAAGCTCAAAAAGTGGAAGTGTTTTTGTTGTTTTTCAGAATTTGTCACACTTGGGCTGAAAATTTGAGGCACTTATACAATGATTCTTTAAAAAAGTTAGGAATATGAAAGTTATAATTTTGAATCTAGTTTTCAAATATATAAATTATTCAAATACCTAGATTCTAGAAATTAAATTTTGATAGGGATCTATAAAACCCACTTTTTAAAAGTCCCTTTTTTTTACAATACCAAGCATGTGTACGGATAACACTTTTTGACCCAAATAAAAGTATTTTGCAAATTACTTTTGGGAAAAGAGAGCTAACAACATGAAGTTTGGTCTGGAATTTTTTTTGTAATTTTTGGTTGAATTTTTTTTTTATTAAATTCTTATTGGCCTTAATTGTTGTTTATAAAAATTAACGTGTACGAACAACATAATTGGACCTAAACTAAACATTATTTGAATCTTTTTTTTTCATTTTGTAGAGAATTTTCTGAAGTTTGATGCCATATAATTTTTTTTACAATAAACTTAACCAAAAAAAAGTCTGATATTTCATGTTTAAGGACTTGTTTGCTTAGAAATTAATTAAAAAATAGCAAACATAATCCAATATTAATAAAAATTATATATTTGGAAAGTAGATATCGTGCTCTCTAATGGGTTTTAATTTTATAGATTGATTCAGAAAAAAAGTCCATCAATCATATTGCCAAAGTTGGACATTCTTCTTTAATATGCCTTAGTTTTTTAGTTGCATGTCAAAGGCTAAGGCTCGGATTGCCAAGCCTTTCCCAAGCCTAAAACTGAGGCAGCATGTGGGTTGAGAATTTTTAATTTTAAAAATGCATACGCGTTTTTAGAAAACGTGTACGCGTTACAAAAAGCACGTGTTCTTTATTTTCTTGATTATTTAAAAAAAAATATTTAAGAAACGGGTACCCATTTCTAAAAAGTATTTATTTTTTTAAATAATCAATTTTTACATGTTATAAAATGTGTATGCATTATATAATGCGTACGTGTTTTTTTAGTGCATACGCGTTTTTTAGGCTCCGGTACCCGAAGCGTAACGCATACGCGTTTTTTTAATAACGCGTATGCATTTTCTGCGAGAATTTTTTTTGGGCCGAAACTTCCCCTCTTCGTGTACCCAACTTCTTGCTTTTACCCTGATGTCAACTGGACAATTGGTTATTAACTGATTGTTGTTGTTATAATTTTCATGGATACAAGTTATTGGCTATATATGTCAAGGATATTGAGAAAATTGTAATGAAGATATGTTGCAAGTGTTCAATGTTTGCTTTGGGTTTTGCTTTGGTATTTTCTCTATATTTGTGTGGCTTAGATATGTTGATCACAGTTGTTGGAAGCTACTGTATCCAGATTTTTGGTTTTTGATTCATTGTACCATGTGTATTATGTTCACCAATTATGAACTCTAGTTTTTTTTGTTTCTAGTTTAGGTTTGGGAGAAATGTTGTTGGTTCGGATTTCTCTTTGTTAAATTCTTATTACTTGTTCTTTTAGAGTTGAGTTGTTTTGATTGTATTGAAGATAATTTTGGTATCTAAAAGGTTCGTGCTTAAGTTTTCTATGTGTTTTATACTAGTTTTTCCTACCTTGTGTTGAACACTATCTTCAAAGTTGATGAAGTGTGCTGGATCTATTTGGTTCCTTATGAAGCATGTGTTTAGGTCACCCTCATTCTAGTTCCACCCTAAGATGTTTTGGTGCCAACCTAATTTGAATTTGAATTTGGATGTTTGAATTTAGCTCTGTTTCAAAGTTGAAGATGGTATAAATATAGGATGCATTGTGAAATAGAGCAATAGAAAGAGGAGAGAAAAGTACAAAGAAATAGAGTAGATAGATGACAGTGTGATGTGAGTCTTGCAAATTAGTGTGAAGCCTAAATGTTGAGTTTCTGGACTGAGTGAGTTGAAGATGTACTCTATAATTCATCCATGTCTACAAGTGGATGAGAAAATTGTGGTAGATTTCTCTATTTCATTGATATTATCTTCTCTCCATAACTGAACCATATATTTTTGGTACCTTGGGACTTCTCTTGCTCTTCTAGGATTTCTCACCTTAAAGGAGAGAGGTAGGGCCAAAATTGCTAAGGGGTTCATTCAAATTATGTTATGTATGATATTATTTAGGCTAAATGAGATGATATAAATGAAACTAAGCTATGAAATTTATTGAATATGAGTGAAAAATCTAAGAAACAAGTGATGCTTGAAAACACATTGTGTAATGCAACAATGAAGTAGAAATGAATGCAAAACTTAACAGAAATGAATGAAACTTAAAGTGTGCACCTGAAGGCTTGAAGGAGACTAGAAATTTCTTCTGAAACACTGCTAATGTTTATTTTCAAGCAAGGAGACTCATTCACCATTCTGGGTGAATCAGTCCCAATTCTGGTAATCTGAGCCATAATCTTTTTCTATCAAAAGGGTGTCAAAAAATGCATAAAACACAAAAATAACCTAGAAATGGGACTCACTTGCCACCCATGGTGAATGAGTCTAGTTTTGAATTTTTGGACTTTCAAAGGTGGATTCTAAAGCTTCCAATCTGCACTTTGACTTCCTATAGGTGTTTGCTTTCGAAACTCTGATTTACAGATCTCAAAATGAGTTTTTGTTGATATTTTGACTTGTTGAATGAGTAGAAGACTTGAAATTTTTTGCAACTTGATATTAAATGATTTCCAAGCTTCCAAGGGACCTAAATATGCAAACACACAAGAAGAGAAGAAGAAATGTTGAATGTTAGGGCATGGGGGTTTTCCTTTGTCAAACCCTATTTAGGTAATTAAACTAAAATGATGAAATAATAGTATGAAACATGCAATAATAAAATATATTACCTTTCCATGATGTTGATCTTGTATTTTCTATAGCAATGGAGGAAGATTCAACCCTTGAAATGTCTTAGAAGCTTTCTTAATGACTTGAAATGACAAAACCCTAAGTTGCTTGACTTGAGATGAAAGATTGGTGGATGAATATGTGAATTAAGTTGGTGGTTACAAAAATGAGTTTAGAGAGGTGATTTTATAGGAAACTCAACTATTTTACCTATTAATACCTCATCACATGCCAACATGAAGAAAAATAAAATTTAAAACCTAATTTTTCATGCTCAAACCCCGAAAATGGCTCAAAAGGTACACATTCGCCATCATGGGTGAATGGGTCCCACCTAGATGGGACTAATTCAACCCTAATGGAAAATGGGTCCCACAAGGGTCATTTTTGCTAGCTAGAATGTTGGGAAGTAATAAAATTGAGTTTATATAATGACTATGTTGGTTATTTCATCAAATTATGCCTTGGGATACACAATATGGGGTCATAGGGGCCTATTAATGATGATGTAAAGGTCAATTAGGGATTTGGATTAAAAAATGAATGTGAAACTATGATTAAATATACATTACAACACAAAAATTAGGTCCACTTAGCCTATGAAAGCACAAAAATCAATGTGAATGTGCAAGACACATTACAACACTAGTTTATCATTAAGTTTAATTTAAATAATTTCTAAATTGATGTAATAACATTATTAAACACATTTTATAATGTTTAATTAAGGAGAAATAGGTTCATCATGTCTAGAAAAGCATGAAAGTATGTTACAACACTTGACAACAACTTTACAAGACCTCGCTAAAAGCATGTTATTCAATTTGCAATGGTCCAAGACCTATTGTGGATGCATAAAATGCCTCATGACACATGAATCAAGGCCTCATTAAGTGTAATTTATCATGAATTATTCCCATGTCAAGCAAAGGGTACTTTTTTCTATGGCACATTTAGCCCCCACTTTAGTGAGAGGAGGAACTTGCTTCAAACTCACACTAAAGTATACATTCAAGAGAGGTCCTCATGTAAAGATGTAGATGAAAAAGAATGAAAAATATCAAAGGATATGGTCAAGCCTCCAGGATCCAAGATCCTAAGTCAAACTAACAAGATACAAAATCATGTAATGACAAGAAAGAAGATGAAAATGACAAGGTGGATCAAGCTTCAATCATTTGTCCAACTAGTTGTGGATCAAATCTAGGCTTTTTTTTCAAAGGAAAATGCATACTCACTCTGACAGAACTCTTGGTTGTCTGCCGGCTGAAAATTCCACAACATACTCACTCTGGGGCGATAGAACTTTTGATTGTTCATTGGGTGAGAAATCCCAAAAGGTGAAATACATATGATAGTTGGTATGTACTCACAAACAAATAGGTGGCTTATGGGGAAAGCCATGCCTCTGGATGGGCTCCTGCTCAACCATATCAAAGTTATATCTCTTGATAACTTTAATAAGGTGCCACAAAGGAGAATGATTTTTGAGCTCTATGAGGTAAGAAAAATTTTGTATGCTTGACACTCATAGACATTGTTAATGCAAAATAGTGCAAAGACTATTCAAAGGGATTTTTCTTAATTGGTCCAAGGTATCATCTTAGGGAACATCATGCTCAATGTCTCCAAGAGAGGATAATTCAAAAGAAGTATCATTATCTTGGAAGGAATCGATCCTACTGACTCCACCAATAAAAGGATCCATCGCAAGAAGAAATAAATCACACAATGAAATGTGAGTGGTGATGTATTCCCCCACTTTAAAGCAATTGTGAGCACTCGTACTATGAGCAGTTTATTTAAAGTAGAAGAGGACATGAGAGCTTACTTGGAAAGCCCTATGCCAAGTCATATGTTTCCAATAAGCTATGTCATGAAGAAAGGGAGTATGTCACATGTGAGTCAATATTAAGACATGTTGTCCACATCCCAAGCTTGCTCTTATACATTCATGAAAGGTTAACAACTAGGTCAAAAGATATAGTGACAAGTAACATACAAGGACAAGGCTACATAACCCCTTGCCCCCAGTTAGTGTAGGAAAAAGGTGAGCCTCGAATGGATGAAAGTGAGTATCAAGTAAAGTAATTAGATGTTCACACACAAGGAAGAGCACCATACTCCTTGAGAGGTTGAATGTTATTGTTGTGCAAAGTAATTGATGAAACTGGAGATAAGTAAGATATGTCAGTTTTTTTTGTGTGCATTGCATCCATTTGTTGGAGGAAAGTTGTAATTGATATGATAAAAATATTCCAAGTGAGATGAAGAGGGTGTGTGTGAGAAGGATTGGTTGTTTTGGAAGAACACAAATCCTTGCTAATGTTATGTGTATCTGCTTCATAAAGGATGGGAGTTATATTTCCCCCATCACCACCATGGGGTAGTTTGGTATAACTAAGTTGAGAAAATGGAACAAAAGGTTTTTTGGGTTGTGATTGGGTTATCAAACACCCTCTCTTAAAGGTAAGAGTGAAACTCCAATCACTACTAGAATTTTTGTCTAAACATGAATCGTTTGTATATGACTGTTTGGAACATGAGGGAGAGATTTTGGAAATGTTATAGAAAGAAGGTGTAGAATCTAATGACCCCCAATTATCACGAAAGAGTTTTTTTGTAGGTGAAGAGTTAGGACCAACTTTTATAGGTTCAAGTTTTGATCTAGGAATGAAAGGATTAGGGGAGTTGGAAGTGTTGTGATTAGTGGACACATAGCTTCGCTCATCTACATCAATCATGTATATCTTCTTGTTGACCTGAAGGATTTTTCTTTGTTTTCTCTCTCTTTGTTTCATTCTTCTAGTTCTCTATTATTTTGCGAATTATGATAGTTCCATGCTCTATGATAATATTGTAGAAAAGACATACTAACCCCATATCCATATATCCCTTCCATACTTTTGGGGACAACCCCTCCTTCCTTTTTCATGATGCTGCTCTATTTTGGGAACATATGAATTGACATAGGGCTTTCTGAGTAGGATCTCATGTCTTGGGTTTGAACATTAGCTACCGTAAATTAGTTTCTCACATCAATGGTGTTAGAAACTTCTTTAAAGTGGGGGCATACATCGATGAATTTTTTTGGAATTTTTCATATTTCATGCTGTGATGTCTTTTCGTTGTGATGCATCCTTTTCTTGGTGGTGTCATTGGGTTTCATGTCCTCCAAGAGCGTGATATTTATAAGTGTATGATTTCCCTTAGTGGCATGATGTGAAGTAAGGAATCCCATAAGTGGCAATATGATATTCTTGGCTTGTCCTCTCTTGGAGACATTAAGAATGATGCTCCCTAAGAAGAAGGGCTTACAAGAATGAAGCAAGATCCCCTTGAAGAAAAGAAAAACCTATAGAAATAATATTCATAAGAATTTTAGCATTGTGGTGCCTTATCAGAGTTTTCAGGAGGATAACTTCAGTATGGTATGGGAGCCTAATATGATTCTCTCATTTTCCACGCTTTTGGGATACTCACCTAGTGGATAGCCTGAGATTCCACTACCTTAGAGTGATCATGTGTGTCGTTTGCATAGTAGACATCAAGTTCTACTTGTAAACATTTTTGGACAAACAACTTAAACTTGGTCCACATCGCATTGGATGAACTTTCAAGGCTTGATCCTTCCCCTTTTCTTGGACATATAGCCGCATTCCACGTTGTGTTGGGATGATCCAAGCTTGATCCTTTATTACCCATTTTCTTCTTGGTCTTTGATGGTGTATGATTATGTATCTTTGTAATTTCCTCACACATAAGTTTCTCGAATGTCTACTTTAGTGTGAGTTTTTCATGGGGGAAAACTCTCGCTAAAGTGGGGAAAAATGGTAGTAATGGAAAAAGTATCCCTTTTCCTTACTTATTTTGGGAATGGATAATTAATAATAAAATGGACTTAATGATGCCTTATTTAGGGTTTTGTAAAGTGTATATTTACATATTCACACTAATATAGGGATTTAATTAATTATTTGAGCTGAAATAAGCTTAATTGGCTGCTTAAATTCAAATCCAAGCCTTATTTATTGCATTTTTTGAGGCATAAAACCCTAAACTCATTAATAATGTTTCACAACACTTAATTTTGTAAGGAATGTGTCCTAGACTAGTGACCTACGACCCATTCACCACCTAGAAAATGGGTGCCCACTAGATCCTAGGACCCCCTTTTGGCATGTTAATTAAAATAACTCGAAATTGGTCCTAGTTAAGTATACTAGGACCCATTTTCCCTAAGTGAATGGGTTCTCATTAACTTAGAACACCCCCCTTGGGATGTGTTTTAGGAAATATTTTAATGATTTCAAATTCAAGATTTGATGTCTGCTTGTGTTATTTGAATTTTGGGAGTTAATATTAAGATAAGTACATAAATGTAAGGTTATTTCACATTTTTTCATCTAAGACTTTTATGAGATCAAGAAATATTTACAAGAGCATTCAAGAGGGAATTCAAGGGAAGATTATTAGAGTTTATTGCATAAATCAAATATCGATTTCATAATCTCAAAGCCATAATGCATCATGCATGTTGTTGGGCTAATATGTTGATGTATCATTAGAGATCCTATTCAAGCATTATTTCATATCAAAATCTATGATCAAGATCTACATTCATTAAGGCCACTTCATGTAAGATTTTTGATTTGTACTCCAAGGTTCAATTAAGGATTGGTGAGGTGTAGCATTACATTGCTCATTCATCTTTCCCTTTATGCATTGCTTCAATTCAATGTTTAATTACCAAAATAGGGTTTGATGAAGGAAGACTCGTTTCCCCTAACAATTTGAAGCATAGATTTTAGAGGTATGAAATGCTATATCTCTTTGCTCAATTAGGGTCTTTCACCTAAATGAAAGAGATAGATCCCACACCACAAAATCTAGGTGGTTCCCTCAAAGTAATGGATGTATAATGAAATTATGCCTAAATTCATTGATCTAAATGCAACTAACTAATTGATTATTAAGGCAAAACCAATGAAATGTGATTTTTTTGAAAACACATTGTGTAATGCAAAAACACCTAGAAATGAATTCAAATTGCAATAGAAATGCATGAAACTGAAAGTGTGCACCTGTGATATTGAAGGAGGTTGGAAATTACATTTGAAATGCTACTAATGCTGCAAATTTAGCGTACATGAACTCATTCACCATTCTTAGTGAATTAGTCCTAGTTCAATGAAACTGACCCAAAATCCATTTCAAACAAAAGGGTATCCAGAAATGTAGAAAACCATGTTCAGGCCTGAAAATGGAACTCATTCACCACTTATGGTGAATAGGTCTACTTTTGAACTTTTGAAGATCCAAAAGAGGAAATAGGAGCTCCTAGTTTGCACTTTGGCTTTCTACAAGTGTCTACTTTTGAAACTTTGATTTCCAAACTCAAAAGTGATTTGTTGTTGATATTTTGATTTGTTCAGTGAAGAGAAGACTTAAAAAACTTTGCAATGGAATCTTAAATTATTTTTAAGCCGTGAAGATTCCTAAATCTATAAACAGACAAGACAAGAGAGAGAAATGGTGAATATTAGGGCATGGGGGTTTTCCTTTGTCAAACCCATTTTAGATAATTAAACCAAAATTATAAAAGAATGTAATGAAGCATGGAATAATGGATTCAATACCTTTCCATGATGTTTGATCTTGAATTCCTACAACAAAACATGAAGAATTTTCCCTTGAATGTTTACAAATTGTTATCTTAATGACTTGAAATGATGAAACCCTAACTTGCTTGAATTGAGATGGAAGAATGATGGATGAATAATGAAGAATGGTTTGTGAATGAGTTAGGAGATATAAAAATTAGGGTTTAGAGGCTTGATTTTATAGGAAATCCACCTTATTTTCCTGTAAATTGGATCCCTAAGGTTGACATGCAAAAATAATAAACTTAAATTTTAGTTTTTCCTTCTCAAAGGTCAAAATTGGCCCAAATGGGACGCATTCGCCACCCATGATGAATAGATCCCAAACGGGCCATTTTTCTAGTTAAGATACCAGGAAATAAGGAAATAAGGTTTTTATGATGACTTTGTTAGTTATTTGATCAAATATTTCCAAAGGATGCACAATATGGGTTAATAGGGGACTATCAGTGATGATGTAAAGGTTAGTTAGGGCTTGGGACATAGAACTAAATGTGAAAGTGTGATTATATACACTTTAAAACACTAAAATGATGTCCACATAGCCTAGGAAGACACAAGAATTAATGTCAATATGCAAGACACATTACAACACTAGGTTAACATTAAGTTTATTTTGCAAGCATTATAAATTGATGTGAGGATGTAATTAAATACATTTTATAATGTTGAATTAGGGGAAAATGGGTTCATTAAGTCTAGAAAAGCATGAAATTCCTTTACAACACTTTGCAACACCTTTACAAGACATCGTTTAATGAATTTGAAAGGGTCTAAGACCTACTGTGGATGTGAATAACACCTCACAACATCAAATCAAGGCCTCATTAAATCCAGTTTATCATCAGATCATGCAAGTTGTCTTTTTTTTTGTAGTACATTTAGCCCCCACTTTAGTGAGAGGATGAACTTGCTTCAAACTCACACTAAAGTAGACATTCAAGAGATATTTGAGTGTATAGATGTAGATGACAAAGAATGAAAAAGATCAAGAAGGCAGTCAAGCCTCGAGGATCCAAGATCCTAAGTCAAATCATCAAAATACACAATTATGCAATGGCAAGAACTAGGAGATGTTAATGGAAAGGTGGATCAAGCTTCAATCATTTGTCTAGCTAGTTGTGGATCAGATCTAGGTTGTTTGTCTAAAAGAAAAATGCATACTCACTTTAGGGTGAAGGAACTCTTGGTTGTTTGTTGGGTGAGAAAGCCCAAAAGGTGAGAAACATACGCTTGGCTAGAATGTACTCACAAACACATAGGTGGCTGTGGGGAAATTCGTGCCATTGAGTGGGCTTCCCGCTCAACCATATCAAAGTTATACCTCTTGATAACTTTAACAAGGCACCACAAGGGAAAATGGGTCTTGAGCTCTAAGAGGTAAGAAAATATTTGTATACTTGACACTCATAGACATTGTTAATGCAAGACAGTGTAAGGTTTGTTCAAAGGGATTTTTCTTAGTTCATGCAAGGTCTCATCTTAAAGAACACCATGCCTAATTTCTCTAAGAGAGGACAACTAAAATGTCTCATCTTGAACAACATTGTACTTAATGTTTCCAAGAGAGGGAATCACAAGAAAAAGATCACATAATGAAATGTGAGTGGTGATGTATGCCCCCACTTTAAAGTGGTTGTAGACACTAGTACTATGAGAAATTTCTTTAAAGTAGAAGAAGGAGAAAATGAGAGCTTGCTCATAAAGCCCTATGCCAAGTCATATGTTTTTGAGAAGCTACGTCATGAAAAGGGGAAGTATGTCACATTAAAGCCAACTTAAGGCACATCGTCCACGTCCCAGGCTTGCTCTGATATGCTCATGAGAGGTTAACAACTAGACAAAGGAGGAAATAACAAGTGACATATGAGGTCAAGCCTATTGAACCCCTTTCCCCCACTTAGTGTAGGACAAGGGTGAGCCGAAAATATATGCTAGAGTGAAAATCGGTATCAATTAGAGGAATTAGGTGCCCCCACAAAGGGAAACATACAAAACTCCTTAAGATGTTGGATTTTACTACTCAAAGCCTTATATTCGTTAGTGAAGTGACCATGAAATCTATGATAGGCATAGAATGAAGTCTTGTAAGAGTATTTCTTATGAGTTCTGGGAGGGTGATCAAGCAATCTTGGAGAAGTGTCGACATGATACCCTCTTGATCATTGGTAGAAGACGGTATTGTGGTTCATGTCAAAGGTAAATATTTCTTAGTAGTAGATGTCATACTGGCATAAGTTTCTCTAGATTGTGAGAGTTGGTTCTCACTCTTACAAGAGGAGGGAAAATCTATCAAATGTAAGCCATTTGTTTCGTGTGAGATGACATTGAAATTAAGTGAAGAGCTTGTTGTTTGTGTCATATTGTGTAAAGGATGATGTTCAAGACCACTACTGTTGAGGAGTTTAGGATGGACAATTGTTAACGATGATTTAGGAGTGTGTTGTGTAATATTTGTTGATGTTAAGTGAAAGCTTGGTGATCTCTATTAGAGGTAAATAACCAAGACCATGAGTTGTTTATCATGTGATAGGGTCTATAGGGTTGTGGATACCTTGTTTGTGAACACTGCATCCTTTTCCGCTATATCAAATTTGTTTTAGTAGTCGATAACCACATCCATAAATCTTCTTCATTGCATTTGAGGTTGGTGATTGTTAATTATTATGTTCATCAAAGGTTGTTGTGTATGTTGCTTCATTGGCTAAAGTGGTTGAGGTAGGCACTTTCAAAAGGTCATCCAAGTCATGTTTGAAATCCAAGGAACCCCAATCATCTTCTAATAACATCATGACTTTTTCAATATGTTGTTGTTTGTCTTTTTATTAAGCGAGTTCCACTTGTGTGGTTGGTGTTAATGTGTTCAAGGGGTTCTCTTTGTTTTTCTCAAGTTACAAGACACTATAAGTCTAATGATCAACATCGAGTGTACACACTTTGTTGTTGTAGATGTATTTCATTTTTTGATGAAGAGTGGAGGACACACCACTCATAGCATGGATCCACAACTTACCTAGAAGAAGGTTATATGAAATATCATGAGGCATAACCTAGATTTGTGTGTTCAATGTGACTTCTCCAGCTATAATAGGTAAAGTGATTACACCAAGCAATGTCTTTTCAACATTGTCGAAGGCTTTAATAGATAAATATTTAGGATGAATTTTTGACTTATCCACATGAAGCCTATCTAAAAGGTTTACACTACACACATTAAGGGTTGAGCCATTGTCAATAAGGGTTCACTTTATCCCAATACAATTGTATTGAGTAATGATCATGAAAACTTCATATTTTTTTTGCACTTCCAAAGGGGGGAGTTCACTTTGGTGGAAAACAATGTTAGCATTTATTCCTTGGATCACATGGCTACTATATCAGATGGTTGTGCATTAGAAGGGATAGGAACTTGTTGCAAGGATGTCTAGATCATGTTGTGATAGTGAGGGGATTCTTGAATAAGATCCCATAATGATATTTTAGCAGGAGTATTCTTTAGTTGTTCAACAAGATTGTACTCTTGAATGTGTCAATTTAAGTGAGGATCTCGAGGGAAAATGGGATTTGGAAAAGGTAAGGGTGTTAGTGTGGGTTGTTGTGGTTGTGGATTATTTTGAGTGTTATATATATGAGAAACAATATTATGACTTAGTTGTTGTGACATATTAGTTTGAGGTGGGTAGAGGGTGAATTCAGGTTTGTGTTGAGTGTGTTTCTATAAAGGGGGATAAAGGATGAGTTGAGGTTGAATAATATTAACATCCATTGGAAAATGAGAGTCTAATAGAGGCTCTTCATTTCCTTTCAAGGGAATAATATTATTATCAATGTTATATTTTCCTTTTATGATGATATTCTTCTTAGAAGGAGAGTGTTTAGGAGAACAAAAAGACTCATGTTTTTGATAAGTAAGACTTGGTTCTTCCAAAATGACTTCATCACCAATAGGGGAATGATCAATGATGGGATTATCAACAGGGTGTGATTAGGAGAGGGGTTAGTTGAGTTTCTATTGTATTTAAGTTCTCATTCTCTTATTCCATATTATCTACCCTATAAAGAGAGCTTGTAATATGTTCATCCAAGGGTAAAGTAGCTTCATCACAAGTGGGGGAGGCATCAAGAGAAGGACCAATATGGTTTTCATATAGATTATCCCAAATGGAAAGACGATTAGGGAAGGGAATATCAAGGGTTTCATTATTCTTAATAGGGATGTCATCTAATAACAACCTATCATCTTTACATCGAGGAGGGATACTAGGAGATGGACAAGTTTAATTGTCATGGTTATGGAGACTAGGTAAGGTGATATGTAGAAATGTGTATATGATCTCATGTTCTTGTTGTCTAACATCATCCAAAGGGGAATGAGGAGATGGACAATCAAGACCCTCAAGTCTTGTAACTTCCTTGACCAAGATACCTTCTTCACTAATAGGAGAGGTATTAGGAGAAAAAAATTATGTGTTATGATTGTCTACACCTCCATTCACACCAATGGGTAATATAATGGTTTGGTCAAAGCGATGTTCCTCATAGTTGTAATCAAAATCAAAATCATAAGAGGGGATATTATGCATATAAAATCCATGTTTAGTAAAATAAAAGACACATCTTGTGAAAGAGAACATGATATGCAAAAGTAAATAAAGTGCAATGCAATGATTTATATATAATTTTCAAATGGAAAACAAAGTTGTTGATTACAATATGCAATAATCTAAAAAATGAAATGTTGGAGATGTAAATGTGAAAATGAAACAATGCATGAAATGAGCTAATTGAAGCGAGATCTAATTAATTTCATGTGAAAGAAACACAACTAATTGATATAGGTAGGTAATGGCACCAAAAAAAAGTTGGAAAACAGGGTTTTTAGTCATATAAAGGGTAGTTTTAGGGGTGAAAAGGAACTGATTAACCCAAGGTTGTGAATGAGTCCTAGTATGGATTTTTTAATAATTTTCAGAAATTTTTGAGTGATTTTTCTGTCTTTCTAAGTGCTATGATGTAGACCTAAGTTAAAAATGTAGAATTTCAGAAAATTTAAATGAATTTAGATGTCAAAAATGCAACCTAAAATGCACTTTTTATGAATGAAAATTTTGAAAGCTAGCATGCCAATTAACTAATGCGAACCCTAATGCAAAGTCAATGAAAGGATAGATCTAGGATGAAGGACTCTAAATTAGAAAAGATAAATATTCAAAAATAAGGTTCACCAAAATGAACCATAGATTTTAAAGGTATGAAATGCTATGTCTCTTGGCTCAATTAGGGTCTTTCACCTAAAGGAAAGAGATAGATCCCACACCACAAATATAGGCGGTTCACTCAAACTAATGGATGTATAATGAAATTATGCCTAAATGAAATGATCTGAATGTAACTAACTGATTGATTATTAATGAAAAACCAATGAAATGTGAATTCTTTGAAAACACATTGTGTAATGCAAAAACACCTAGAAATGAATGCAAATTGCAATAGAAATGCATGAAACTAAAAGTATGCACCTAAGATATTGAAGGAGGATAGAAATGAGATTTGAAATGGTACTAATGTTGTAAATTTACCCTACTGGGACTCATTTTCCATTTTGGGTGTATTAGTCATAGTTATATGAAACTGGCCCAGAATCTCTTTCAGACAAAAGGGTATCTAGAAATGCAGAAAATCATTTTCAATCCCATAAATGGAACTCATTCGCCACTGATGGTGAATGATTCCTCTTTTTCTTTTTTGAAGATCCAAAAGAGGAAACGGGAGCTCTCAGTCTACACTTTTGCTTTCTATAGGTGTTCGCTTATGAAAATCTTATTTCCAAACCTAAAAGTGAGTTTTTGTTGATATTTTTATTTTTTCACTAAAGAGAAGACTTACACAACTTTTCAATGCAATATTCAATGATTTATAAGCCTTAAAGATGCCTAAATCTGCAAACACACAAGACAAGAGAGAGAAATGGTAAATGTTAGGGCATGGGGGTTTGGCTTGGTCAAACCCCTTTTAGGTAATTAAACAAAAATGAGAAAAGAATGCAATGAAGTGTGAAATAATGGATTCAATACCTTTCCATGATGTTTAATATTTAATTATTGAAACAAAAAATGAAGAATATACCCTTGAATGTCTTAAAATTGCTATCTTAATGACCTGAAATAATGAAACCTTAACTTACTTAACTTGAGATGGAAGAATGATGGATGAATAATGAAGAATGGTTTGTGAATGAGTTAGGAGATGTAAATTAGGGTTTAGAGGCTCGATTTTATAGGAAATCCACCTTACTTTCCTATAAATTGGATCCCTAAGGCTGACATGCAAAAATAATAAACTTAAATTTTAGTTTTTCCCACTGAGAGATCAAAATTGGCCCAAATGGGACTCATTCACCACCCATGGTGAATGGGTCCAACCTGGATGTGACTGATTCACCATGGATAGTGAATGGGTCCCACAGGGGCCATTTTGTCAGCTAATATGCCAAGAAATAAGGAAATAAGGTTTTTATGATCACTTTGTTAGTTATTTGATCAAATATTGCCTTGGGATGCACAATATGGGTTAACAGGGGCCTATCAATGGTGATGTAAAGGTTAGTTAGGGATTGGGCCATAGAATTCAATGTGAAAGTTTGATTAAATACACTTTACAACACAAAAATGAGGTTCACATAGCCTAGGAAGGTACAATAACCAATGTGAATGTGCAAAACACATTACAAGACTAGTGTAACATTAAGTTTATTTTACAAGCCTTATAGATTGATGTGAGGATGTAATTAAATACATTTTATAATGTTGAATTAGGGGAAAATTGGTTCATTAAGTCTAGAAAAGTGTGAAAGTCCTTTACAACACCTTTACAAGACATTGTTTAACGCATTTGAAAGGGTCCAAGACCTAGTGTGGATGTGAAAAGAACCTCACAACACCAAATCAAGGCCTCATTAAATATAGTTTATCATCAAATCAAGCAAGCTTACTTTTTCCTATGGTACACAATCAAAATTTTCTCCTCATTCATGTGTGATTGCAGGTTTTAGGTTGAAGATCATGTAGAGAGAAAAAGTTGTCAAAGTTACAAAGTTATAAAAGTTGCCACCTTTCCCGCAAGATCACAAAAATGAAGCTATAGAATTTGTGGACACCAAAAAAGTAATCCTTCTACTTTTTCTATCATGGTTTGGGTCCTCCTTGTGATTTTTGCTTAATGTTGCCTTAATTTATTGTTGTAATGTGGATAACACATTCACATTAGGCCTTGGGCCCTTGTGAACTAAAAAAATTCAAGTGGTACCTTACCTAAGTGTTGTAAAGTGTTGTGACACACTTTCATACTTTTCTAGGTTTGTCATTAATAATTGGGATTTCTTTGTTGGAATCAAGGACCATTGAGAGGGGGGGTGAATCAGTGTTCTACAATTTTTGAGTTTAGTAATCTGATCGTTAAAGTACTGATAATATTAACCCAAAATAAAGATTCATGCACATAAGATAAATAACCACAACACCATAACACAAGGAGTTTTACATGGAAACCTTGTTAGTGGAAAAACCACGGTGGAGGTCAATCCACAATATTGTCTGAGTATACTCAAAAGGAAAGTTTACAAAATGGGAATGCACTTGCATTCAGGCACACTGCCTAGCTCAAACAATTAAAGGCTCGCTGCCTTACAAATATTTGGATAGAATCCAAATATTGAATTGAGAAAGTAGCATCTACAAATGGTTGATTACAGTTCTGGTTAGGCTCATTAATCACTCTCTTGAGATTTTGATTGATTATGTTCTTCTACTTTGTTTTGCTCTAATTTGCTTCACAAAATCCTTAATGCACAAATGAAATTGTCCATAATTTCTCTTTGATCCTTCTGATATTTGCTACATCAACTCACACCAAAATGTACCAAAATGATATAATCGATTACATATATATATATAGATATCTACTACTAAGTATTTAATCGCTTCATGTCAGCTTCAACAAAATAAGAAATATTCACAAATTGTTGGCTCAAATTATCCATAATATTCAATGTGCATCCATAAAATTTGGCCACAACATAGTGAGGACCCAAAAAAAAATGCTCGAACATAAAAATACTTAAGCAATAACTCCTCAAATATCCACAACATGCTACATCCACCAAGTCGGCCTTCATACAGTGATGAACAAAAAATTAGTCAACCCGATCTTCTAACTTACACTCAAATCAATATGAGGCACCAATATTTACAAATAACAAAAATAATGCATCGGCTAATCATCCTGAGATCCACAACAAAAAATACTAACAAAATTTTTTCATATGAATCAAAGAAAACAAATCTACTAGATGCTCTGTTCTAACTTAAGAAATGATCATTGATCTTCAATCTGTTTATCAGTATGATGAAATGATGATGTGAAAATCCTCTTATTGACAAGGTTTTCCATAAATTTCAACACCAAAAAACATGTGTAATGTCTCTTGTCAACATTCTTATGCTTTAATTGGCCCCATTTTGCATCTATAGGCCTTATGTGTATTTTTGAGAATAGTCACAATAAATAGCATTTAAAATATCAAAATCTTGAAACACACCTTAAATTCCTAAGGTGGGACTTATTCGCCATTCTGGTTGAATGATTCCCCTTAGTTGGAACCCATTCACCCAGAGTGGCGAATGAGTCCGCTTTAGCTCAAAATTTAAATTTAATTCAAAATTATGGTAGTTTTTTGTTCTCCAAAGATCTAAAGTTAGCTTGTGAGATAATTTTGGGAATTGTTACATAATTGAGTATAAATACAAGCTTCTTTCTCTCATTTTAAGACCTAGCATTCAAGTATTCATCTATATAGTTTACAAGAGCATTCAAGGAACTTCAAGGGTAGATTATCAAGCAATCGGGAGCATTTTCAAGTGTCATTCATCAAGTCAAAGATTGTTTGCATCATGTTGTTTTAGAGCTAACAATTGTGATGTAGGATTTGTAAGCATTGTATTCAATATCCATCAACATCAAGCTAGAGTTTAAGTGTGCATCCATTGGAGCCAATACTTACATGGTTGCAGCACCTTCTTGCTAGGGTTTCGTGAGTTGCAACACCATTATTTCTTCATTTGTCATTCTCCATTCTATTTAATTTCATTTCAAGGTTTTAATTACCAACAAGGGGTTTGACCAATGCAAACCCCTATTCACTAAAAAAACCATATATTTTTGGGTAGGGCTTATAGGCTTCTCTTGCACTCTTAGGATGGTTCACCTAAAAGGAGAGATAAATCCCACTCAAAAGTCTAGCTAGCTTCACTCAAATTAGGAAATTTAGGATGTTATTAAGGCTAAATGGAATGATCTAAGTGAAATTAAGCTAATTAATTGATTGATTATGAATGCAAAACGTAAGAATTAAGTGATGTTTGAAAACACATCATGTATTGCATAAACACCTAAAAATCAATGCAAACTATAACAGATCTTGATAAAACTAAAAGTATGCTCCTAGAATGTGGATGAAAACTAGAAATGACATTTGAAATTCTACTAAGGCTGATTTTTAGGCTTGGTGGCACTCATTCACTATTCTAGGTGAATTAGTCCCAGTTTTGCAAAACTGTGTTGAAACATGTTTATGAAAAACGGGTATCTAAAAATGCAAAAAACTCAAAATTGACCTAGAATTGGGAATCATTCACCATGGGTGGCGAATGAGTCCACTTTTGAATTTCTAAATATTGAAGGGTGGAATTTGGAGCTCTCAGTTTGCACTTTTCTTCTCTACAAGTGTTCGCTTCCTAAATTTGATTTTTGAACCTAAAAATGAGTTTTTGTTGATATTTTGACTTGTTGAAAGAAGAGAAGACTTGAGAAACCTTGCAACTTGATCTCCCATGATTTTTCAGCTTCCAAGAGACCTAAATCTACAAACACATAATAAGAGAAGAAATGATGAATGTTAGGGCATGGGGTTTTCCTTGGTCAAACCCCTTTTAGGTAATTAAACCAAATTGATGCAAGAATGGAATGAAACATGCAATAATGGAGTTGATTAGATTTCCATAATTTTTTATATTGAAATTCCACTACAAAACATGAAGAATTTTCTCTTGAAGGTATAAAAATTGATATCTTGGTCACTTGAAATGATAAAACCCTAAGTTACTTGACTTGAGATGGAAGATTGGTTGATGAATGAATGATAAGAGATGTGAATTAGGGTTAAAAGAATTATATTTATAGGAATTTCACCTATTTTACCCATTAATACCTCATCATAGGTCGACATGAAGTAAGATTAAACTTAAATTTCACTCTTTTCCCACTCTAAGGTCAAAATTGGGCCAAATGGGACTCATTTTCCACCCATGGAAAATGGGTCCCATAGGGGCCATTTTGACAACTAAGATGCCTGGAGATAAGGAAATAAGGTTTAAATTGCAACTTTGTAAGGTATTTCATTAGATAATGCCTTGGAATGCACAATATGGGTTAATAAGGGTCTGGTAGTGATGATGTAAATGTCAATTAGGGCTTGGGACATAGAATTAAATGTGAAAGTGTGATTAAGTACACTTTACAATACTAAAATGAGGTCCACATAGCCTAGGAAGGCACAAGAACCAATGTGAATGTGCAAGAGACATTAAAAAACTAGTTTAACATTCAATCTAGTTTACAAGCCTTATAAATTGATGTGATAATGTTATTAAATAGATTTTATAATGTTGAATTAGGGAGAAATGGGTTCATTAATTCTAGAAAAGTGTGAAAGTCCATTACAAGACTTTACAACACCTTTGTAAGACATCGTTAAAATCATGTTATTCAATTTTCAAGAATCCAAGACCTAGTATGGATGCATAAAATGCCTGAAAACACTTAAATCAAGGCCTCATTAAGTCCATTTTATCATGAATTATTCCCAAGTCAAGAAAAGCATACTTTTTTCTACGTACGGTGCATTTAGCCCTCACTTTAGTGAGAGGATGAACCTACTTCAAACTCACAATAAAGTAGACATTCAAGAGAGATCTGAGTGTATAGATGTAGATGAAAAAGGATGACAAACATCATAGGAGGTGGCCAAGCCGTCAAGATACAAAATCATGCAATGGCAAGAAAGAAGATGACAATAAAAAAGGGGGTTCAAGCTTCAATCGTTTTTACAACTAGTTGTGGATTAGATCTAGGCCTTTTTGTTTCAGAAAGAAAATGCATACTCACTCTGGGGTGATGGAACTATTGGCTATCTGCTAGGTAAGAAATCCACAACATACTCACTCTGGGGCCACAAAACTTTTGATTGTCCATGGGGTGAGAAATCCCAAAGGTGAGAAATATACAATAGTTGGTATGCACTCAGACACATAGGTGGATATAGGGAAGTTCATGCCACTAAATGGGCTTCCCGCTCATCCATACCAAAGTTATACCTCCTAATAACTTTAATAAGGTGCCACAAAGAAGATATCATTTCAAGCTCTATGAGGTAAGCAAATCTTCGTATACTTGACACTCATAGACATTGTTAATGCAGAATAGTGTAAGGATTGTTCAAATGGATTTGATTAGTTTGTGCAATGTCTCATCTTAGGGAACATCATGCCAAATTTCTCCAAGAGAGGATATGTGCAAGTGGTCTCATCTTGAACATCATTATACCTAATGTTTCCAAGAGAGGGAATCACAAGAAAAAGAAAATCACACAATGGAATGTGAATGGTGATGTATTCCCCCACTTTAAAGCAGTTGTGAACACTAGTACTATGATAAATTGCTTTAAAGTAGAGGAAGGAGAACATGAGAGCTTACTCAAAAAGCCCTATGCCAAGTCATATGTTTCTGATAAGCTTCCACATGAAAAAGAGAAGTATGTCATATTAGAGCCAACAAAAGGCACATCATCCACATCCCAAGGTTGCTCTTATATGTTCATGAAAAGTTAAAGACTAACCAAAGGAGGCAACTAGAGTAATTAGGTTCCCCCATAGAGAGAAGCATACCAAAATATTGAAAATGTTGGATTTTATGACTCAAAACATTACATTCATTAGTTGAGTGACCATGAGCACTATTATAGGATCAGAATGAATTTTGTTCATGACATTTCTTATGATTTTTGGGAGGGAGGGTGATCAAGTGATCCTAGAGGCATCTCGAAAAGATAGGTACCTTTTGATTTATTGTAGAAGGTGGTATTGTAGTTGGTGTCAAAGATACATCTTGCTTAGTAGTAGATGCCATACTTGTTACCAATTTTTGCTATAGCTCAATTGGTGGAGCTGATCAAATACTGTTATATCTTAAAGTGAAAAATATAGTTATTTCTCCATATGCTTAAGTGTTTTTTGCATCTTATTTATCATTTACTAAGTGACAGTTATGCATTGCAATGAGAAAACTGAGTTTCAAGAGTTGCTATTCAGTGTTTCACATCAAATGGAGTACATAATTGAGCATACAAATGGTAAAGCATGACTAAATGCTTTCATCTATTTCATAAAGTAATTCATATTTACAATATTTCATTTGATTGCGAGAATTCAAATGATGATAAAAATTTGCATTGAGATGCATTTTCTTTTCAAAATGAAAAGTAGAAAGGGTATGTGCAGGATCATGAGGGGCCAAAAAGTGGCAATATTATGGGTATTTGTAGGGTATGTGGCTGACAACTTTTTTTTAACCCAAAATTAATGAAACGAAAAGGGTTTTTAGAGGATATTTTCAGCTTTCCACCAATATAAGTTATGCTTTAATTTGAATTTAATAAATAATTATTATTCATTTTCTATTAGAATTACAACTAAAGTCCTGATCGATAGGCTGATTGAAAAACATCTATAACTTTCAAACGGTATCACATTTTTTGAATCCGAAACATGCGTCACATTCTATGCTTCACATACTATAGGATTAAAAAAAGAAAAATTAAATTTCATGAAGTTTTGATGAAGTTAAAGTGGTCGACACATGAGTTTTATATTTCTTAAAATTTGTAATAAAAATTCATAATTAATTATTTACTTGGAAAAAATTACAAAAAATATGCATCACATCCGACACATGAGTCCTCTACTTATATATAAAATATTATAATAAAATATTATCATTTTATTATGGTTAGGGTGGTTAGATAGACACCTACTTCTTATTTTTTCCTGAAATTTAAGTACTATTACATTGAAATTTCAAATTTTCACCACATAAATTTTATTTATTTTAAATAAACCTAGTAGTTTAGAAACTAGATTCAATTTTCTACAGATTCTATTCTTACATATTTTTGAAATAATATAGATAACTTATTCAAATTTTTATGTCAAGTTGCCTAACACTGATTTTTCTGATTTTTTTGCCACTTAAGGGCCTGTTTTTTCCATGATGATCCTGCACATACCTGAAAGATAAATTAAATATCCACACAAGTCATGGATGTAACTGTTACAATGCATCATAAACAACATACTACACTATGGAAGATGCATAAAAGGAAAAATCACATAAGTATAGACATAATCATCATTTCCTGTTTAGATGATTGACGCAAAAGTGGTGCACCATTTGTCTTCTTCGATCCCCATTGACCTATAGGAAGGAAAAGAGGGATGTTAGAGCTCCGACTATGAATATACCTACATGAACCATCAACGATAATGTAGTATGCTGCTAATCATACACTGAAACAATCAAGAAAAGTGTAGAAACATGAGCTGAAAGAGAGACATCATCATCATCATATATTGTTTTATGCTAAAATCATTTGTTTCTTTGTGCAGGTATAAGGAAAATCATGAAGTTGATTATCATTTGAAGATCAAACATGTAGAGAAAAATGGGCTCACACAAGGGTAGAGATCACCATGCTACCCCACATACATTACAGGTGGGGCTAAGTGGAGAAGTACTATACAACTGAAAGAGTAAAGGAGAGTAATCTCTCAAGCCATCAAGCCAACTATTCACTCATAACAGTCAAATATGTTTCTGAAAGCTATAGGTGAATAGTGGGCTTAATTAGCTCAATCAAATTAACCGAGTACATCATTTCATGACTACAAATCTCAAATGTAGTTGTACGGTTTGTTTTTTCTACCTTGGGATTCATTTTTGTGTTCTATTCCCAAATATTGTAATAGTGTTACATTCAGATGAGGATAGTGAATAGGCATACATAATGCCTCAACAAATAGTATAAGTTTTAGATTGTCATCATTCAAGAAAGGAACTGTGCTTAAGACAATGCATTCAAATGATCAACAAAATAGTCAGTTCTAGTTTGGCTGAGAATGCAAATGTAACATTAGGAATTATAATGTGAAATTTTTTTTTTTCCAGAATGAGCAGAAAATGAAAAAGCATGAGAGAAAGTGTTTCTAAAAGTGTTAGCTAGTTGTAAGAGAGAATCTAGTCCATAGAACTATAGTGATTTAATTGAAATCTATGTATAAATTCAAAACAAAATCAAGAGGCCAACCATCCTGAGGTTCTTCAAAGAAAATCAATGAGGAGACAGCATCAAAGTGACCTGTAAGGAATATAGATGCCACTGTTTTATCATGGTTCATGTGGTCATTGAGCAATGAGATCATGATTGTTTTCATTCCCATGTGTAAAATATGAGGACATAAATAGAAGTTTGTTGTAGATTAAAATATACAAATTTTCACCAAATACAATTTACCCACATGGGTATTTTAACGGAGCAACAAGATAAGGGTTTTGTCTCAGTCAAGGGTTAACCATATGAGGGTTTTCAACATGACACAAAGGAAGTGTGTTTTCCTTTTGAATATCAGTTATCATGGTGGGGTTTTTTTTAGGAAAAGGATTTATTCAGTGCTCTCATGGTCAAGCTTAAATACAACAAAAATACATCTAGAGATACATTTTCTTCACATTCAATAAATACCCATATGGTGAAAATTGATAAAACCAAAAATGATGCTGGGTCGAGCCCAATTTTTGCATGAATAATCAAATATACAAATTCTTGTTCATTTTTTTTAATACCCACATTGGGGTTTCAAATTTAAAGACAAATATTCTAATTTTTTGAGATACCCATGTGAGGGTTTTTATAAGAAACAACAAAAAGCAAAAAGAAATCATGTTGGGTCAAACCCTATAGGGAAATAACAAGTTAAGTGCATTTTCTTCAAGAATAATGAATTCCCACATTAGCTTTTTTGTTTCAGAATACAAAGATATGGAAATCCTTTGTTGGGTCGAACTACAGAGTTTCCAAATGTCCAGTAAAAGATTAAGAAGCCGCATCCTATCATATTTTCAAGCTTTTGTAAGGTTTGTGAAGAATGAAAAGAAAATAAAGAAATGAAAGCTTACCATTGTTTCTTTTTGAAGTTAAGAAGCCATGGCCAAAGAATTCACATTTGACTCCAAACTCAAGCTCGAGCTCACTCAATGGTGCCTCACAGTGGAAAAGAAAGCAAGAAATTCAATAGAGAGATACAAAAAGAACAAAGGCCATCGAGATTAGTCTCAGTCGCGGCTTGTATGCCTTTATTCTTAAATCATAATACAAAAAAGAGGCATCATAATACATAAAAGAATGTCTTATAAGTAAGTTACAAAGTGGCCCAAGTTAAGAGCTCAAATGGCAGTCTCAGAGCTAAGCCCTAGTTCCCTCATGGTGGTTAGTGAATAGTGTAATGCAAAAATGCCAAGGTTACATAAGGAATGTGGTTACAGTCGTAGGCTATATGGCTTTTTATCACCAAAAGGAGCCAAGAAAACTAATGAACGGCAGTTAAATGCTTACCAGTGAGTAGCAGAGATCAAATCTGGTGAAGGTCCAGCTACAAAAAGCACAAATGGAGTCTCAAAACCAGAACCTTAGCTCATGGCGGTGTTTTTATTTTCAAGTAGAGCGAGTCCTTCCAGAATTTTCAAGTGCAAATGAAATGAAATGAAGTGATTTAGGGTTTTCCCTTGTTTTTCTATGTTGACTTTGCTCAAACTTGGGGCAATTTTTATTTCAACATTTAAAATCAAATGTTTCAAGATTGAGTGCAACATGTGGTCGATTTCATATGCCTAAGGTCGAAGCCTTGTGAAAATGGTGGTGATATTTGTCTAAGTCCTTAAGTTTTTTTGATTGAATTTTTGACAATATGAGGGGCAATAGACTATAGGGACTTGTGATTTATTATGCCTTAGTAAAATGGATAGTGAAGGAAATCTATGATTTTAATTGATTTTGTGAGGAATCAATTAAAGATTGTAAAATGATTTCACTTATGACTTAGGGCTTATTTTGTTTTCAAATTGGTTTTGAAGAAATCAATTATGGATAGTGATAAGTAATATGTTTTATGATTTTTGAGAAATATCAAGCATTGTAAATGGAGAGATAAGTGATTATTTTGAAAAATATTTTCAAAATATTTAAATGCAAAATTAAATCTAATTGTAAATCTGCAAGCCATTTAAAGCAGGATTAAAGCGATATCTTATAAATCACTTTATTTTTTGCTATTTTGAGCAGATTTTTGAGAGATACTATCTTGGTCAGATTTGAGATTCCTGCTAGGTGGATAAGTTGTTTTATTTGCTTTAAAAATAGATTTAGCCTGTTTTTAGAGGTTGGACAGTGTGTGCATACAAAAAGTGAGTTTTTTCCACTTTTGTGCAAGCTTATTGGGTAGTTTTGATACCTTTTCTTGGGATTTTCTTTTTGAGCTCGTATAAGCGTTTTGGAGCTATTTATCTTGAAGAAGACTTAGTTTTTCTTCTTCTCAGTTCAGATTTTAGTTTCTTTCTCTCACACATTTTGGAGCTTGTAAACTTTCTTTGTACTCAATTTAGACAAATACACTCTTTCAGTTTCAATAAAGCAGCAGATTTCTTCTCATTTCTTGTCTCAATCTTGTAACTACAATTTGATGTCTTTTTGTTTTAAAGTTTGAAGCCTTATATGTCTTTCTTTTATGAATCTTTGTATAGAATTTCATGTTTTCAGGTTGCATGATGTATTCAATACCTTCGAATCTTCATGCAAATTATTGATGAAATCATGTACCAATGAGATTGTGAGAGCTATTGTAATAAAGGAATTATTGTGAGTGGTAAAATCTGAATTTTCAGAAATAACAATTAACCATTAGTTAGTGTTAAATTTCATTTTTAAGCTATCCTTCTATCCTTTTTCCCATAAATTACTTAGAATAGGATCCATCTTTCAGAGAACCAACTCACTCTAGAGATTCCTTCTTCGTTCAGATCACCCACATCTGAAGAAGGTTTCCATGTGTCATTAGATTGCCAAATCTTTTATTCGGTAGGGTGCAAATCTAATTTATAACAATACTCAAACAAGTTTCTCTAGATTGCAAGATTTCTTTCTCACTCTTATAGGAGGAGATAAAATCTATCAAATCATTGATGGCTTGCCAGATGACATTAGCATTAAGCAAAGATGTAGGTGTTTGTTTTATGTTTGGTAAAGGATAATTTTCAAGACCACTAGTGTTGATGAGTTCAAGATGGATGATTTAGGAGTATGTTTGGTGAGAGTGTTGATGGTAAGTGAATGCTTAGCAATTTCTATCACAAGAAAATAATGAAGACCATGAGTTGTTTTTTCTGTGATAGGGTCTATAGGATTGCAAATACCTTGTTCATGAGCACCACATCCTTTGCCACTATACCCAATTTGTTTCATGAGGTCATAACCTTTTCCATATAGTGTCTTCATTTCTTTTGGATTTGGTGATGATTCGTTATTGTGTTCATCAAAGGTTGTTGGGTATGTTGTATTTTCTTTTGTAGATTGTTGAGAAGATTGTGTGGAATTTTGAGTTGTCATGATAGTTGGTTGTCCTTGTTTCTCATCTTTCTTTTATGTAATTATGTATTCACCCATAAATGATCGTGTGAATTATTAGGATCCCCAATCATCACCAAATAATTTAGATGGTGATTCCTCATTGTTGTGTTCAATTTAAAAAGGGTCTATGTTAGATGTTGGAATTAATGTTTTCAGAGGACTTGTAGCTCCTTTTTCAAGTTGCAAGCAACTTTTAGGCTTGGGGTCTATTTCAACTTGATAAATTTTATTGTTATAGGAATATTTCATTATATGATGAAGGGATGAAGGCACTACATTCATCTCATGAATCCATGGTCTACCTAAAATAAGATTATATGAAAGATCATAAGGCATGACATGAATAGGAGTTTGCATAGTAGCCATCCCAACTGTAATAAGAAAAGTAATTACACCAAGTAGTTGATTTGTTATATTATCAAATCCTAAAATATATACGAAATGAGATATTATTTGGGACTTATCAACATGAAGTCTATCAAGTAAATTTACACTACACACATTCAGGGGAGGACCATTATCGATAAGGGTTCTTTTGATACCTATGCGATTGAATTAAGCAATTATCATAAAGGATTCATTTTTTTTTTGCAACTCTAAAGGAGGGAGCTCATGTTGATGGAAAGTAATGGACCTAGATTAACTTGGTTCATTCCATGGATAAAAGTTGCCACATCATTCAGAGTTGTACTGGGAGGAACCACAATCTATTGTAAGGCTGTTTCAAGAATAGTGTGGTAATTTGGTGAGTTTTGAAGCAAATCCCAAAGGGAAATCTTTGCAAGAGTATTCTTTAATTTTTCAACAAGTTCATACTCCTTTGTGTGTGGGAGGTAATGAGGGCCACTAGGCTGATTTGGTAAAGGTGAAGAGGCTGGGGTTGGTTGCAGTGGTTGTGGATTATTCTGAGTGTTATATGTATGAGCAATGTTTGATATTATAACTCAGCTACTATGATACATTATTATGAGGTGGGTAGAGGATGAGTTCGGGTTTATTTTGATTTTTTTTTTGTGAAGTTAGGTAAAGGATGAGTTGAGGTTGAATAATTTTAACATCCCTCACTGATACATTTTGGCATTTTTTTCGACGGTGGGTCGTCGAAATTCCGACAGATGCCGGGTCAGAATTTCGACATTTCAAATGTTGTTGAAATTCTGACGCAATAACAACGATGAAGAGCTGTCAGAATTCCGACGACCTGCCATCGAAAAAAATGCCAAAATGTATCAGTGCCTTAGCAAGTGAGAGTCTATATCATTATTTTAGTTCGTGTCATGCATCATGATATTGTTCCTAGGAGGAGGGTTTTGAGGACAACTACAAACCAAATTTTCTTGACATTCTAAGGTTGGTTCTCCTAAAAGGACTTCATCAAAAGTATTAGGATGATCAATGGTTGAATTTTCTTATTGAATAAGGCTTTTCTTAGGTGAAAGGGGATAACGAATATTCTCATGACTCTCATTGGTTGTGTTTTCTAGCATCAAAGCATCTTCCTTACAACTAGGGGAGATAATAGGAGAAGAAAAAGTATGATTATCATGACCATTTACAATGTCATGCCTTTGTTCTTGAATGTATTCTAACATAGGATAGATAGGGGAAGGATCATAAAGAGGGTTGTTGTAGACCAACACAACTTCATCATTTATAATCTTATCTTCCTCAAAATTATCCTCACAATGTGTAGACATGCAAAATTAGCATCATGCATTCAATTAGGTCCATTCATGAAGTAAACCAAGTTCACGTTCATCCGCTCATAAGTTAATCAAGTTCATTAAATCCATTCATTAGGAAAATAAGGTTCATTTAATTCAATCTCTAAGGATTATCCACTTAAATTGAATAAATTAACTTTATTTAATTTAAGCCTATCATTCCGTCTTTGATTAAATAAATCAATACTTTATTTAATTAAATCTCAAAAATCACCTTCCATCCCTTTTGATTTAAATAAATCAAAATATTAAATCAAATAAGTCAAAAGCACCTAATCATCACCTAATCGAATCTAATCCTAATTAACCTAATCTAACCACCCATCACATCCTCTAGCTTTTCCCACTTGCACCAATAAATCATTTTAATTCATTTATAAATTCATTATTTTCTTTCAACTTGGCATAAAAATGGAGTATTCCCTCAAGTTTGAATATGAAGAAAAGTTGGCTTGTCCCTTCCAACATAGCAATAACTTCTCTTACATGTCCCCCTCTCAACATTTAATTCACAAATTCAAATTTGAATCTCCCCCTCTTTAACACATTGGCCAAAACTTGCACATTCCTCAACCTATCATAATGTGACAAGTGGCCTCATCTCATTGGTCCAATCATTATCCCAAATTGCTCTATTTTGAGCTCTCTTCCAACTTGAAAATCTTTAAATGAAAGTCCTCATTCTTCATCAAATCATCTACACTCTCATCCAAAGTTACTCTCTTAAATTGAGAACTAATTTTTCCCATCACCATTGCATTGCATCATTTCAGTTTTAGCAAGGATTGGGAAAGGGTCATTGGCACATTTGACACCAATCCAATATGGAATAGGTATAGATCATGTTTTTAATTGTTTATTAAAGAATGATGTATTATTCCATAGAATTATTTATATGTATGTAAGGCTTGAACTAGCCCATTATTTAATGTGTAGTTGAAGTTTCAGTGTTTGCAGATTTGCAGAGCTTCACAATGGAAACTAGGTAAGGTGATGTTTAAGAATGTGTCTGTTATTTCATTCTCTTGTGCTAAAATATCTTCCCAAAGGGGATGAGGAGAAGGACAAACAAGATCCTCATGATTCTCAATGACTGTGTCTTCTTTTGCCAAGATACCTTTGTCACTAAAAGGAGAGGTATTGGGAGAAGTACAATCATGATCATCATGAGTATCTATGTTTGTATGCTCTTCTATCACATTATCCATAAAAATAGGGGAGATAGGAGAGGGTGTGAATTTAATGTTAACATTGCATTTTCACTCTCTTGTCTTAAGAGACTCTCATAACTAGGACATGCATTGAACGAATGATGGTCATGCTTATTGAATAACTTTTTCTTTGCAAATTTGGAGAAGATTGAGACTAAAATTTTGAAAGAACAATCTATGCTAACTCAAAATGCAATGTAAAAGGCTAAAATTTTTAGATGATAATTCATTGATTTTGATATGTAACAACATGAGAATACAAACTTGAAATTGAAACCATGCATGAAATGAACTAATTCAGGCTAGATTTGATGAAATGCATGTTACAAAAATGTATTCAACTAATACAGCTAGGAAATGGCACCAACCATAAGCCTAGAAATAAGGTTTTTAGCTCTATAAAAGGAAGTTTCAAGGGTGAAAAGGGACTAATTCGCCTAGGGTGGCAACTGAGTCCTTGTACAAACTTTTTTTTAGAATTTTCATAAATTTGTGAGGGATTGTGAGTTTTTTTTAGTACTATGATGTAAAACTAAATGAAAAATGCAAAATTTCTAAAAATTTACATGAAATTAGATGCCAAAAATGCAACCTAAATGCAGTTTTTATGAATACAAAATTTGAAACCTAGCATACAAATTAACTAATGAAAACCCTAATGCAAATTCAATGCAAGAATAGATTCATGTGGACTCCAAAATTAGAGAAGAAAGTATTCTAAAAAGTAGGTTCGCCAAAATGAACCGTAGATTTTTCAGTAGGGCTTATAGGCTTCTCTTGTACTCTTAGAATGTTTCACCTAAAAGGAGAGAGATAAACTCCACTCAAAAGTCTAGCTAGGTTCACTCAAATTAAGAAATGTGTAATGTTATTAAGTATAAATGGAATTATCTAAGTGTAATTAAGCTAAGTAATTGATTGATTATGAATGCAAAACCTAAGATTTAAGTATTTTTGAAAACACATTCTGTATTGCATAAACACCTAAAAATGAATGCAAACTATAACAGATCCTGACAAAAATAAAAATATGCACCTATAATGTGGATGAAGAATGGAAATGACATTTGAAATACTCTTGATGTTGATTTTCAGGCCTAGTGGGACTTATTCACCATTATGGGTGAATTAATCCTAGTTTTGTAAAACTATGGTGGAACCTGTTTTTGACAAAAGGGTATCTAAAAATGTTACAAAAAATTCAAATTTGACTTGGAAGTGGGACTCATTCACCACCCATGGTGAATGAGTGCACTTTTGAATTTCTAAATATTCAAGAGTGGAATTTGGAGCTCTCGGTTTGCACTTTGATTCTCTACAGATGTCCACTTCCAAAACTCTGATTTTTAAACCTAAAAATGAGTTTTTATTGAAATTTTGACTTTTTGAAAGAAGATAAGACTTGAGTAACCTTGACACTTGATCTCCAATGATTTCCAAGATTCCAAGAGTCCTAAATTTGCAAACACACAAAAAGAGAAGAAGAAATGTTGAATGTTAGGGCATGGGGGTTTTCCTTGGTCAAACCCCTTTTTGGTAACTAAACCAAAATGATGAAAGAATGGAATGAAACATGCAATAATGGAGTTGATTACCTTGACATGATGCTTGATCTTGAAAGTCTGCAAAAAAACATGAAGAATTTTCTCTAGTGAAGGTCTGAAAAAATTGATATCTTGGTAATTTGAAATGATAAAACCTTAAGTTGCTTGACTTGAGATGGAAGATTGGTGGATGAATGAATGATAAGAGATGTGAATTAGGGTTAAAAGACTCATATCTATAGGAATTTCACCTATTTTACCCGTTAATACCTCATCACAGGCTGACATGAAGTAAAAATTAAACTTAAATTTCACCTTTTTCCTGCTCAAAGGTCAAAATTGGTCCAAATGGGACTCATTTGCCACCCATGGGGAATAGGTCCCACCTTGATGGGACCGATTCACCATGTATGGTGAATGGGTCCCACAGGGGTCATTTTGACAACTAAGATGCTAGGAGATAAGGAAATAAGGTTTAAATTGTAACTTTGTCAGGTATTTCATTAGATAATGCCTTGGGATGAATAATATGGGTTAATAGGGGTCTAGTAGTGATGATGTAAATGTAAATTAGGGATTGAGACACAAAATTCAATGTGAAAGTGTGATTAAGTACCTACTTTACAATAGTAAAATGAGGTCCACATAGCCTAGGAAGGCATAAGAACCAATGTGAATGTGCAAGAAACATTACAACACTAGTTTTACATTAAATTTAGTTCACAATCCTTCTAAATTGATGTGATAATGTTATTAAACACATTTCATAATGTTGAATTAGGGAGAAATTGGTTCATTAAGTCTAGAAAAGCATGAAAGTCCATTACAAGAATTTACAACACCTTTATAAGACATCGTTAAAAGCATGCTATTCAATTTGCAAGAGTCCAAGACCTAGTGTGGATGCATAAAATTCCTCACAAAACTTGAATCAAAGCCTCATTAAGTCCAATTTATCATGAATCATTTCCAAGTCAAGCAAAGGGTACCTTTTTCTATGGTGCATTAACTGCACAAAATTTTCCCCTCTTCTTGCGTGTGATTTGTAGGGATAGGTTGTAGATTTACCAAGAAGTTAAGATTGAAAATGTGGTAAAAAAAGTCAAAGTTGTCAAAGTTCTAGGAGAAGCTTGGAAAATATCTACAGGTTCAATTCTACAATTTTCAACCCGAATCTATATTAGGAATAGAAGAGCAGACTCAGTGTTATAGTTTCTTGTTTTGAATTTCCAAAAATCCAGAGGTGGACTAATTTTCCACTATTGGTGAATGAGTCCCACTACCTAGGCCGAAACAAGATTTTTTTAGATCCAAGTACCCATTTATCTAAAACCTATTCTGGCACATTTTCTAGAAAATTGGACTAAGTCACCTAGCTTGGCATATGAGTCCAAGTTGGCATCAACAATGAAATTTTCAAGATTCCAGAGCTTCATTTATCCCCAAAAAGTTTCCAAGTACACATTTCTAGTTGTGCCATAGAAAATTGGACCCTCTTGAGAAGAGAGACAATTTCATGCATAATTGGACCCACTTTTGAGTTCCTTCACATCATTTACCCTTCAAAACAACATTTATAGGCCCCTAAGACCTATTTTTTTAATCTAGAAGCCCATTTTACCTAAGAAATCACATAAAACGCAACAAACAATATTTAATTATCTCATACCCCAAAAACCTGCCTTCAAAAATTAGTAGTGGGACCCATTTTCCACCTTGTGTGAATGAGTCCCCTTTGGTTGGACCCATTCGCCAAGGGTGGCGAATGAGTCCTCTTTGAGGGAAAATTCAATTTTGAGTGGGAATTTCATTAATTTAACTCAAATTTCTAGTGAATGTTGGCCTCTTAGGTCTAAATCATGGGAAAATTAGGTAGTGTTGCTTATAAATACTCATCTTCAGTAATTCCACACATCTTTTTGTCATTAGCAAAAGTTGAAGTTTTAGGGCAGCAAACTAGGGTTTTTGCAGGTCTTGAAGGTCACTCTTCTTGTCAAGATCCAACATTGAAAAGGGTTCACAATGGATGCTTATGGTGAATCATGAAGAAATCTAGGGTGAAGAGGTGCAACTAGCCACCAAATCACACCTAATGACTTCGTTTCATATTGATTCCATCTTCAATTTTCACTCTATCTTAAGATTAAGGTTTGCATTTTTTTTATTTATCACTTTCATGTCATTGCATTCCCAATTTTTGTGTGTTGCAAGGTTTCTAGGGTGATATCTTGCATCATATAAATCATCTTAGCATTTCTTATTCTAGATCAATAGATTAAGACTTTTTCATGTTTAAGTTTTTCCTAGTCTTTAACACATCTAAGGGTAGGGTTTATGCATATTTTTCTCCATTCAAGGTGTAATTACCCAACTAGGGGTCTTACAAAGGAAAATACCCTATTAAACAAATAATTTTAAGCTATTTTGCAAGAATTTTCTAAAATATGATGTTGGGTTTCTATTAAAAATTGTTGTGTACGTGTCAAGGTGCAAAACATAATTTTGAAATTTCAAAAATTCCAAAGTGGACTGATTCACCATGCATGGCGAATGAGTCCCTCTTGTGGTGCAGATTTGAGTCAAATACAGATCCTGCTTCCCAGTTGACAGAAAATAGTTTTTGTGTAGAAAAACCCAAGACTAGGACTTATTCACCTAGGGTGGTGAATGAGTCCCAGTCAACTCAAATTCAGATTTCATTAGTTTTCCATATGTTTTTCTAGTCTTCTCCTATTTCCTAGGTGCACACATTCTGAAAAATAACTTTTTGTTTAGTTTAACTTGCATTTTTGTTCATTCTTTCAAGCTTTTTGCAAACAAAATTGTGTTTTCAAATATAGCTTAAATCTTAGTTTTACATTCAAATTCAGTCATATAAATAACTTACTTGCATTTATATCACTTGATTTAGTTCATATAACATCACACATAACATAATTTGAATGAAACCCTTAGCATTTTTTACCCTACCTCTCTCCTTTTAGCTGAAAAACCCTAGAAGAGCTAGAGAAGTGCATGGTGCCAAAAATCTACGGTTCATTTTTGTAAGCCTACATTTTGGACATTTTTTTTTTCTAATTACAATTGCATCTTGCATATTAAACTTCATTTGCAACAACATTCCATTAGGGTATTTTTATGTTTTTGTATTTTTCAAAGCATTGCATTAGTGAAAGCATCATTTAGAGTTCATTATTGCATCTTGTTTCATTAACTCAATCCAAAATCCTGCATTTACATTTTGTCTCTGCATTGTACAGATCTGTAAATTTCTAGAAAAGACAAAAAAAATTGAAAAATATTAAAAATGTTATCTCCTGGGACTCATTCGCCACCTAGGGTGAACCAGTCCCACTACAATTTTTGCATCTGCATTTCTAGATTTCAGTTTCCTGCATTGCATCTTTCTATTTTTAGTAATTACCTCTCTATTATAGTTCAGTTGTTTCTATTTTATTAGTATAAATTTCACTTCTATTCATGCAATTCATGGATAGTTTTAGATCTTTGAAAAATTCCTTTACCATTTTCATTCCTAGTTCTTTTAGATCAGATTCCTCAATACATAAATATTCCAAAACTGAAATTGTAGATGGGTATGTGCAAGATCATCATGGAAAAATAGGCCCTTAAGTGGCAAAAAATTCAGAAAAATCAGTGTTAGGAAACTTGACGTAAAAATTTGAATAAGTTATCTATATTATTTAAAAAATATGTAAGAATAGAATCTATAGAAAATTGAATTTAGTTTCTAAACTACTAGGTTTATTTAAAAATAAATAAAATCTATTTGGTGAAAATTTGAAATTTCAATGCAGTAGTACTTAAATTTCAGGGAAAAAATAATAAGTAGGTGTTTGTCTGACCACCCTCACCATAATAAAATGATAATATTTTTTTATAAGATTTTGTATATAAGTAGAGGACTCATGTCCGGATGTGATACATATTTTTTTTGTAATTTTTTTCCAAGTAAATAATTAATTATGAATTTTTTATTACAACTTTTAAAAAATATAAAAACTCGTATGTCTAACCACCTTAACTTGGTCAAAACTTCATGAAATTTAATTTTTCTTTTTTTAATCCTTACTATATGAATCATAGAATGTGTCGCATGTTTCGTATTAAAAAAATGTCATACCATTTGAAATTTATAGATGTTTTTCAATCAGCCTATCGATCTAGACTTTAGTCATAATTCTAATAGAAAATGAATAATAATTATTTATTAAATTCAAATTAAAGCATAATTTATATTGGTGGAAAGCTGAGAATCTCCTCTAAAAACCCTTTTCCTTTCATCAATTTTGGGTAAAAAAAGAGTCGTCAGCGACATACCCTACAAATACCCATAATATTGCCACTTTTTGGCCCATCATGATCATGCACATACCCAGACACCTAAAAATGGTCTAGAGAATCTAATTAATTAAATATGATTTATTTGATTAACTAATCCTAAATTCATCTACTTAGTAAATAAATAGAAATATTTATTATTAAGTTCACTATTATTTCTTCTATTTTATCACTTTATTTCCTCATGTTTAAATAAACAAAAATTTATACTTTGTTTTACTTAAATATTATGATTATTATTTATTTTACACTTTATCCATTAAATTCTATCTTCAATTAAATATACAACTTCAATAGTTGGCATTATTTAATTATTACATCATACTTCTCTTCTTCTATTTAATTTAATAAACAAACTTCTATAGTTTATTTTATTAAATTTTTTATATCTCTTTTTGCTAATTTGAATAAATCATAAAATATTCAAATAAATGCATAAATAAAATCCCTCTATTCACTCACAAATAAAATTATATTTTTCAAATCTAATTAATTAAACCGTCATTCACGGGAAAAGCCTTGGGGACAAACCTGCAGGAAATCCTCTCAATCTTTTTCCTCAAATCTTTCCTCTCATCTTGCCTGGTGTTTTCATGGGGAGGATCAATCTCCTATAATCAACTCCACCTTCTCATCTCATACCATTCAAAATCTATAGATTTAATCTCAGCCTCTATTGTGTTACCCCTATGCAAAACTGTTGCCGAAAATCTATATATACAGCCTTCTTAAGCATCAAAAGGATCTGAGAAATCCCAATTTATGCAAACTTACTCTGCAAGAATTAGTACTCAAGCAACCAAGCAATCATAATCATTTACCATTAGCATTTTAGTATCATCATAGTATCATGGCATCAGTAGATTTCATATCACGGTAGCATCATAGTTTCTTTTTACTGTAGCTTTCATCCATTAGGCTTCATTTACAATAGCATCATATCATTTAGAAATCATTAGCTATCATCACATCATTGAATTTAACATCCATTCCATTCTCTAGATAGGCATTTTAAATAGTTATGGTGCTTATAAATCTGAGAGCTTCTGTAATTTGATAAATCTTTGCAGATAGGAAGCAATGAGATGCTTTCAAGCTTTTATATATTTTAAATTAGTTTAATTCATGTTAATCTTGATATAATGTTTCATTAAGAGGTGTATTTAATTTTATTTAGTTTACATTTTCCACACTTACATTTTGGCGCCCACCATGGGGCCTAACCCTATATTTTACAAATTTTTTTTGAAAAGTGTCATATAGGATTCTGGTGTGTTTATTTTAGTGCGATCGAGAGTTTTTTTAGTGCTTTTGAAGAAAAGTATAGCGCTTTGAAGGACTGTTTTAGCACTTCTGATAAATTTTGTAGCACTTCTAACCTCTATTTTAGCACTTCTGATAAATTATGTAGCACTTCTACAATCTATTTTAGCGCTTCTAATGAGTTTTGTAGCGCTTATGACCTTTGTTTTAGCTAGCGCTGACTATCAATCTTAAAATGACCATATCTTAGTCATACAAAGGTCCTTTTTGAAACTTTTTTTTTTAAATGGGGTATAATTTTATAAGCTATGCAATGGTGTAGGTATTTATCACTTTTTTCAGTTAAAATTTTCAATTCTACATTTAAATTCAAATCATATTGTTACTTGGTCTAATTTTTAGGGTTTTTATGCTTAGTCATTCATCTAACCCTTATATATTCTTATTTATTGATATAACCTAACATTTTTGAGAATTTATTATAGGTTTTAAGAACATGAAGCATTGAAGTGAAAAAAAGCATTTGATTACCATTGTAATAGTGTTTTCAAACACTCTTGGGAAAATAACCCATCATATGTTATTTTTCATTCATGCTTTAGGACCAAATAGCATTAATTTGGGCTTAAAATTAAACATCTACACAAGCTTTGTCAAAGCTGGTTAAAAAGAACATGAGAAACTCATTGATTTTTGGATTTGGACTTAAAATGAATCAATCTAGGATAACCACCTCTTTAGTTGGTTTTAAATTGAATCAATCCTAGGATAGTCACATTTTCCTTTGGATTAAAATTTACCAATATAGGGTAGTCACCATATTTTTCAATTTGGGATTTAAAAATGAACACCATTTCTTTTTTGTGAAGCAACATCTTCACATAGATTAGAAAAATTTTCATTTGGGCTCTAAAATTTGAACAAGTGGTTTTTGTGTTTGAATGGTTGATAGGAATATGCTCTCCCCTTAACTGGGTGATCCAAAAAGCCAGAATCATCCTTTTTATGCATTCTTCAAGTTTTATTACATCCTTTAGAAGGCCTACCATAGTTGGAAAAAGTACTCACCCTATGGGAATGACCTAAGTGGGTTCAAACCAAAGCCAAGTTTTTCCACCCCACTATAAAATTTAAAGAAAATATGTGGAAACCCACTTTTTCCATAAGTGTGTAAGATAACCATTCCTAAAAACTTTGTTCTAAAGGTTGGGAGGTCTCCTAAGGGAGTCTATTATTTCCACTCTGAATGGAAACATAGTGTAGTATCTAGCTAGGTCAGTAACCAGACATTGTAATACTCACAGTGCAAGAGGAGGGAAGAATCTACCCCCAAGACACTCACCATATAATTTCCAAGGACCCTTTTTTCAGGGTATCAAGAAATCTAACCTTGAGTATGCAATTGGAAAATAAAAAAAACATGGGCACCCTCTAGGCGGTGACATGACTGTGTGAGTTGATACAATTTTAAGCTATGGGATGTTGAGTATAACGATGACCTTTTGGCCTTAAGAGTGAGTCTATCTGAAGTGCATTTTTGTTATCAAACCAATGAAAATAGGACCATGCATGTTTCTTTTGAACATACACTATCTGTTTAGATTACAACTCTTAAAAACAACTGCCTACATTTGATTGTTGTGTATTTCAAAATCATTAAAATCCAAATAAAGATCATCCAAAAAATAAAACAACACAAAAGAGTCAAAACAGAATCAAACAGTGAAATTTAAGATCAAGCATTGGAAATCCACAACGTTTTTCAAGAAATCCCTCACAACAAGAGTCAAAATCCAAAGAACAAGAAATTGAAACTCAAAACATCATGGCTGAAATAGATGAGGAACAATTGAATGCTTTATCTCATCAAATGAAAAAAAATTCAACAAAAAAATTGGGATATGCAAAGGGAAACAACCACAAAGAGATATTTGCTGCCAGACATTTGTTCTTATTCCTCTGACAGAAATCTAGACATCACACCTTCTTCACCAAAAACTGCATCATCCAAGTTTAATTTCATTGATTTTTTGCAAAATTTCAATAAGCCCAAATCTAAATCCTCAAACACAAATGATATTGAGCAATCTTGTCATGTCATGCATTTATCTCCATCCACCATAAGCCAAAATAAATCTCAAGATTCTCTCACTCAAGTTAACAATTCCATCCAATCATCCTCTTCTATCATATCTTCAACATCTAATGATTCATGTCAATCTCTCAATCCAAAGCATGCTAGCATAGACTCCCCTACACATCAAGATCAAAATATTCTTTCCACTCAATCCAATGATATCAAAATTCCACAAAATCATCCAATCCTTGATCAAGATCCCATTTCTCAAGAATCTTATGACAATCCCCTCCTTTCATTTTTCATCCAAAATAATTCCTTTCCATCTCAAGAGACAAGTATCCTTCCAAGTTCTTCTTCCACATCATCTAATCAATCCATACCATCTCATGATTCTATTGCATCACAAGAGAATGATATTTCTTCCATCCTATCTAATGATGTCTTACCAATTGATTATCAAGATATGCTTTCTACAAAATCTCATGATTCCCTTCCTCATCAAGACCAAGATATGCTTCCATTCAAGGATACCCTTTCATCCCATGAAGATGATTATCCTTCTCATGATCAAGATATGCCTTTCATACCACTTGATAATCCTTTTCCAAGTCAAGATCAAAACACCCCATCATCCCCATGTCAAGAGCCTAACACACCTATTCAAACTATCCATGAACCCCACACCTATAAATTGGGATCATCCACCTTTATCCATTCTGGTTTACTTCCAACACCTACCCTCTCATCCATATCATATCCTCCCCAAAATGGACTCACATCTTGTTTCACAAACAATACATATCCCATTGGTAAACAAATGTGTCAAAGTATGAATTACAAAGGAAAAGGATTAGGCCTTCATAAGAAAGGTATCCTAGAACCCCTTTATGTTCAAGGAAACCTATATCACCATGGCCTTGGTTATATGCCTAAGTGTCCTAGTCCATCAAACCTACCATATATCCTAGGTCCTCATCCTAATCCACCAAACATTCCATCTATCCTAGGTCTTCATCCTAGTCCATCAAACCTTCCCTCTATCCTAGGTCCATATCCTATTTCTAAAGAACAACAAAGGCACACATCCTTGATGTCCTTTCAAAATTATACCCACATTAACTTATCCATAATACCTCCATATCATTCATCTCAATCCACCCCTCCCATTTCTCTTGGAATCAATTTGGGTGCCAAATATCAAAAACTTCTATATCAAAATCCACATGTATCAAAGGATCAACATGTCCCTCGAAGAGACATGTAAAAATAATAATAAAAATTGATCCAAAATCAAAAGAAAAATCTAAAAGGCCACAAAGGCCCATCAAAGTAAAAAGGAAATTTTCAAAGACCACAAAGGTCCATAAATCAAAAAGAAGAATGTCAAAGGCCACAAAGGCCCACAAAGCAAAAATCAAATTCAAAAGTCATGTGGATTCCTAAAAGTCTCATAGAAGCAATTAAATCTAAATTGACATCCAAATTTTCTAATACAAAAGGTTCCTCTAATTTTCCATCTAATAACCTATCACCTTTCAAATCCATTTTTCCTCCATCACTCCACCACCCTTCAAGGTGTGTGCCAATGTTGATCTTTCCATCCTTTCCATCTATCCATCAACATGCATTCCAACCTCCTATCCATTATCCAACATTCATCCCCCATCATTCTCCTTTAATCCAAACCTTTACATAAATCATTAGATTCTTCCATCATATCATTAATCTTCCAAAATTTAGGAGTCTAATTCCCATTGCCATGGTTTATTAGAGGGATATTTGGTTGTGAAACTTAATTCTTAAGTACTTCCTCCATTTCCCTATCTTCCATATTTCTCTTTCACTCTACACTTAGGGACAAGTTTCATCCATCTTATCATTCATGGTCATTATTCTTTCTATGCTTATTCCTTACATTTCCACCTTTGATCTTGACAAGGTTAAGGATCTTCTTGAACATCATATATCTTATCCTATACACTTTATCCATATCTTCTATACCATATCTTTCATCTTATCTATATTCCATCATTCTTACTAGATACATCCTTTCTTCATGTCCTTGGTCTTGATGAGGAATATGGGAAAAATACTTGGGCCTTGTGTCTATTTCTTATCTAGTTGATCTTGATCATCACCATTCATTATCTTTATATTTCTTTCTTCCATTCCATATCTCCTAGCTTATCAAAATCCATGTCATCATGTCCCTTTGCAACCTTGAATCTTATAATGCACATCATATTTGATTCTAGCTACAAAACATTATCCAATCCTCATATCTTTTGTCAATCAATCATCAACAATCATCAATCTTATCATACTTAGGGGAATTAGTGATCTTAAGTACTTATCATCATCATGCCTTATGGAATCAATCAACCATTATCATCTTTTGACAAGAGATATGTTGCTTGTGTGACATGTTTTGCAATGAACCTTTAATTTTGATCTATCATTTATCCATGGTTGCATTACCCCTATTTTGGGGCATCTTGTTCCTTCAATTAGTCATATCATCTCATTTCATCTTAAATATCCTGAAAAATACAAAAAAGAAAAAAAGCTACAAAATCCAAACAAATCAAAAATCAGAAAACAAAAAAAAAATTATTGGAAAAGAGAAAAAGACAAAAAAATCAAAAAGACTGAAAAAGTGCAATAAAAAAATGTAGTGAAAGCCTGGTAATAGACGTTACTTGTTATTTTAAAGCCAAATTTTCTATATATTGGACACATGTCATGGTCATTAATTTCACTATCATTTTGCATCCATTATCATATCATTGTGAGTAGTCATGTCCCACCCTAGCTTTGGGGAAAAATCCTGAACTCACTGGGGGCAATAAACATTGAGCTTAATCAAATAGACAAACAATGGTCAGACAATAGAAATAAAAATAACGATCAAAACACAACCCAACATGGGATATAAATCACCATCGAAAATGCATCAAACATCCATATCACATTAGAAAATCCAAAAATAAGTCAAACAGGCCAATATCAAAAATCCAAAAAAATGAGTCTATGTTAGTTGAACTACATGGTCTCTACGTGTATAACGTAGGCAAGGATAATCTTTGATCAAGCCCCCGAGGCCCCTAGGATAGGTCTTTAGGTTAGTTTTATCCAAAATCTCGAAAACACAAAAACATCATAAAATCAGGATGAATGATCTAATCTGAATAAATGATTGAATACTATAAGAAAATGTAAGATATGTTGTACTTTTGATCATTGTTATCATTTCTTTGGAGCAACTCAATGATGTATTGAACTAGAGAATCCAAGAAGAAGAAATGGTATTTTCTTTATCTACTGTCTGTGAATTAATCATAATTATTGTGTGAATCGTCATAGGAAATGCTCCACAAAGTATCATGGATGACATTCCAATTCACATAGGAAAGTGGTTAATTCTTGCTTGTTTACACAAGAAATGCTCAAGTCATCTCGGTTTAACTATACCTCGATGCTTGTGTTCACTTTCAATATAAAAAATAATGGAAGTAGTACTTAGGTCATCATGGTCTAACTCATACCATTGATGCTTGTACTCACTTTCAACATTTTAAAAGCTCAATGATGATAAAAAGCACGATAAATGGACTATTAAGATGCCAATGCTTGCACATGTAGATTTGCATGGTTAAATTAGATTGCATTTAGATTAGTTTTGCATCTACATTATATATTTTCCACATCAACTAATGATATCTATATCGACCTACACCAGATACGAAATCATGTCCCATGTCTTTGGGAAGAACTCTAAAATTCTCCTATGATCATAACATATTGTAAATCAGCAATATTATCAATCAATCAAAAATCAATCAGCCTATCAATCTATTCGGCTCTACTAATACTTTGATCAAATCTCATGAGCGACTATCATTGAACCTCACCTATCATGAGGTTAATCAATCATCATCCTATCATTGATCCTTTCCTATCATGAGGAAAATCATCAACCTATCATTGATCTTCGCCTATCATGAGGTCAATACATCAAATCAACCTCACCTATCATGAGGTCAATACATCGAATCAACCTCTCCTATCATGAGGTTCATCAATCAAACTATAATTATTTCTTTCCTATCATGATGATAATTATCATTAGTCAATCATCAGACCTCGCCTATCATTAGGTTGAACATCATCTACTTGATTAGGAGCATCAATCATATCAAATCAAAGGCTAACACGATAAAAAATCATCAAGCACAAGGAGGCTTATTTCACATTTCATCACAAGGGAAACTTTCTTCACCAATTATCAGGAGATTAATTATTTTATCATCAAATCTTCATTGAATCTACATGAAATCATCAAAAAATCATAATTTTTTTTTGAAATATTCTAAAATTTTCCAAAAAATCCAAAAAAAATCAAAATTTCATTAATTTATCTCCTGAGGGGGCATATATCCATCAATCACCTGAAAATATGTCTAGGGCATTCTAATTTTTTCATTGATACTAGTGTAGCATTTTTTGAAGCAATGCATAAACACATCACTTCAAAGAGGGGAAAAATGTAGACACCTAAAAATGGTCTAGAGAATCTAATTAATTAAATATGATTTATTTGATTAATTAATCCTAAATTCATCTACTTACTAAATAAATATAAATATTTATTTATATTAGGTTCACTATTATTTCTTCTTTTTATCACTTTATTTCCTCTTGTTTAAATAAACAAAATTAAATACTTTGTTTTATTTAAATATTATCATTATTATTTCTTTTATACTTTATCCATTAAATTCTATCTTAAATTAAATATACAACTTCAATAGTTGGCATTATCTAATTCTTACATCATACTTCTCTTCTTCTATATAATTTAATAAACAAACTTCTATAGTTTATTTTATTAAATTATTTATCTCTATTTTTGCTAATTTGAATAAATCATAAAATATTCAAATAAATGCATAAATCAAATCCCTCTATTCACTCACCAATAAAATTAGATTTTTCAAATCTAATTAATTAAATTGTCATTCATGGGAAAAGCCTTGAGGACAAACCTACAGGAAATCCTCTCAATCTTTTGCTTGAAATCTTTCCTCTCATCTTGCCTAGTGTTTTCATGGGGAGGAACAATCTCCCATGATCAGCTCCACCTTCTCATCTCATACCATTCAAAATCTCTAGATTTAATCTCAGCCTCTATTGTGTTACCCCTGTGCAAAACTGTTGTTGGAAATCTATATATACAGCCTTCTGAAGCATCAAAAGGATCTGAGAAATCCCAATTTATGCAAACTTACTCTGCAGGAATTAGTACTCAAGCAACCAAGCAATCATAATCATTTAGCATTAGCATTTTAGTATCATCATAGTATCATGGCATCAATAGATTTCATATCACGACAACATCATAGTTTCTTTTTAGTGTAGCTTTCATCCATTAGGCTTCATTTATAGTAGCATTGTATCATTTAGAAATCATTAGCAATCATCACATAATTGCATTTAGCATCCATTCCATTCTCTAGATATGCATTTTAAACAGTTAGACTGCTTACAAATCTGAGAGATTTTGTAATTTGAAAAATCTTTGGAGATAGGAGACAATGAGACCCTTTCAAGCTTTTCTCTATTTTAAATTAGAGTAATTCATGTTAATCTTGATATAATGTTTCATTAAGAGGTGTATTTAATTGTATTTAGTTTACATTTTCCACACTTACAGAAACATCAAACCATCCCTTTAAACAAATGATTCACCTTAGAAACAACATCTCATCAAAGCCTCTTAGTAGTGATGATGTTGAAAAGTTAGATGAAGTTCTTCAAAATATTATCTCACTCACTTCATCCTCTAATGCTTGCAATGAGAAACCTAAACCCCTTAATGATAAAGTCCCCCTCAAACCTTTTTCTTGTGATGAATTTCATCTATTAGATGAAGCTCTCCAAGACTTCATCTTGCATAAGCCACCTACTAACATTTTTTTTGACAACCTTACGATAACAAACATTAACACCTCTAATGCTTCTCTTGAACACCTTAAACTAATTGACAATAATTTATCCCTCAAACCTTTTAGTCTTGATGATTTGTACTTGATATATGAGTCTCTTCAAGACTTCATCTCACCCAGATCATCTACTCTGGTTTGTTTTGAGACACCTAAAACTAAAGAAATTAATGTTATCTAACCTCAACTTATCATTTACCAACCCTCACATAGACTTCACCCCTCTAACTGACCTTGATACACTCTCTACCCCTTTAAAACCAATGTGTTGCAACAATCTAGTGATGATACTATTGCTCATGAACATATAACATCTGAAACAACCCAAAAATTCCACAACAAACCCCACCCTCTTTACCTTTACCTAATTTGCCTAGTGCTCCTCGCTATATCCCACACACAAAGGAGTATGATCTTGTTGAACAATTAATGAATTTACTCCTGAAAATATTTTCCTTTGGGATTTGCTTCAAAACTCACCAAATAATCACAACATTCTTTAAACATCTTTAAAAAAGATCATAGTTCATCATGGTACCACTCTGAATGATGTCATAGCTCTCATCTGAAAAATGAATCTTGACATTACTTTCATCAACATGAGCTCCTTTCTTTAGAGTTGCGCAAAAAAAATGATGCCTTTATGATAATTGCTCAATTCAATCATATAGGTATCAAACACACTAGAATTGATAATTTTTATGCCCTTAATGTGTGTAGTGTGACTCTCCTTGATCAATTAGATGTTGACAGGTCACAAATAATACCAAATTTTGTCTCTATTTGAGGATTTGACAATACAACAAAGCAACCGTTTAGGATAATTACTTTTCCTACTACAGTTGGGGTGGCTACTTTTCAAACTCCTATCCATGTCATGCCATATGATCTTTTGTATAATCTTCTTTTATTCCAACCATGGATTCATGAGATGAATGTAGTTCCTTTGACCCTTCATCGTATCATGAAATATGTCCATAAAAATCACATCTATCAAGTTGAAATAGACCCTGAGCCTACAATTTGCTTGCACCTTGAAAAAGGTGTTGCAATTCCTTTGAAAAGATTATTTCCAACATCCAGTATGAATCCTCTTGAAATTGAAAAACACAATAAGGAATTGGTCTCTAAATTATTTGGTGACAATTGGGGTTCCTTAAAATTCACACCCTCATTTATGGGCAAATACATATTCACACAATAGAAAGATGAGAAACACGAACATCTAACATTCATGTCCACTCAAAATTCTAAACAATCATCTCAAACATCTATCTCATATAATTTGGATGATAATGCAACATAGACAACAAATTTTGATGAGATAGATTATCAATCCTTGCCTACTTTGCACGAAATCGAAAGACTTTATGGAAAAGGATATGAATTTGTAAAACAATTATGCTATACTAGAAAATGGTGTGGAAAATATGAGGAAGGTATTCATGTGCCTATTGAACCTAATATGCAAGAAAAAAAAACCAGATTGGGATATTCTTGTTGTAAAATTACCAAAGCTACTCAACAACCATCTTTGAACATTAACGCTATAACATGTCAACTAAAACACAAACTCACAATCAAATATCTTGAATTGCTTGATATAACTTTACCACCTTCATGCAAGTATGTCAATAGCGATGAGGCTTTGAAACAAATGTTATGTGTTTATGATAATGTTCCCTCACTTACTTCCATGAAAAAAATTCCTCGTCCCATGACTGTTACCAAGCAATTAGCAAGTGATATCACTGAAGAGATATATGAATCTGAAGGTCCTAAATCCAATGCACTCCCTTTAGGAGATATAATTGATGTGCCAATGGTCATTAATGATAATGATAAATTTATTAAAATTGGGAAGTGCCTTGATGATGAAGAACAAGAAGACACTACTAGTTTGCTTCATGAATTTCTTGAAATTTTTGCTTGGAAATATTATGATATGCCAAGAATTGAGCCAAAAATTGTGACGCATAACATTGTCCTTGCTGAAAATGATAAACCAATTTGTCAAAAGATAAAAAAAAAATGCATCCTAACATAGCCTTTCATGTTAAAGAGGAGCTCGAAAAACTCCTTGATGCAGGGTTTATTAGACCTATTGATTATTCTCCTTGGATCACAAACATTGTCGCAGTTGCAAAACCCGCTAATTGTATTAGATATGCATGGATTTTCGAGACTTGAATAAAGCCTCTTTAAAAGATTATTTTTCACTTCCTAATATAGACATGATTGTGGATTCAACTGTTGGACATGCTTTTTCTCATTCATGGATGGATTTTCTAGTTATAATCAAATCCTTATCAACCCTCAAGATAAATACAAAATTTCCTTTACAACTGTTTAGGGAACATTTTTTTGGGTTGCGATGCCCTTCGGTCTAAAGAATGCTAACACAACTTATCAACATGCAATGACATTAATATTTCATGATTACATTCATAAAATTTTGAAAGATTATGTCGGTGGTATCGTTGCTAGATCATTAACATGACAAGATAATGTAAATGTCCTTCACAAAATCTTTGAACGAATACAAAAATACAATATGCGATTGAATCCAAAAAAGTGTCTTTGGTGTAGATAGTGGCAAACTTTTGGGGTTTGTCATGTCTCATAGAGGCATTGAAGTGGACATGAAGAAAATCGATGCAATCATTAACATGCCACCTCCTAGGAATATTTCTCAGTTACACATGTTACAAGGTTGAATTCAAGCTATCCATCATTTCATTGTATCTTTAGCCAATCACACATTACCTTTCATGCATCTCCTTAAAAAGGGTGTACCTTTTGATTAGGATGAGAACTGTAAACATTATTTTGAGAGTCTAAAAGAATATCTAGCCACTCCACCTATTTTTTAACCCGTTGTGCCAAATAGACCATTTATTTGTACACCACCCTATATACCCATGCTCTTGTAGCATTTTTGGGTCAACACAATAATCATGGTAAAGAACAACCTATTTATTACATTAGCCAAACCTTAATTGATTATGAAACATGATATTCACCAACTGAAAAACAATTTTTGGCTCTTGTATTCGCTACTAGTAAGTTGTGACATTATTTACTAAATGCTGAAATACAAGTCATTGCAAAATTTGATCCTCTTAAACATATTTTCAGCAAAACAGATCTCTCAGGATGCTTAGCTAAGTGGGTGATGTTGTTAACTAAGTTTGACCTTACATTTTTTTCACAAAAATTAATCAAAGGTCGATCCTTAATCAATCACTTAGCTGATACTCCTCCTTTTCCTTTACCTTCTCATGATTCCTTTCCTAATGATCATGTCTTAATCACTGACATTAAACCATGGGATTTATTTTTTGATGGATCTAAGTGTAGAATAGGTTCTAGTTCTGGAGTGGTACTAGTTCCACTTGACAAAAAACCTATTTCCTTATCCTATCTATTAATTTTCCTATGCACCAATAATAAAACTAAGTATGAGGCATTGATCACAGGTTTGCAAGCTACTTTATCAATAAATGCTAAACATATCAAGATCTTTGGTGATTCACAATTGGTCATCAAACAAATCAATGGTACATATCAAACTAAGCATGACAAATGATCAAAATAAAAGGATCTTATAATGAGACTATTAGAAAATTTTCAATCCTTCACCATTGATAACATCCCATGCAAATACAATCAACATGCAAATGCAATGGTGAGTGCAACTTCTCTTATATCCCCACATGATTCTTCCACATAATCCACCTTTATTATCCATCCCATCATGGAACCTTCAATCAATAGTCCATTAGAAGACATTTTGGTGATAACTCAAGATACCTCATGTGAATGGTATGATACAATATACAACTACTTGAAAGATGGTACCATTTCCAAGCATACCACAACGAATACTCAATTTTTTTTATGTAAAATCACGGCTAAATATGTGCTCCTTGCAAACACATTATATAGAAGATCTTTAAATGGTCTCCTATTATGATGTCCTAAAGAATTTGAAATCCCTTTAGCACTCGAATAGGCTCATGTTGGTGCTTGTGGAGGTCATTTTGGAGGTTGTTTGTTAGTGCAAAAACTTATTTGTATGGGTTATTATTGTAGGCATATGGAGAAGGATTGCTTCACCTATGTTAAACAATGTTGCAAATTCCAAGAACATAGCAATTTGATCAATGCTCCTACTACTACGCTCCATTCCAATGTTCCTATTTGGCCATTTTCAGTATGGGGATTGGATCTTATTGGAAAAATTACACCGCATTCTTCTGTTGCACATACATTTATCATAACTGCAACAAACTATTTCATAAAATGGATGGAAGCTATTCCCCTCCATTCTACAAATGCTAAAGAAATTTGTCATTTCATCTTGGACCACCTAATTTCTTGCTTTGGGCTCCCTTCCACAATCATTTTAGACAACAAAAATCCATTTAACAATAATGAAGTTTAGAAATTTCTTGAAACATTCAACATTCAACATCATTTTTCTACATTGTATTATCTGCAATCCAATGGACAAGCTTAAAATACTAATAAAATTCTCGAATAAATCCTCAAGAAAAGTATCACCAAGCATCATAAATACTGGCATACACAACTATCTTATGTGCTTTGGGATTATAGAGCTAATGTTTGATCATCTATAGGAAATACCCCTTATAACTTTGTTTATGGCACTGATGTGATTATGCCCTTGGAGTTATAAATTCCTACTTTGCAAGCTTCTCTCCAAGATCTTATTAATGATAACACTTATAAAGATCAATGATTACATCAACTTGAGATGCTTGATGAACAATGCATTAATGCTCTCAAACAACTCAAAGCTCACATCAAGCAATTACAATGCAAACACAACATTCATGTCATCCCTCAATCAATTTGCAAGGGAGATTTTGTTCTTACTAAGAATCAATGCAATACTAGTGCTAATAATGAAAATTAAGATATGTTCAGCCTTAATTGGTTAGGACCTTACATAGTTTATAACAATTACGGGTTTGGTGCTTATCTCTTAACATGGCTTGACAAAACACCCCTTAAGGAACCTATTAATACCATGCATTTGCATCGGTATTGTCTATGACCCATTTGAATAGTATGATTGATATAACAGTGTTGTTTAAAGTTATTTAATGCTCTTCTAAATAGCTTTCACATTGCTACATTCTTGACAACTAATTTTGTGTTTGTCTTGAACACTAAGGAAATTATTTAAATTTATTTTATATTTTCTTTAGGTTGCATTCCCCTTTTTTTTCATTATACTTTTAGCAGGGTATATAATCTTGTGGACTAACATGCATTGTGGTTTTTCCCCTAAAAGGGTTTCCACGTAAAAAGAATCTTGGTGTTCTTTGTCTCTTTGATGCATTAATTGCTTATGGTTAATTGTTCATTCATCAGATCTGAGATTAAGGATAAGTTAAGTTAGAAAAGTTTTAAATTTTTGTGACAAATGATTCACCCCCCCTCTCAGTTGTTTATCCTTGTTTTTCTAACAATTGGTATCAGAGCAGGTTCCTCTAAAGAAGTCTAATAGCTTGAGGTGATCTGAAATGGCAACATTTAAGAACGATAGTCCTAGATTTGATGTCACTAACTATTCCATGTGGGAATTCATGATGCAATTTCATCTACAGTGCATTGGTGATGCTTACTAGAAGATTACAAAGAATCAATATGTTATCCCTAAGAATGGTCCCTCCACTGTTGATGAGATCAAAGATGTTGAAAATAATACCAGGGCCATGGAAGCATTGGTGAGTGCTATGACAGATTCATAGATGGCTAATGTATTAGGTCTGTAGAAAACTCATGATATATGGAAAAAACTAGAAACTTTGTATGAAGGTGATGCACAAGGGAAGATGGCTAGGCTATAGAGATTGAAAGGTAAATATGAGAATTTGAAGATGGGAGAAGATGAAAATATCACTTCTTTTATGTAGAGAGTAAATGAGATAGTGATGGGTATTACATGTGTCGGTGGTTCTATGGATGAGGATGAAATTGTGGCCAAAGTACTCAGATCCTTGCCTCCCTCCTAAAAAATGAAAGTTCATGCCATTGAAGAGTTCAAATATGTGAAGAAGATGACAAGAGATACGCTAATCAACAAGCTTGCTTATTTTGAAATAAGTGAATTTGGTGAATCCACACCAAAAAATGAATCTACTTTCAAGGCTACTATATCTGAAAGTAACAGGAAAAGATACAGCCCAAGAGAGAGCTCCAGAAAGATATCTAAATATGATGAAGATTTTAAACAGCTTGAAGACAAAGAAAGAGAAGTACAAGAACTGTAAGCACTGATTGAAAAGCAAGAAGGAAGAGGAAAAGGTAAGTATGAAGATGTATTTTCTATTAAATATTTTTCATGTAGTAACATAGGTCATTTTGCATCAAGATGTCCTAAAAGAGTTCCTAGATCTAAGCCTAGAAAACCTAGATTCCTAAAGAAATGCTACTTTTCTAAAGAAGTGGTGATTGATGATGAGTTTGATAAAGACAATGCAAAAGAAGATGATTGGGCTTTCATTGCTACCATTGAGAATAAACGTATACCTACTGAATCTACTAAAGATAAGAAATCTCTTGCAGCCTGAGTTGAGGAGAAAGATGAGTGGGTCATTGATAGTGGATGCTCACATCATATGACCGATGATGAAAGCAAGTTTGTGAGTCTAGAGAAGTATGACAGTGGGGTTGTAAGATTTGGAGATAACAATGTTTGTGTGATTCGTGGAATAGGTTCTATTAGCCTTGGTGGTAAGGAAAACACTAATTATGTTCTCTATGTTGAAGGCCTAAAGTATAACTTGTTAAGTGTTGGATAGATGGTACACAAGGGATATGATCTACAATTCAAAAATGGAAAATGCAAGATTTGTGGGAGTTCCAGAAACATGATTTCTACTGGTGTGCAAAATAAAGGTAATATTTTTCATTTGAATATTGCTAGTGGAAGTTGTTTAATTTCTCAAGTAGATGAAAGTTGGTTGTGCCATAGAAGGTTGTGTTATGTAAACTTTGACAACATTATCAAGATAAGTTCTAATCAAGCAATAAGAGATCTACCTAGGTTAGTGAACCCTGCTAATGTAATCTGCTAAGAATGTCAGATGGATAAAAAAACTAGAGTCTCCTTCTGGAGAAAACAATTTCATTCAAATAATGTGTTGGAACTATTGTGTGTTGATCTTTGTGGTCCCTCTGGATATGGAATTATTCATGGAGAAAGGTATTTTATGCTGGTCATTGATGATTACTCTAGAATGATTTGGGTTTCCTTTTTGAGAGAAAAGTGTGAAGCATTAGATAAGTTCAAAAGCTTCAAGGCCATGGTATAAAATGAAAAAGGTTTGAAAATCAAATGCTTGAGATCTAACATAGGTGGATAGTTCATTTATAAGGAATTCAACTCTTATTGTGAAGAGCATGGAATTAAAACACAATTATCTTCTTCCCCAACCCCTCAATAGAATGGAGTTGTAGAAAGAAAGAATATAACAATTCTAGATGCTACCAGAATAATGATGATGGAAGGAAATGTGTCTCAGATGTATTAGAGTGAAGCAGTAAGAACTACTGTGTATACCTTGAATTGGGTGAATATGAATGGTAATTTTGGTAAGACCCCTTATGAACTATGGTGTGGTCACAAGCCTATTGTTAAGTACTTGAAGATCTTTGGAAGAAAATGTTATATCACAAGAGATGATGATATAGGAAAATTTGATGCTAGAAGCGATGAAGGGATCTTCCTAGGTTACTCCACAAAGAGCAAGGCATACTGATGCTATAACAAAAGAGTGAGAAAGATTGTTGAGAGTGCAAATGTTAGATTTGATGAGGACTCTGTCAAATCATTCAAACAATGCAACTTTGATTCAAATGAAGACAACACAAATCAAGGGAAGAACACTCAAACACCGAGTCTACTTCAAATTATTCCATATGTTCCAATGAAGCTACCACAAGTTGTTCTGGAAAATCAAATCAGTCAAGAAGCACAAAAAAGTGTAAGTGTAGAAGAAAGTTTAGAAAACATAGAAGTTCGAAAAAGTTCCAAGACTCCAAGGTATGTAAAGCTAAATCATTCTGAAAGTCAAATCATAGGAGATAAAAGCAAAGGAGTGCAAACTAGAAGAAAAATTACAGAAGAATATTGTCAGATAATTTCCAAGATTGAACCTAAGAATGTCACTGAAGCCTGTCAAGATGAACACTGGTTGGAAGCGATGAAGGAAGAGCTAGGCCCAATTGAAAATAATGAGGCATGGACACTAGTTCCTAGGCCCAAAGATAAGAATGTGATTGGTACTAAGTGGGTATTCAGAAACAAGCTGAATGAGGAAGGTGAAGTGGTCCAGAATAAGGAAAGACTTGTATGTAAAGGGTGCTCTCAAATGGAAGGTATTGATTTCAAAGAAACCTTTTCCCTTGTTGCTATAATTGAAGCAGTAAGATTATTTCTTGCTTATGCTTCTTATAAGAACTATAAAGTGTATCAAATGGATGTAAAGTCTGCATTTCTAAATGGGGAACTAGAAGAAGAAGTGTACATTGAACAGCTGGATGGATTTTAGCTAACAGATAAGGAAGATATGGTTTTCATATTGAAGAAAGCTTTGTATGGACTCAAACAAGCCCCCAGAGCCTAGTACACTAGATTGGAAAAATATATACTAAACTTGGATTCACTAAAGGTACTCTTGATAGTAACTTATACTTCAAATTAGATCATGATAAGGAGTTAATCATAGAAGTCTTTCTTGATGACATCATTTTTGGAGGAGATGATAATCTATGGATGAAATTTTCTGATGAGACGAAGAGTGAATTTTAGATGAGCATGATTGGTGAAATGAAGTTCTTTCTAGGATTACAAATTACACAGTTGGACAAAGGGATTTTCATATCTCATTCCAAATATGTGAAAGAATTGTTGAAGAAGTTTGGAATGGAAGATTCCAAACCTTTTGGTAGCCCTATGGTGAATGGATGTAAGTTAACACAAAATAATGATTCTCCTAAGGAAAATCAAACAAGATACAAGTCAATGATTGGTGGATTTCTCTACTTGACTCAGACTAGACCATACATTATGAATGTTATATGTATGGTTGCTATATTTCAAGTTGATCCAAAATAATCACATGTGACTGTTGTTAAAAGAATATTTAGATATTTAGAATGAAAAGTTGACTTTGGACTTTGGTATCCAAAGGATGATTATCTCACTTTGTGTGCATACACTGATGTTGACTGGGCTGGTGATGTGGATGACAAAAAAAGTACTAGTGGTGGTGCTTTCTTCCTAGGGAAGAAGTTGGTATCTTGGTTAAGTAAAAAACAAAAATCAAATTCTCTATCTACTACTGAAGTAGAATATATTGCTGCTAACAACAATTGTACTCAAGTGATATGGATGAACCAGATGTTGAAAGATATTAGGGTAATATATGAAGATCCTATTGCCATATACCGTGACAACTCAAGTGCAATAAATATATCAAGGAATCCGGTTCTACACTCCAAGAAAAAACATATATCAATCAAGTTTCAATTTCTGAGGGAAAAAGTAAATGAAAAAGAAGTCAGAATGGAGTATGCGTCTACCAAAGAACATATTGTGGATATATTTACTAAGCCATTGTTGAAGGATACTCTTGAGTATCTCAGAGGAATGCTATGGGTAATCGCCCCTCCCAATAAGAACTAAATGATGCATTTACTTACATCAATCTATGAGCCTTATTGCTATATTATGATTCAGATTGATGTTTTCATGGTTGCTACTTAGTGGGATTAGTTAGTTGTGCAGATATGTGGTTTATAGCATATGGAAATTCATGGTTACCTTTTCTATTTATGTAAAATGGGGACAAGAATATGTGAAAAATATCTTAGGGGGAGAAGAGCAACATGACAAATCTTTTTTGAAATGAAGTGTAGAAGAAGTTAATGTGTTTGGTTGATGATATTTTTCACATCATGTGCTGCCATCAATGCCAAAGGGGGAGATTTTTGGATGATGTGGATATTTTTCTAATATGTGGTTGTCATTGATGTCAACACTATTAGCATTTGGTGTATTAGTTGCTGAATATGAGGAGGATATTGAGAAAATTGTAAAAGAAAGTGTTTCAGGTTCCTAGTGGAACTATGCAGGTCATGAAGGAGTTTCATTATGTATAGAAAAGATTAAATAATGTGGATCAAAGGGTTTATTATTGTGTATGTCTATATCATCTACTTGAATTTTTAGAGGTCTACGTGAAGTTTTGTGAGAGTTATGGTCTGACAATGTTTTGTTGGTCTTTGTCAATGTTCTTGAATGAAAATTTTGTGATTCTTGTTATCTCAGTTGTTCTGGATGCTTCTCTATTGTTTCTTGGTGTTCTCAGATGTCTCTAGTTCATCCTCTATCTTTTTGGTATGTCCACTTGATCCATGTTCTTGTGGTTGAAGATCTTTTTGCACATGTTCAATTTTTCTTGTTCTTGGTGGACATGATGGTGGTAACATGTTGTGGATCTTTGAGGAAGAATTAATTAAAGTATTGTTGTGTTGGAGATATTAATTTGGGTCTCCACTATGTTGTGGCCAACCTTGGTGGATACACATTAAAAATTTAATTAAAATCTGGGTTGACATTGCAAATATAATTTATTTTTCTTGGCCAACCATGTTGTGGTGAAATCTCCTATAGCAGATATATAAGAGGGTATGTGCAAGCCCTTAAGTGGCAAAAAATTCAGAAAAATTAGAGTTAGGAAACTTGACCTAAAAATTTGAATAAGTTATCTATATTCTTTCAAAAATATGTAAGAATAGAATTTGTAGAAAATTGAATATAGTTTCTAAGTTACTAGGTTTATTTTAAAATAAATAAAATCTATTTGGTGAAAATTTGAAATTTCAATGCAGGAGTACTTAAATTTCAAGGAAAAAATAAGTAGTTGTTTGTTTGACCAACCTAACCACAATAGAATGATACTAATTTTTTATAAGATTTTATATATAAGTAGAGAACTCGTGTTGATGTGATGCATATTTTTTGTAATTTTTTTCCAAGTAAATAATTAATTATGATTTTTTTATTACAACTTTTTAAAAATATAAAAATGTGTATGTCTGACCACCTTAACTTGGTCAAACTTCATGAAATTCAATTTTTTTTTTAATCCTATAGTATGCAAAGCATAGAATGTGATGCATGTTTTTAATTCAAAAGATGTGATACCATTTGAAAGCTATAGATGTTTTTCAATCAGCCTATCAATCAGGACTTTAGTCGTAATTCAAATAGAAAATCAATAATAATTATTTATTAAATTCAAAGTAAAGCATAATTTATATTGATGGAAAGCTGAGAATCTCTTTTAAAAACCCTTTTTGTTTCATAAATTTTGGGTTAAAAAAAGTTGTTAGCCACATACCCATCATATTGCAACTTTTTGGCCCATCATGATTCTACACATACCCAAGAGCGATTGTGTGATCAGTGGAAAGTATGCTTCATGTGCTCCTATGTGCGTATATGCGAATATAATTTCTAAGTAGAGTGTGAAGAAGATTGTGCAAAGTGTGAAGAAGTGTTGAGCTTAATTGCAACTATAATCAGGCTTGACCAAAAGCTATTTTCTTAGTTCATACCTTCCAGATTTTTTATCCAACTTTGTTGGTTAGTGAACCCCCTTTTTAATTGAGCAGTGAGCTCTAGGTAGTGTGCTTGAATGCATGTGCATTCCCCTTATTATTTTTCATTATACTTTTAGCAGGGTATAATCTTGTGGACTAACATCCACCATGGTTTTTCCCCTAAGAGGGTTTCCACGCAAAAAAATCCTCAGTGTTCTTTGTCTCTCTGATGTTTTAATTGTTTATGGTTAATTATTCATTCATTAGATCTAAGATTTAGGATAAGTTAAGTTAGAAAAAATTTAAAGTTCTGTGAGAACTAATTCATCCCCCCCTCTTAGTTGTATGTCCTTCTTTTGCTAACATAAACTAGGATTTGAAGAATTATCTGGAGTGACAACTTTTGCTTACCAGGTTCATAAGGATTGAGTGCAAAGGATACCCAACATTGAGTACAAGTGAGACCAATTTTATTTCAAAATGAAACTTGTGCAAAAAAATTTGATATCTGGTTCCCAAGAAAAGAAAAGCCACTTTGGGCTAACTAGGGGGAGAGGTTTATACACAAACACTAGGACAATTTTACTTAGGTGACAACTTATTAGGTGTGATGAATAGCTAGGAAAAAAAGTGAAACTGGGAGAAGATAGACTATCCTTAGAGAAACAACACTTGATAATCAAGACTCAAAGATTTAGTTGGTTAATAAGGCCAGGGGAAAGATTTTTCAAACACTCCAAGTCCAAAAAAATAAGAACTTAAGCAGGGGTTAGGCAAGTTGGATTAGAAGAGGTACTTTATATCCTTTGAGAGGACCTAACAATGACACAAAATAGAATGAAGTAATATATTGACCAATACCATCATGAAAGGAAGTTTGAAGTGGGATATTGGATCTTTTTGAAATTATATCCATATATAGTAAGTATATGTAAAATAAAAAAAGAGATAAATTAATTTTACCTAAGTACTATGGTCCTTATAAGGTGTTGTAGAAGATAGGTGGTGTAGCATATAAATTGGAGTTTCCTATGTCAACAAAACATAATCCAATTATCTATATTTTCTTACATTTGAGTAAGGTTATTAGGATAAAAATTGTAGCCTAGACTAAGTCACCATAGGTTGATGAGGAGGGACAAGTTATTTTTGATATTAAGGTAATTATTCAAACACAAACCAAGAAGTTGTAGATAAGGGAAATCATAGATTATTCGATAGAATGGAAAAAATTTCTAGTTTAAGTAAACACTTTCAGAAAATTAATATTTTATGTAAAAACATCAAAATTTGATCAACATTGAGGATAATGCTTCCTTGAAGAGCGGGACCTTGTTATTCCATTAATGATAAATATTCTTAAGGTTATGAGTAGTTAGATTATGACTACCTGAACTCCTAATTAAGTTATATAATCATTATTATAGTTTTATACAGGTAGTTATTTTTATATCTAGGTAGTTGGATTAGGGTCTTTAGGGTTTTAATTTTGTGTATTTGGTGGTTGATACTATTGATTCATGTCTTTTACCTTAATTTTACCCTATTCTATAAAAGGATTCTGTTGATGCAAATGTTGGTCACACACACCAATAATCAGATAAATTCTCACAGAGTATTATGGGAACCTACCTTTCTTGAAAGACTCCACCGAGAAACCTAACTCTAATGAAAACTCAACTTGATACCAAGTCTTGTTTATGTCAGGTCTTGAAGCGCTAGGTTCTCTTAGGGTTTTTTGTGCTATTGCTAGTAAAAACAAGGGGTAAATGGTTATTAAGAATTGGTTGGTATCCAAAAGATAGAAACATAAAACAAGTATGTCCATTCAAACATCACACAATAACTTTATGAAATCAAATAATTTGTAATATTTTTGTATGAAACTCAAATTAGGTTGCATGCATTTAGGTAGATTTATCATTAAGCATTCAACAAATTCATTGAATTGAAAGATTTATAATAAAAATCCATGTATTTATCATTTTTGGAACATTTTCTAGAATATAAAGCATCTATTCTAAAATAAAGCATAAAAATTACTGAAAAGTAAAATTTCTCTAAATTATTATCCACTCATGCCTCAAGAAATAACTAAACTAGAGTAAACCATTTCATACATCACTAGATTGCTTAATAGCTAGGCATAGAATGATGCAAGATTTTAGAAAAAGGAGGGTCATTTTGCACTGGATAGTGTCAATATACACCCTTAAATGATGCAAAACATAGTCTTTTCCAATAGGAACAAACAATAAGATATGTAGGACATAAATTTCATTGCGTCGCTTCGTCCATCCATCATCAAAATAAATAAATTCGTGGTGAATTTAATCAAAATTCTGAAGCTTCCCGGCCGGGTTGGCCAGGTACTTTTTAAATTTTTTTTTTATCGAAATTCTTCAAAACCTTTGGGATGAACTATCTTCATCAGGTCTAGGAGTAAGCCTACAAAATTCATTTCAAGACTATACCTATGCATAAAAATTCTAGCCTCTGGTACCTGACTACCTATTCTTCTTCATTGGTCTCTTGGTTTGAAGGCTCATCTTTACCCTTTCTCTATTAATATTCTTGGAAAGTAATCAACACTCGATGCATACATTCTTATGGAATTCCTTGAATTACCTTCCAACTATAGTTATGCCTAACATATTCTTCTGATATTTAAATGATATTTTCATTTCTCTACATTTCTTTTGTATCACATTTTCTTATAGCATTCTTGCACATTATGATATCATCTCTAACCTCTTGGATTAATGATTGAACATGATCCATATTCATATTTTTGATCCATTCCTTGAAATATTTTAATTCCTTGTCATCCTGTCCTAAAGTTTGAGGTTCATATCTTTGTCGAGCTAGCATATCAATAAAGCTCTCATCCTTATCTATCAATTTATTACATGTCTTAGTGACCCTTTCTTATCCATTTACACACTATGATAAAGTATCACTTTCCCAACTCAATTGTAATTTCCATTTCTCAAATAAAAACACTTCCCATTCCATTAATATCCTTTCATTTATCCACTCTTAGATATTTTTTTGAAGAATAACCTTTAGCTTCTGCCCTTATGCATCATTGTATTCTTGGAAAAATTGGCATTCACCTTTAATCCTTCTGGACTTGTTTTACAAACAATATGCTTCTTTTCACTTCCCAATTGCATCCCTCATTGACTCTTCTCCTTTCCTTACTAGGTACTCCATCCACTCTTTGAACATGCTTACCTTATGGTGAAGTTTTGTTATAGAATCTACCTGCTCCTTGGACATTAACATTAGATTATGTGGCAATTCAATATATGATTGAATAGATCGGGCTAGTGACCTGATGAAATTCTCTAGGAAAGAAATTCATTCCTTTAATTCACATTTCTTTTGCTCATTCTTCTTCACTTAGACGATAGTAGTTTCTAAATTTACTTTCATCCCTTCTAACTCCTGTCCCCATGATGAATCTCCTACATCAATTTTAGTCACCCTATAATCCCTAGTTATTACATGCTTGCTCTTCTCTTCTACCAGTGTAGATATCTAGAGATTTCTTCCTCCATCTGCATTCCCTTTTTTATTATGTCTCGTCTTTTCTCTTACTCTACGTTTAGGGGTTTCTTTTCCTTGCATTAAACTTTTGAAATCTAGAGGACACAATTACATCTCCAAAGGTAGATCCAATTTCCTAACTAACCAGTCAGGTTCTTCATTTTGATGATTGACATGTTCAGGAACTTCCTCTCTCAAACTTTCAACATTTCCCATCACAACCTCTAGAACCTTAACATTCACTATCCTCATCGCCATGGATTTTGGATTACCTTGATTTGTCAGTATCTCTTTCTCTCTGAGACTTACATTTTCTTGTCTTACCTTATTCACAACATCAATCCTTGGAGTATTATTGTCTTGTTGTCTTAAAACATCAAGATTCTCATCTTTTCTTTGTTCATCACCCAAGGTTTTTGAGGACTCTATACCTTTGTTCTTATCTCGACTTTCTCCTAGATTCATAATAGTCTCTTCATTTCTTTCTTGCAGAAACTAATCTTCAACTATATCTTCTTCATCAATAACATGGATGGAGCTCTAAACTGTAGTGTCCTCTATTTCCCTTACATTTTTTTCTTTAGGTTTTTCCATTTCTAGAGTGAATGATTCTATAATAAAATCTTCTTCTTCTATATTTTTAGGATATGACCCTTTATACAACACTTCTTCCATGATTGGTTGCATCATTGGACCTCCTTTACAATATTTTTCTGTAAATTGTTTCATGTTAGTAGTCATTTTCTCAATTTTCTCCCTAACTTCTTCTTCTTTTAGGTCAAGACCTTCATCTTGAATTATACGATTCCCTACAAAAGCTTTTCTCATTGTTGATGTGTTGAGCAAGGGTGGATAATTAAATATATCGACTGCCTTCTATGATGTAGACCTTGTCTTAGCATGCACTTGTGGTTTCATTCTTACATCCTCACCAGTCATAGGTTGAGCCCTTCACATTCCTGTAGAAGAAAATTATTCCATTAGCATTTCCATTACATTGGTTGGAGTGACCATAGTTTCTTTGCATTGGCTACCTAGTCGTGACACCATTAAAATTCCCTAGCTTAAAGTATCAAGAGATTCATCCTCACCTTCTTCAAATACCTTTGTTTCTACAAAATTTCTTTTCTTTTTAACAGTCCCTCCATTCCCCAATCCATTCACCAACCTTTTCTCTCTCAAGTAATATTGTGTGGGTATGTGGGTTCTATCCTAGATTATTTTAGTGGTTTGATGTAACCAATAATCTAGTACTAAGTATATGTCAATACCTATTTAGAAATATTTTCAATGGTTACTACCTCCCTCTTGTTATAATCGAGGTTTGGGATGGGTTGATCCAAAAATTTGAATCATACACAAGATTCAACACCTCTCCATTACCAATATCCAATTGTTCAAGAACATCATGAATTCAGAAAACCTTTGTTGTTGCTAGTCTCAACCTCTTGTAGGACCTCTTCCTCACATCATAATGATCATCACAATTAAGCCAAAAATCCACCAGGTGATAACCCTGAGCATACTTCATGTTGATTATCTTAGCAAGATTTTCCTATGGATCATAGTTTTTCTAATGGAGTGTAAAGAACTCCAACCCATAGAGTTTCAACTACTCCTCACACATATTAGCACTTTTGGCTGCAATGCACTTATAATTCCCAATTGTGATTGGTAATTTAACACAAAATTTCTTGTGTTCTTGTGTAAAAAGAGCATGAGATGGTTGCACCTGTGTCACTAGTCCTAGTAACAACATTTTACCTGTTGGGTACTTGGGTAGCATGAAGGGTTGTTCTTTAAATCCTTCCACCCTGATGTAAGTGAAAGTTGGGAATTGAATATACTAGCAACCAATAGACTGGAAAACACTCTATGCTTCAAGGGATAATATTTTGGCATTATATAGCTCCATTAGTCTCCCTAGGTTCATAGAAAATACGGCATTTACCCTTTGGTTATGTTCCTAGTACTAGTGAATAGTAATTTGGGGCATATGGGAATAAATCAAATTATTCCTTGGTTGTCTACCCAAGGTACCAAATCTTTTCAATCCTTGCATATTTTCCCTCTAGGAATAGGAATAGAAAAAATATAAAGACATGACGAATGATTGGGTGGTCAAGAATGTCATTATTTTCTCACACAAATTTTTGTTAATAAAATTTCCCCAATGAATGTGTGTAGGGCCTTCCATTATATTCATTATAAGCCTAAACATCTAGGGTTCAATTTTTTTGGTTTCTTTGTATCCAACTATCTTGCACAATAGGGTTATTATGTCTTGAACCACCTAAATAAATGTTGACCTGAGGATTTGCTTCATCTTCTTTGTGGGTTTTTCCTAGAACCATGTCAAAATTATAAGATTCTTGTTTTGTTCTTCTGCATTCAAGTATGTTGTGGAAAGGACCTACAAATTGAATACATTCATGTGTTTGAACATGGGGATCCCAAATGTGTACATAATTCCCTCTGTAGAGAGGCCTACATATACTCTTCCTTCTTTCTCAACAACTCTCTTGTTTGGGTCATAACATGTCATACATTCTAGTACTAGTTTAGGAGCATCCATTGCCAGTGGAAACCCTCCTGCCAAATGCAGTCCACTTGCAACAATATTCTTAGTGCACTAAGAGACATTTTCTTGTTGATTCCTTGTAGCGAATTCATGCTCATTGAACCCCCTCAGTGAGTATCTCTAATTGTCCCACCGATTGATACAACCTTTCAAAAGGGGAATTCAAATTCCTTATCTATTTTCTTCCTTCTAGAAGTGTTCATATTTCTCTAGATTTCCTACATTATTAGAAAATATGTGCCTAATGTGTGAGTTAGGTCTAAATTTAATCATACAATTTCAAAAATTTGTGAAATTTCCTTACTCACAAAATTTACCATCCACAATTAGGTTAAATTCTCTAGGAATAATCAGTGTTTTAATGACCTAACTAGTGGTCATTCTATTTAACTAGAGCCATGCATGCATAAAATAATTAACAAAAAATTAGTTGCTAGGAGCATACCTAGTTCTACTAATAATGTGATTGAATGAACATAGGTTCAAACCCTAGTAGCTATGTTCTTCAACATTTTGAAACTTACCCTTCCTTGCATGCCACAATCTTGGTTTTAATTCTTTGTTGTCCTTACAGGTGAGTAATCTGGCACGAGGAAGAGTGTTATTGAAGCAACTGCATACTTGAGGTGGAACCAAGTATGTGTGTTTTTTTCAACCTTCATTAATTTCTTTTACTATGCATTAACTACCTTGAATAAAGGTACAATCATGGTGGATTAGGGTTCAAATCATGAACTCTTCGATTCTTGTGCGGGGGCCCACCTTTGAGAGGAAAGCAACATAGGTGGCCAATGTGGCACACTTACATGTCACTTTAATTCTTTTGAGGAAAAATTTGTTAGAGGAAGTATCCATCTTGGATGCTAAATGATTAAAAATCAATAATATTTCAACGATATGACACTGAGCTTTGAAGAATTATCTACATTCAATACTTTTTCTTATTGGGTTCATAAGGACTGGGTGCAAAGGATACTCAGGATCGAGTGCGAGTGAGACCAATTTGGTTTTGAAATGAAACTTGTGCAAAAAAATTTTGATCTCCGATTCCAAAGAAAACAAAAGCCACTCTGAGCTAACCAGGGGGAAAGGTTGATACACAAACATCAAGAGAATTTTATCCAGATGATAATTTATTGGGCATGATGACTAGCTAGGAAAAAAAGAAAAATTTATGAAGATAGACTATCCTTAGAGCAACGAGACCTAAAATTCGAGACTCGAGGATCTGATTGGTTAATAAGGAGGGGGAAAATATTTTTCAAACACTCCAAGTCCAGAAAAATGAGAACTTAAGCTAGGGTCAAGCAAGGTGGATCAAGATCTCATCATTTTACCATTTCCTCTGAAAGGAGCACACCAAAGCAAGTGAAAACAGAAGGAAGTGAAAAAATAGTAGGAAAAGGGGGGTCCACATTTTGTCAAAAGGAAAAATGGGCCATATTGTGAGACCACACAATAGATTTTGTATCTATATTCATAGTCCTTTGATGCTAGATTAGAGCCTCCCATTTCCAACTACAAATTTGTTGGATCACTATCGAATAATGTTGTGGGTGAGCTTTTGTGAGTTGACAAGATGTAGAATTTTGATTGCAATAAGGGAAAATGGATCTTCAAACTTCAATATCCCGTAAACCTAAAACCTACACATTCAAAGAGAGAGGAAGGGTTGTGCTATTTAGGGGTTTTCGTTAGTCAAACCCCATGTTAGTGTTTTCACTTTCATAATGTTAATGTCAATGAAAATGGATAAATGATAAGAAGGAATAATGAATGAACAAAGTGCTACAACTTGCCACCCTTCAATGGCTTTCTTGAATGATTAAATCCATGCACATCACCTCAAGGTCTTGCATCTTGCTTTCCATATTTGCTTCAAATTGCTTTAGAGGCCTACAAAAGTGTTACATTAACAAAACAATAATAACATGAACACACAAAAAATCATATAGAACTTGATATGATGTTTGGATCCTGAATTGCTATAATAAATCTCTTTAAAGATTATCTTGACTTGCTTGATAGTACTCTTGATAATAATCTTTTCTTAATTCTCCTTGTTAATGTTCAAATGATGCAATAATTAGGTATTTATCGGTATTTATTTAATTTCCTAAAAATTAAATATCAATAGCCAGATTTGGACAATTGAATTGCAAATGATAAATTATCGACATCAACATATTTGAACTATAGGTAAAATAGGAGGAAATTCATGCCAAGGGCATGAGTATCCTAGCCCTATTTTCTAGGACTTTAAGTTCCAGGTGCAAGGTATTAGATAAATGTATTTATTGCCCTCTTGCAATTCATCGGTAATTGTTAAAAATGGGCCATAAAATGCATATTTGTAAATTTAAGTACTCAATTATGTTCAATAATTTAAGAGGGGAGGAATATAATGTGAGATTATCAAGGGTGACAAGTTATGATGGTGCAATGAATACATTCTTTCGATATGTTATTGAATTCAAGTTTATACATAATTATTTGATGAAAAAAATAATTAAGCACAATTGAGTTCTTATATTATCTTAATTTTATTTTCTCAATCATCATAGATAGGTAAGTATCTTGTGTATGCATCTTTATTTTCATTTTTTTTTATTACATTAAGTTTTTGTGTGGTTCACAAACTTCCTCTAGTTGTTACTAAAATAATTATACTTCTATTATTTCTTTCCATTATTTTTATACATTTGCATGCTTCTTCATGCAAATTTTTATGGATCTACTCACAATTTCCCCTTGTTTTATCCCACTTTGTGTGCATTTTCTAAGCATGTAGAGTTGACATGTAATCTTCTACCAATCAAAATTAGCAAATTAGTACTCAAATTTGCATTTAGAAATATTATTTTACCTTTTCTCAAAACAACGCCCTTTTATGTTGTTTTTTTCTCTAACCATGTTAAGACTACTTGAGTGAGATTGAAGAAATTTATTGTTAGACATATGCACATTAATAATTTAGTTCAAATTAAAATTTCCTTATGGTTGTAGGTTATCCATGCCATATGTTACAATTACCCACTAACTCATATACAAAAAAAAAACTATCTGACAAGGACTTGCATTAAATGATATGATCTTAGGTTATCTCATCACCAACTACCATGAGAAGATCACTAAATGTCATGCACTAAAATATTCAAAATCAATGTCACTTGTGCCATAGCTTCTCCTTTAGGTGATTCATATCATTTACATCATCTTGCATATTTGTAATATCAAAACTTTAGTTTTTGCACTCAATCCAATCCTTACGCATTTATTTCACTATGTCTATTATATTGAGTCCCAAGCTTTTCTTGCCACTATATTGTAGTGTCTTCCATCTTATTATCACATTATTGATTTAGCATAATGGGGTGTGACCATAATTGAGGAATCCCTAAGGATTTTCTATTGCCAAAGTAAGTTCCAACAATGCTTCTTAGCATCACTAGATTTTTGTGATGAGAAGACACATGATGTAAGTTCACACATTAGGTAATATATGAAACAATCAAGGTCTAAAAGTTTGGACTTAATAAATTACTTTCTAGTCTACTACAACATACTCTAGATCTAATATTAAATCTTCAAAGTAGATCAAGACACATATATTATAGAATAATTTTCTCTATAACACCTAGACTTGAACAAATTCTTGGTGCTGAAATAATTTAAATAATTATTCTTGTATTGATAAACCTAGATATTTATGAAATTTTTGTTTTATATTGATAAATACTTATTTAATAAATATAATTTAAAGTATGCTTCTTAAATTCTCATCTTGGACGAGGACTGCAACAGAAGAAAATGGTGCGAGAAATTTAGGTTTTCATGATTTAAAAGAAAAAGAAGTTAAAAGACTCAGAGTTAGACCCCGCCATTCCGGGCTGGTTGTTGCATAGTATTTGTTATTTTCTTTTGCGGAAAACAGAGTGCACGGCATATTGAAATTTCGCAACCGCCACCATGGAATGAGCTTTGAAAGATCTGCGCGATTAAGGTTTAAAGGAGAAAAAAGAGCGATTTATTGACTTTTGTAATTTACGAGAAACTTCCTAAGTACATTTAATTATTCACATTATTATGTAATGTCTGGGTAGATGTCGCTGACGTAATGGAAAGCATACGTTGATAAAAATGCCTGACGTGTGACAACATTTACAAAGGAGTTTACCATGGTTTACAGAGAATTGCGAAAAATTCGCTGAATAAATACGTTGATTTGTTAAAGGATTTTGAGAAGGTGCGGAAATCTCGCCCGCAGATGTCGTTAATTCATGTGCTCAAGGGCAAAGAATGGAGAAATTCGAAGAAGCTTGGGTGCACTCGTCTTAAATGTAAAGACGGTAGCATTTTCATCGCCTGCAATTACGATCCCCCTGGGAATTGCATTGGGCGGAAGGCCTACTGATTTCCTCTTTTACATTCCATGTCTGTTGTCTTTCATTAAATCGTGCATCTCCAGGTTTCTCGTTCATCTAGTATTTCTCTATAAATATTCACTACACTAACTCATTTGAATTGTGACTTATAACATATATTAGGTATGCCAAATAAATATAGTCTTTCCCTCTTACTCCTTCATCCTTCCGTACTATCTTTCCTATAGGACGTATATTATTGGTCATCCATTTACTTGTGTATGTTCTCCTCGATATCCATGATCCATAACTTTTGACATTTTCTTCAATATTTTTTATTAGAACTACAGATGTGTGGATACTTATAATATGGTAAAAATTACGAGACATCCTTTATTCTAATTCCTTTACATTTTCTCTATATTAGCCTATAGATATTTGACAAATAGAATTTTCCTTGTTACCAAGCTTTCAAGGATGAATTTATTGTTTCCCTAATCTTTGACTATGTGAAAATAGTGTATATTATGAGAAATCTCTAACCCCTAGTCCCTAAAACTTTAAAAATATCACGTTTTTGTATTGTTCACTTCCACCTACCTCTTGGTATGACCTAATATGTCATTGATAACTCATTAAGCCCCTACAACCACCCAATTAGGTTATCCAACCTACAAATCACTATTCAATCCAAATGAGTAGATTCAAACCAACTTTTAGTGATAAATGCTAAAGGTTTCCATGTTACAATTAATGTGCTAGTTAGGTTTCAGACCCCAAGTGGTCTCATTCAGTTTCATAACCATAATTTTAGTAGATTTTATGCATTCATATCAACATAGCACACTAAAATTGAAGGACATATTTAATTCATTGAATAATTGTGATCATGAAGAGAAGGGTTTCTTCAAGTCTCTAGGTACCTTCACATATCTTAAAGGGGTGACTAATACACCTGATCAAATTCTAATGATGTAAATGTAGTGGGAGACATATGTGATAACGAGTATTAATGAACATTTTCTACATGGTGCTCATATGTGCTAATTTATATAGATTGAAATATTCTTCGTATTTGATAGATATAAAACAAGAGAGAATAAGAGAGGATAGTAGAGGATGAAACATACTTAGTAGAAAATTGGGATCCGTCATTTCTAGTTTTAGGTACGGAATATTGATACTATAATGATCTAATTGAATTACAAAATTTGTAATAGTATTTTTAACCTATAAAGAGTGAATGACTAGAGGAAGATCTTGACTAAGTTTGTTCCCTTGCATGGTATGTATTTTTGGATGTGTTTCTTTTTAGTTGGGAAACTAGAAGACAAACTTTTGTAAATATTTTCTAAGGTATCTTTTTAAGATGATAAAATAAATGTATGTGTATTCTTGTAGAAAAGTTTTTTTAAAAAAATTTCTACAAGAAGTTTTTTTCCTTTTTCAGTGTATGTGTACAACCTTTTTTTCTTATGAATTTTGGAAGATAGTTTTTAGTGGCACCTTCATTGAGGTATCATCATTGGTTTGAATTATTACATCTTTTAAAAAATATTAGTGACTCTATTTCACAATTTCATATAAAAAGTAGTCTACATGGAATTCTACTTCCCCATAATTCCACAAGACACGTAAAATAATCTAAATTTTAAATATCATTTTAATTTATATTATATGTAGTTTTGCTCATTTACATGTATACATACTAATAGGCTCTATCAAAGGTCATATTTAATACATTTCACATACTATAGTATATTATTTAATAAGGTGCTTGACCTTGTGTAATAACCCATTCCTATTATTATTTAAATATTAATTGCAAATGACATTATGAATATTAAATTTTAAAAAGACATAATTTCAGAGACTATTTTCAATCATAGCAACACATTTCTAATTAAAATATGAGTCATAATATATATTCATTCAAATTTCAATTAAAATATACAAGTTGACTTGGCTCATTGGCGACATATTCTTGAGACAATATACAAATTTTACGTCAAGGTTGCATCATATTCCTTTGATAACTTGGAAAAATACATGGTTTCCTTTTGACTCTCATCTCCACTGGTGGATGAGAACATGGTTGATGCACTTTACTGCCCAACCATGAAGCTTACGCTTCCTCAAAATTCTTCCTACTTGAAGAATGCCAAACCCTGCACAAAAAGTTTAGTAAGAGAAAAATATACAAGGTGGAATCTGGTGCATGCCCAAACATCAACATTCATCTCTCTATGATTAGAAAAATGCAAGGTATATGCTAGGAATAGTAGAGTGTTATCACATATAAGTGTTGCAAGAATGAAAAGAATGAAGATGTTGCGATTGATGTCAACTAGTCAATTGGTTATCAACTAATTGTTGTTGTCATTAGTGTCATGGATACAAGTTATTGGTTGTATATGTTAAGGATATTGAGAAAATTGTAATGAAGATATGTTGCAGGTATTCAATGGTTGCTCTGGGTTTTGCTTTGAGATTTGCTCCTATGTTTGTGTAGTTCAGATATGTTGATCATGGTTGTTAGAAGTTGTTATATCCATATTTTTGGTTGTTG
>VDFB02271358.1:1152248729-1152270202 GCA_007258455.2 Sequoia sempervirens
TTGTCTCACCAACCTTGACATTTTCCCTTTCTACAATTTCTCTCAATCTTTTATTGAAACATCTATATGCTTTTCTTTTAGTAGAATATCAAAGAAAAATTTCCTCATCACTTCTTGCATAAAACTTACCTAACATTTATTCATCTCTTCTAATATAAAATTTTCTTATGAATACTTTGAAATACTTAACAATAGGAATTCTTCCAAACCATAGCTCATAGGGGTCTTTGTACTATTTTATCTTGCTTGAACTTGATTGAATACATACATAATAGTGTGAATAGCTTATTCAGTAAAATTTTAGGCATTTACTAGCTTCTAGTAATCATTGATCTAGCAGCCAGCTTGAACTATTTTTTTCCTTCTCAACAACCCCATTCCTTGAGGATATCTTATATAATTGTCTTCATTCCATGCATCTCACAAACATATTAAACTCATGGGAGGTGAATTACCCACCCTGTTAGGACCTTTTAAGCATTTTATCTTCAATTTTACTTCATTTTCAACCATAACTTTAAATGTCTTGAATCTATCTAATGCATTTGATTTCTCTCTAAGAAATATAACCCATGTATATCTAGAATAAACATCAATCAAAATCATAAAGTACCTTTCACCTTGTAGACTTCTCACTCTTGTAGGAACACAAAGATATGTGTGAATTAAGTCGAATAGTCTATTAGTAGACTATTCCTTTGATCTATAATGACTTGTTGCTTGCTTTCCAAACTAAGAATTCCTGCAAATAGAATTAACAAGCTTTTTAATTCTTGGTAAATCTCTCATAGCCTAAATTACACTAATCCTACCTAGTTATCAAATTTCATGTGACACATTCTCCTATGCCATAAACTAACACATTAATCTAGGTTATAAAACATCAGCCCATCAACACCCTTGTTGATAAAAAATTTCCATTAGATTTCTTTCCTACATCAGCTAATGTTTTGATCTTTTCCTAGATTTCACACTTCATCCTAAACATAAGATAATATCCTTTACTATGATCTATCCAACACTCAAAATTTTATGCTTTAATCTCTACATATAGGACATCACTTATTATGCTTCCATCAAAAATTTACTAAACTCCATCTAAATTTTAGCACCAATATCATCTCCAAACAGCACCAACCCTCCATTCTATTTTCAAGTTTAATAAACTTAATTTTTATCAATCATATGATCTTAAGAAATCACCATCGTCAACCACAGTTCTTTCTTGTTTAGCATGTAGGGTAGAGATAATATTACCTTCATTTTTGTCCTTCTCTATAGGGCTTTCCTCTACTTGTCTTTTAGAATTAGAAGAAGTAGGTTCACCCTTTATAACCAAGAACAAGCATTCATTTTCATCTTGATCTTCATAATCAAAATCTTCATTAGACTTACTAGCATTATCATTCACATAATATTCTATGTTGATCGTCTTTCCTTTCTTTTCTTTCTCATATCTTTGTTTATTTCTCTTAGCTCTTTTTGGACACTTTGTAGCATAATGAACTATTTATCCACAAGTAAAGCATTTAAAGGGTAACTTACCTTCATATTTATTAGATCCTTTCTTCATCCTTCTCACAAAGTTAGCTTTTATTTCATCAAAAAATTCTTCATCCAGATCTTCAACTTTTGTAGCCTCAAAATTATTTTCTGATTTGCATCCATTGCTCATATTCGGCTTCCTCATCTCATAAGATGTTAGAAATCCCAACAATAGATCTTATTATAGGTTTTATAACCTATACTCTGTTCAATAGCATACACCTTCTCACTAAAAGCATCAGGGAGAGTTCTAATAATCTTCTTTACAATTCTTGTTTCATCTATAGTAGCACCAAGTCCTCTCATTTTGACCACTATCTCATCCAATTTCTATACATAAGCTTTAACATTCTCATCTTCAGATATGTGTAGAAGATCAAACTATATCTCCAAATTCTATATTTTTTCCTCTTTAACTCTTTTGTCACCTTCATGCACCCTTTGTAGAGCATCCTAGACTTTCTTAGCAAACTTCAAATTCTAAACCTTAATCAACTTGGAATGTACTAGACTATTCTTCAAAACGTACTTCGCCTTATTGTTCTCTTCATGTGCTTTGATATCATTAGCCATACTTGAACCATTAGCGGGAGGAGTGTAAAGATTCTTGTAAGCTTTCTCCACATCACATCCACAATACTCTAGATATTCTTCCATTAGTATTTTCTATATAGCATAATTAGCTCCATCAAACCTTAGATAATCATAAGACATTCTACTAGCCATCCTAGACCTTCCTCAAGTGGTTAAGCTCTTCACCAAGGAACCAAGATTTGATACCAATTTTTGAACACGACAACTAAGAGGTAGGGTGAATCATTTTTCACAGATTTAAACTCTAATTCATTCACCAGAACTAATCCTTAACATTGCTTAAAAATGATTAAACATTAAATACTAGTCCATAAACTGAAAACCATCACATAAACACAATAGCACCAGATTTACGTGGAAAACCCAATTAGGGAAAAACCATGGTGAGAATTAACTCACACTATTGAGAATATCAAAACTGATTACAAGAGTCTCACTTCCTGAGAAGCAAGGCTTAGTACCAATACAAGGACTCACTATCTGAATTAGGACTCACTATTCAATAGGGCTAACAACCTAGAGGGCTCACTGCCATAGAGATACAAAGAAGATAAAGCATATATGTTATAGAGAGAAGAAAATCTCAATGAACAGAAGAAATCCACTACAATTTTCTCAACCAGTTAGAGACATGCATGAATGATAGAGTACACCTTTAGCTCACTACATCTGAAAACTCAACATTTAGGCTTCACATTGATCTACCACACTCACATCACACACACTCACTGATTTGCATCAATTTTGAATCTATCTTCTCTATTTATTTTCACTTATCTCTCTTTCCTCTTTCTATTGCTCTATTTCACCACTAACTCATCCTGTATTTATACCATCTTCAACTTTGAAACATATCCAAAGTTAGTCATCCAAATTCAAATTCAAATTAGGGGGGCACCAAAAAATCCTAGGGTGGAATTAGAATGATGGAAACCCAAAAAAATGCTTAATAAGGATGCAAATATATCCAACACACTTCATCAACTCCAAAGATAGTGTTCAACACAAGGTTAGCCAAACCAGTGTGTGTAAAACATAGAATTCAGACTAACCTTTCTAGATACCAAAATTATTTTCACACAATCAAAACAACTCAACTTTAGAACCAAGTCATAAGATCTCTAATGACAAAGCAGAAATTTGTACAACAACATTTCTCCTCCTAAACCTCAAATCCAAAACATAGAAAAACCATAATTCAACCTAGAACATAACTCAGACTATATTAAATGAACAACCAAAATATGGATGGTAACAGCTCTAACAAACCATGATCAACATATCTGAACTACACAAACATAGGAGAAAATTTCAGAGAAAAACCCGCAACAACCATTGAATACCTGCAACATATCTTCATTACAATTTTCTTAATATCCTTGACATATACAACCAATAACTTGTATCCTTGACACTAATGACAATAGCAATTAGTTGATAACCAATTGACTAGTTGACATCAATCACAACATCTCTATTCTTTCCCACTTTTAACATTTATATATACTTGATAAATTTCACTATTCCTACCTATACCTTGTGATTTTTTTTTAATTATGAGAGATGCATGTTGATGTTTGGGCATGCACCATTCCTGTTCCTGCATATTTTTCTCTCATTTAAATTTTGTAGTAGTATTTTACATCTCTAGTAGGAAGAATTTTGAGGAAGCGAAGCTTCCATGGTTGGGCAAAGAAGTGCCAGCCATGTTCACATATCCACCAAAGGAGATGAGAGTCACAGAAACCATGGATTTTCCCAAGTTATCAAAGGAATATGATGCAACCTTTGATGTAAAATTCTATTGTCTCAAGAATATGTGTCAATGAACCAAGTCAACTTGGATATTGTAATTGAAATTTGAATGAATATATATTATGACTCATATTTTAATTAGAAATGTGTTGCTATGATTGAAAATAGTCGCTTAAGTTATGTCTTTTTAAAATTTAATATTCATAATGTTATTTGCAATTAATATTTAAATAATAATAAGAATGGGTTATTACACAAGGTCAAGCACCTTACTAAATAATATACTATAGTATGTGAAATGTATTAAATATGACCTTTGATAGACCCTATTTTTTCTATGCATATTTATACATGTAAATGAGCAAAAATACATATAATATAAATTAAAATGATATTTAAAATTTAGATTATTTTAGGTGTCTTGTGGAATTATGGGGAAGTAGAATTCATGTAGACTACTTTTTATATGAAATTGTGAAATAGAGTCACTAATATTTTTCAAAATATGTAATAATTGAAACCAATGATGATACCTCAATGAAGGTGCCACTAAAAACTATCTTCGAAAATTCATAAGAAAACAAGGTTCTACACATACACTCATAAAGGAAAAAAATTCTTGTAGAATATTAAACTTTTTTTTCTACTTATCTACTAGAATATACATAAATTTATTTTATCATCTTAAAAAGATACATTAGAAAATATTTACAAAAGTTTTAGTCTTCTCTTTCCCAACTAAAAAGAAACACATCCAAAAATACATACCATACAAGGGAACAAACTGAGTCAAGATCATATTTTCCTCTAGTCATTCACTTTTTATAGGTTAATAATACTATTACAAATTTTGTAATTCAATTAGATCATTATAGTATCAATATTCCACACCTAAAACTAGAAATGAAGGATCCCAATGTTCTACTAAGTATGTTTCATCCTCTACTATCCTCTCTTATTCTCTCCCATTTTATATCTATCAAATATCAAGAATATTTCAATCTATATAAATTAGCACATATGAGCACCATGGGGAAAATATTTGTTAATACTTGTTATCACATATGTCTCCCACTACATTTACATCATTAGCATTTGATCAGGTGTATTAGTCACCCCTTTAAGATATGTGAAGGTACCTAGAGACTTGAAGAAACCCTTCTCTTCATGATCACAATTATTCAATGAATTAAATATGTCCTTCAATTTTAGTGTGCTATGTTGATATGAGTGCATAAAATCTACTAAAATTATGGTTATGAAATTGAATGAGACCACTTGGGGTTTGAAACCTAACTAGCACATTAAGTGTAACATGGAAACCTTTAGCATTTATCACTAAAAGTTCCTTTGAATCTACTCATTTTGATTCAATAGTGATTTGTAGGTGGGATAACCTAATTGGGTGGTTGTAGGGGCTTAATGACTTAGCAATGACATCTTAGGCCATACAAAGAGGTAGGTGGAAGTGAAAAATACAAACACATGATATTTTTAAAGTTTTAGGGAGTAGGGGTTAGAGATACCTCATAATATACACTATTTTCACATAGTCAAAGATTGAGGGAAACAATAAATTCATCCTTGAAAGCTTGATAACAAGGAAAATTCTATTTGTCAAATATCTATAGGCTAATATAGAGAAAAGTGTAAAGGAATTAGAATCAAGGATGTCTTGTAATTTTTACCATATTATAACTATCCAAACATCTGTAGTTCTAATAAAAAATATTGAAGAAAATGTCAAAAGTTATGGATCATGGATATCGAGGAGAACATACACGAGTAAATGGATGACCTATAATATACGTCCTATAGGAAAGATAGTACGAAGGATGAAGGAGTAAGAGGGAAAGACTGTATTTATTTGGCATACCTAATATACGTTATAAGTCACAATTCAAATGAGTTAGTGTAGTGAAAATTATTAGCATTTATTGTTTGTGGAAACCAAAGAAATGGTATTCTAGTAAGGGGATGGATGAAATTCCATCCTTAAAGGGAAGTCAATGAAGGCATTAGGTAGTCAATATTGGGATGAAAATTATGATTGTATAAAAAATATTGAGGACCTTACAAAAGTAAGGGAAAATAGATGTTGAAGGAAAGGATGCCAAGCAGGAGAAGTGTAATGCCTTGACAAGAATGGCTAGGGCAAAGATGGATAATATGTGAAAGGTAATGCCAATATGATAAAACATAGTATCATGAAAAAGTGAAGGGAAATAAAAGACTTGGGGGTAGAGGGATCATAATAGGAAGAAAAACATTTAAAGTCTAACATGGGCACAATACCTATGAATTTAAAGAGAAAACCACCTACATAACCTTTTGGGATCTCAGAAACTTGTAACACACAATAGTAATATGGGGGATACCAGAGAACAACACACATGCAAACTTTGACCAAGGGAACCCTTTATAAAATATGTTAGATTATATATTTATAATGTAGATAATTAAGTCAAAATACATAAAGGGGGTTAGGATTCAGGTACAATTGGACATAGTCAAATTAAATTTCATCAAGTTTCACAATAGCAATAATTGGTTATATAAGGTGATAACAAAGGAATCAATGAGAGTTGTAACTCAAAGTACCTAAAAATAGATAATAATAACATTCGTGGAAGATTACATACATCCTCATAATAATCCTCTTGATGCTTGAGAAATTTGAAGAACTATGTAATAAAAGTTCATAAAATCTAACTATGAAGAAAAAATAAACTTGCACTAACATTTGTATCTTGTTCTAGCTATCTATTATGACCCCAACTAGCAAACATTATAGGTGACTATTTTTTTGTTGAATTCAAATTTTAGTTGATTTTTTTTTCTTTAAATTGTTTCATGTTATGAATTTCTACCGTTTTTCTTGCACTCTATAGAAAATAGTATAAAATCTTCCGGAAGGTAATCAACATGTTCCAACATAAAATTGATTGATAAACTATTAGAAATTTATCTAGGCTTCGGGATGATTCGTTCCTATAATTATGAGCATTCTCCAACAATGATTAAAAATAGAATTAAAATAGAAAAGCGATACTATATAATTTATATTTATTGTAATATCTTTTACTTTACATCATGTCTTATGCCAAAAAAAAAACAAAAAATTAACAAAAGAAAAAAGAATTATTAAAATATTTTAACTTATAACTTTAGTCAACATTCTAATCCAACTATTTAACTTTAGTTAACATTCTAATCCAACTATTTAACTTATTACTTGATATTCTTACATTTTCCTTTTAAATAACACTACATTCCATATAATATAATAACTAATGGTTCATTATATTATATCTATTTCTCTATTAAATAAATTTATTTAAAATATCTATAAAAATTCGAGACAATTAAACCTAATTTTCAATATTTTTAGGTTGTTTTTCCTGATTTCAGAATACTGCGTAGTATTCCTTTAAGCCAGTAAGAGATCTGGACATGAATAATCGTTTTTTCAGTGAGCAACTTGCGTAAGACGTCGATATCACTGAATATTTATAGAGAAATACTAGATGAACGAGAAACCTGGAGATGCACGATTTAATGAAAGACAACAGACATGGAATGTAAAAGAGGAAATCAGTAGGCCTTCCGCCCAATGCAATTCCCAGGGGGATCGTAATTGCAGGCGATGAAAATGCTACCGTCTTTACATTTAAGACGAGTGCACCCAAGCTTCTTCGAATTTCTCCATTCTTTGCCCTTGAGCACATGAATTAACGACATCTGCGGGCGAGATTTCCGCACCTTCTCAAAATCCTTTAACAAATCAACGTATTTATTCAGCGAATTTTTCGCAATTCTCTGTAAACCATGGTAAACTCCTTTGTAAATGTTGTCACACGTCAGGCATTTTTATCAACGTATGCTTTCCATTACGTCAGCGACATCTACCCAGACATTACATAATAATGTGAATAATTAAATGCACTTAGGAAGTTTCTGGTAAATTACAAAAGTCAATAAATCGCCCTTTTTTCTCCTTTAAACTTTCATCTCGCAGATCTTTCAAAGTTCAATCCATGCTTTGCTCTTTCAACGAAAATGCTTTAGATAAAACGAATAGAGTCCATGGTGGCGGTGGCGAAGTTTCAATATGCCGTGCATTCTGTTTTCCACGAAAGAAAATAACAAATACTATGCAACAACCAGTCCGGAATGGCCGGGTCTAACTTTGCTTCTTTTAACTTCTTTTTCTTTTAAATCATGAAAACCTAAATTTCTCGCACGCACCATTTTCTTGTGTTGCAGTCCTCGTCCAAGATGAGAATGTAAGAAGCATACTTTAAATTATATTTATTAAATAAGTATTTATAAATATAAAACAAAAATTTCATAAATATCTAGGTTTATCAATACAAGAATAATTATTTAAATTAATTCAGCACCAAGAATTTGTTCAAGTCTAGGTGTTATAGAGAAAATTATTCTATAATATATGTGTCTTGATCTACTTTGAATATTTAATATTAGATCTAGAGTAAGTATGTTGTAGTAGGCTAGAAAGTAATTTATTATGTCCAAAATTTTAGACCTTGATTGTTTCATATATTATGTTAATGTTTTTAATTTAAACCATGGACCTAATGTGTGACCTTATATCCTATGTCCTCTCATCACAAAAATCTAGCGATGCTAAGAAGCATTATTGGAACTTACTTTGGCAATAGATAATCCTTAGGGATTCCTCAATTATGGTCACACCCCATTATGCTAAATCAATAAAGTGATAATAAGATGGAAGACACACTGCAATATAGTGGCAAGAAAAGCTTGGGGCTTAATATAATAGACATAGTGAAATAAATGTGTAAGGATTGGATTGAGTGCAAAACTAAAGTTTAGATATTACAAATATGGAAGATGATGTAAATGATATGAATCATCCAAAGGAGAAGCTATGGCACAAGTGACATTGATTTTGAATATATTTAGTGCATGACATTTAGTGATCTTGTGGTAGTTGGTGATGAGATAACCTAAGGTGGTATCATTTAATGCAAGATCTTGATAAATGAAGCATGAGCGTGGTCATGGGTGGGAGCAAAGGGATTTCAAAATTCAAAGCAATGGAAAAGGAAATGGAGCAAGATCAGAAAATCTACAGTCAGATCAGGAGTTGGAGTCGAGTCAGAAACAAGGTAAGGATGACCAGGATGATGTGCACTCTGGAAATAAAATACAGGTGGAACCTGGGGGAAAGGAAAATCCAGAGATTAACTCTGTTGCATCCTCCACCGGTAAAAATGAGAAAGCTAAAGGGGGAGTGGGCACCACAGGCGGCATTGGAGGTAATCACAAACCCTGGACCTCTCTGTTCAGGGTAAAAACAAATGGAAAATATTCTTTCCCTCTAATGCAAAATATCTCATCCCTAGATAAAGTTAAGTTTGCTATTTCTATCCCAGATCTGCTCATTGACCATAATATAGCACTAATGGAACAAACTATGGTTGGAAAGTTCATGGGCCCTAGACCAAATATTGAAGTGGTTAGGGAGTTTGTTAAAAATAAACGGAGAACCAATGGGAAAGTTTTAGTTGCTGCTCTTCTAAAGGGCTTTTTCGCGTTTGAATTTACTTGTAGAGAGGACATCATGGCTGTTAGAAGTGGAGGTCCTTGGGTGATAGGGAAATCTTCCTTGGTTCTTAAGAAGCGGTCCTCCAAATTGGATCTTCCAAATTCTATCTTTGAGAATGTCTCAGTTTGGGTTAGACTTCCAGGCCTGCCCCTGGAGTACTGGAGTGAAGACATCTTTCATGGTATCGCGAACTCCTTTGGTGAGCTCCTTTCCATTAACACAATGACAGCCACTAGAAAGCGATTGGTTTTTGCGAGGATATGTGTGGGAGTCTCCCAGGATGCAGATCTTCCATCTTCGATTGAGATCCAATATAAACTGGGTTCTTGGGTGCAGAATATAGAATTTGAAACCATCTCGTTTGCCTGTTTCAAGTGTAGGAAATCTAGTCACTAGGAAAAAAAATGCCCCCTAAACACCACTTCAGAGAAAGAAAAACCAGTAGGTCTTGGAAAAAAGGCATGGAAAGAAAATAATGATTCAGGAGGAGAAAGGAAGGAAAATAAAGAACAGGATCTGGAAAACAAAGAATCCAATACTTAGGGTATCTCTCCAGAGATTGAAGTGGTCATGGAAACTAAAGGTGAGATCCCCAATGATTCTCATTATTTGAATCTTGTTAAATCGTCTTCATCTAAGGAAAGGGACTCCGATGAAGACACCCTAGTTGGAGAAGGAGGTCTGAATCATTCCACTTCCTTTTCCCAAATGACAGTTCCCTCTGATAGAAACAAAGAGACCCCGGGTCTAAAGGATATTCTTAGCGAGGGCTTGTCCTTGGAATTGAATATCCCTCTTCCCTCACCATCTTCCGACAATCTTCCACCTCAGGGAGTAGTGCACCTGATAGACCCCAATTCCCCAGATAGGGTTAAGGATTCCCTAAAAAATATGGATCACACAGCCGATCTTTCCAGTAATATGTTGTCCTTTCAAGAGAATGGTAATATGGACACTTTACCTTGGGAACAAAGGATACCAACTGAAAAGGATTGGGAATCTAGTACAGAGATGGATAGCTAAGAAGAGACTGATAAAGATGAGAATATACCAAAGAAGAAGTTAGAAAAAAACAAACAAATGAAGACCCCAAGTGGCATTTCTACTAGATCAAGAGTTAAGGCAGATTGTGGAGCTGTAAAGAACTCAAAAGGTAAAAATTCTTCGAAAAAGAAAAGAGAGCAGAATAGTTTTCGCGGATGGTTCTCAGAAAACCATCCTGGAATGTCTTAACTCCCCTGGTATCTAATGAAGATTATGTCCTGGAATATCAGGGGACTCAATAGCCCCCACAAGCAGGATTTCATTCTCAATTTCGTCAGAGATCACAAGCCATATATTCTTTTAATTTAGGAAACTAAAATGTCTAAGGAGAAAATTGAAAAGATGAAACTCTTCTAGTATTATAGTAGCCAGGGTAATAATTTGAATGGCACTTCTGGAGGCATTGCGACCTTCTAGAATAGCCACATAATCAAAGGTGACCCGATTTTGGAAGGTACGAATCATATAGCTACTAGATTTACACACATAAGAGATAACTTCAGTTAGATTCAAGTAAATATATATGCTCCCAATGGAAAAGGAATGAGAAAATCTTTTTGGCTGGAATTAGCTGCCTTTAGGAGGCTTCTTGTAAGAGAAGCTTGGATTGTTATGGGGGATTTTAATACACCCTTAATGAACGGAGAAAAATTTGGGGGATCCCAGATCAATATGGAGAGCAAAACAGACCTTCAGAATTTCATTGATAATCAAGGGTTGATGGATCTGGATCTACATGGAGCTTCCTTTACCTGGTCTAATCGTAGAAAGGGGTTGGATCTCATACAGGTTAGATTAGATATATCTTTAATCTCCAATCATTGGTATTTTGACTATTACTGCTCTCTTAAAGCTCTTACTAGAATTGGTTCTGATCATTTTCTGATCAGTTTCATTGCGGATCCAATAAAAAAGAAGAACACTCCTTTCAAATTTGAAAAAATGTGGATCTTTCATCTTGCTCTTAAAGAGGAAATAAGGAAATGGTGGAATATAAGAATTCAAGGAACTGTTATGTTCAGAGTAGCAAAAAAATTAAGGAAAGTGAAATGCAATTTAAAAAAATCGAAAAAGGATTCTTTTGAGAACATCTTTAGGATAAAGTTTGATCTCTAGATGGACTTGGGTGAAATTCATTTAAAAATTCAAAAGGAGGGCTACTTGAATGATACTAAGAAAAAAGAGAATGAGCTTCTTACGAAGATGCATGACATAATAGGAAAGGAGGAGGAGTTCTAGAGACAAAAATCTAGAGCTTTTTGGTTATTTGCAGGAGATAGAAACAACAGGTACTTCCATCTATCAGCATCAAAACATAGAGCTGTAAATAGAATATCTCAAATAGAAGTGAACGGAACTAGGTATGTGGAGGAGGAGGATATTAGAAAGCAGGCGAGCTCCTTCTTTAAACATCTTCTATCGGCAAGTGATGAAATAAACCAAAATGAGCAGGATCAGTTAGCTGAAGCTATACCAAATATTATCAATCAGGAAAACAACTCTTTTTTTACTGCTATCCCCACCAATGAGGAAGTCAAGCAGACTGTCTTTTCCTTTGATGGGAGTAAAGCTTCGGGGCCTGATGGTTTCCCTTTATTTTTGTTTCAATGGCTATGGGAGATAGTTGAAAAAGATGTGGTTAATGCTATAAAATAATTTTTTGGATCCAGAAGTCTACTAAAAGAATTAAATGCTACCTTCTTGGTTCTTATCCCCAATAAACCTGGAGCTAATAATTTTGAGGCTTTTAGGCCTATAAGTCTCTGTAATTCTGCATATAAAATTATCTCTAAGGTCTTAACCTCTAGATTTTTAACTTTTTTTCCCTCCTTGATTTCTCCTCAACAGAATGGCTTTGTCCCTTGTAGAAAAATTCTTGATTCAATTGTTACCGTACATGAGAATATTCACTCCTTAGTTGAATCAAAGATTGAAGGCTTTTTATTAAAGCTGGATATCTCAAAAGCCTATGATATAGTTGACTGGAATTTCTTATTTAAAATTTTAAAGGCTTTTGGTTTTTGTAACAGGGTTATCCAAATGGTGGAACAACTTGTGACCACGACATCCACATCGATCATGGTTAATGGATCCCCCACCTCTTTTTTCTAGAGCACCAGAGGTCTAAGGTAGGGTGATCCTATCTCTCCTATATTATTCACTATTATGGCTGAAAGTTTAGGAAGGAATCTGAAAAAATTGGTTGACTTTAAACTTCTTCTTGGTCTCAAACCTTCTTCAGGAAATCTGGTGTGCTCCCATCAACAATTCATTGATGACACTATGCTTATGGGTAAAGCCAAGGTTTCTGAAGGCAAGACTATAAAACAGTTGCTTGAAAAATATGGGAGAGCTTCAGGACAGTTGATCAACAATCAAAAAAGCTCTATGTTCTTCTTCAACACTTACTCACAGACACTGATTAACATTTATACTATGTTGAGGAAAAAAAAAGACTTCCTTAATTAAGGTTGGAATTTGGTTTGTAGATCTAAAAAGGATGGAGGACTAGGCTTAAGAAGAATTAGAACAGTTAACAAAATCCTCCTAGCTAAACAAATCTGGAGAATCTCCTCTTCATCTGGGGAGTGGATTGATATTCTGGCTAGTAAATATTTAGAAAATAATTGCTCCTCCATTATTAAGAAGGACCCCCACCTTCTTCCCAGAGGATCTACATGTTGGAATAATATAATCAAATGGAAAATATTGTGGAAGATGGTATTGGTTGGCAAGTGAGAAATGGTTATCATACCAGATTTTGAGGACAGATGTATTTTTAAGGAAACCCATTATAAAAATCAACTCCTTCAGTGACTGGGTAGAGACTTGTAAGGAACGGTTTGGAATTTATGTGAAAGATTACAGAGCAAATGGTAATTGGGTGGACTTGTGTAGTTTTAGTCAGGCTTTGGCTCCTATCTAGTCTTCTTTGCTAGCTGTTAGACTAAGCTCTGAGCAATCGGATGATCGCATTGATACGAACCCTCGTGCAATTTTTCTATATCTTCTACTTTTTCCAAGTTACTTCTTCTCTGGATCATCCTCCCTTTTGGTCTAAAGCTTGGTTTAAACACTTGATACCTAAAATCAATATATTTTTTTGGATCCTTCTCCAAAACAAGGTGCTCACGATTGATAACCTGTGTAAACGAGGATTTCAAATTCCTAACAGATGTTTTCTTTGTAAGATGGAGGCTGAATCTGTGCGTCATCTATTCCTTCACTGTTCATATGTTGCTTCTATTTGGGAAAAAGTCATCAGGTTATGGCACCTTCCTTAGGTTTTCCCATCGTCCATTGAAGACTTCTTTGTTCAATGGAAAGCCCCGACTAGAAATCATATGCTAAGGCTTTTATGGGATTTATCCTTCACTCATGTTGCTTGGGGCTTCTGGAAAGAACGTAACAATAGAATTTATAGAGGTAAAGAAGCCTTTGTGGATATTGTTTTTGATAAAATTGTCAGATTCATGAAGGAAAATTTCAATGCCTTGGCTCAGAAGGACAGCTTGTCCATGAAAGCTGAGCATTCGCTCTATGACTTGACTATTTTTAAGGATTGGAACATTAGTCTAGATCTGTCTAGAACTGCTATGAAAGCCAAGAAGGACAGAGAGGGTGTTTGTTGGTCTTTTCTGCCAAACGATTGGATCAAAGCTAACTTTGATGGTGTGGCTAAAGGTCATTCAGGGGCGGCGGGCTGTGGTGGAGTTATAAGGGATTCCTTTGGAAATTTCATTGGTGTGACGACTTCTCCTTTTGGAACCCAAACCAATCATCTAGCAGAGGCAGTTGGAGCTTTTCACATCATAAATCTAGCCCAAATTATTAATATTAAAAATCTGTGGCTCGAAGGAGATTTCAAAAACATAATCAACTACCTAAGTGGCAAGTCTCCCCCCCTCATGGACCATTAAATCATGGGTTGAGGATGCAAAATTGACTTTGGCTAAATTTGATAAGATTAAAATATCACATGCTTATAGAGAAGCCAATGTTGTTGCGGATTTTTTCGCTAGCGAAGGAGTTAGGAGTAAAGATGTGCGAACCTGGCTTAATATAAGTGATCTAAACTCTAATGTCTATGCCCTATTAAATTATGATAAGTCACATGGAAAAGTGACGTGTTATCCCTTTAATGAGGACAGGGTGGATCTTTCACATCGCAATCATTAGACTACATGGGACTGAGCCCTATGGCTTAATCTGTAAAAAAGCTCCACACACTTTGTGGGTTCTAAGATTTGGCAGGGCTAATTTTAGCAAAGATTTAGCTAGGGTCTACCCCACTGTGTCGGCTAAAATGGGAGGAGATAGAAAGCGAACTGATCCGGACAGCTATGAAACACACATGAAAAATGCCAAGGCTTGGAATAAGGTTAAAAGCAGAGGGTTGCTTCCTTTCCTAGAAAAGCTCCATGGTTCTAAACATGAGGCTACAAATCTCTTTGTCAAAAATTGGAACAATGGAAACTTGACCCTATTTGGTAGGACTGTGGAGCTCAGTGAAAATTTAATCGCTGATGTTACGGGCTTATCTACTGAAGGGAAGAAGTTCTTCAGGGATAGGGCTTTTTCTGATGAAGTCGTGATCAAATTTTCGAAGAAGGACAAAGAAAGGTTAAAAATTGTTAAAATTGCTAGCATCTACTTCGATGCAGACACTCTAAAGGCCATTTGGAGAAAGGTTGTGTGGGTTATTATGGAGTACATCACACTGGATGGACGCTTCACTAGAGTTTATGGCTACCACTTTTCTCTTCTCAACCACTTCCGCTACAAGGTTAGAGTCTCTATCCCCTATTATATTTATTGTTCCTTGAAGAAAAGTGTGGAGGATAACAAGAAAAACCCTAAAAGATTCACCATCCTGCCCACTGGGTTAATAAGGTTGATAGTTGAACATTTCCAAAAAATGCCTACCCTTGCTATCCGGGAAACTATCCCTGACTCTGAGAGTGATGACACTGAGCTCAGTGGCTCGGAGTATCTGCCTAACTCTAGTCCGGCTAGGAAAGTCCTTGGAATGCGCGTTGTCCCTTCTGGGAACAAAAAACCTACTCCCCTTTCTAGAAAAGCCTGTGTCGTGCTTGAGCATAATAGCCCCTACCCAATGAACATTCCTAATGATACGAAACCCCAGGCCAAAAGCCTTGTTTCCTACTTCAAAGATTCTTCTGATTCAGAGGAGTCTGATGCCGACAAAACCAAGCTCAGCGATGATCCTTTGCTAGATGAACATGCTAATGATGACTCCCCTGTTATTCCTAACCCCGAGAAAATTTGTCCTAATTCTGGAAAGGAGCCCTCTCTGGGTGTTTTGAACCCTACCAAAACCAATTCTGAGTCCCATTTCAAACTTTTGGAATGGACCTTCTTCGAAATTAATGAGCTGAAAATAAAAAATTGGGGCCTTCAAAGCAAAATTGATGAGCTGGGTGCTAAGATTGCAAAGACTGAAAAGAAAGATGTGGATAGTGGGGTTCCAGGTCACAGTAACAGAGATATTGATTCCAAGTTTGAGAATATAAGGAACACCATTAAAATCGTTCCCGAGCAAAACAACCATATGGCAAGACACAATGCCATCATCATAAATGTGATGACTGAAAAGCTTGATAAAGCCCAGCAGGGGTCTCTAGTCATGGATCTGGAGGAAATAGAGGAAAAAATCTAGGATACGGATGCGAGCATCTCCAAAAGAACCAGAGCCAATCTGAAGCACAAGGTCCCCCCTACTCTGAAGATGATACAAATTTTTAAAAAGGGTGTCAATGATATGCAGAATTTGGAGGCAGAGATAGAGTTTGTTCTCAAGACTCTAAATTAATGGCCAGGGTTTTTTTGATCATTTTGTTGTCCCTTCTGGTCTGACCTTTCTGGTCTATCTTTTGTGGTTGCTGGTGTTCTTTTTTTGGGCAGCTGGTCTTTTTAGGTTGGACTTTTGTGTCTTTTCTTATGTTATGTAAACTTTGTGGTTTCAAGTACCTGTAAAACCCGTTTTACCCCTTTTATCAAAAACATATGGCATAGATAACCTACAACCATAAGGAAATTTTAATTTGAACTAAATTATTAATGTGCATATGTCTAACAATAAATTTCTTCATTCTCACTCAAGTAGTCTTAACATGGTTAGAGAAAACAACAACATAAAAGGGTCTTGGTTTGAGAAAAGGTAAAATAATATTTCTAAATACAAATTTGAGTACTAATTTGCTAATTTTGATAGGTAGAAGATCATATGTCAATTGTACATGCTTAGAAAATGCACACAAAGTGGGATAAAACAAGGGGAAATTGTGAGTAGATCCATAAAAATTTGCATGAAGAAGCATGCAAATGTATAAAAATACTGGCAAGAAATAATAGAAGTATAATTCTTTTAGTAACAACTAGAGGAAGTTTGTGAACCACACAAAAACTTCATGTAATAAAAAATAATAAAAATAAAGATGCATACACAAGATACTTACCTATCTATGATGATTGAGAAAATAAAACTAAGATAATATAAGAACTCAATTGTGTTTGACTATTTTATTCATCAAATAATTATGTATAAACTTGGAGACAATAACATATCGAAAGAATGTATTCATTGCACCATCATAACTTGTCACCCTTGATAATCTCACATTATATTCCTCCCCCCTTAAATTATTGAACATAATTGAGTACTTGAATTTCTAAATATTCATTTTATGGCCCATTTTTAACAATTACCGATCAATTGCAAGAGGGAAATAAATGCATTTATCTAATACCTTGCACGTGGCACTTAAAGTCGTAGAAAATAAGGCTAGGATACTCATGCCCTTGGCATGAATGTCCTCCTATTTTACCTCCAATTCAAATATGTTGATGTCGACAATTTATCATTTGCAATTCAATTGTCCAAATCTAGCTACCAATATTTTATTTTTAGGAAATTAAATAAATGCCCATAAATACCTAATTATTACATCATTTGAACATTAACAAGGAGAATTAAGAAAACATTATTATCAAGAGTACTATCAAGCAAGTAAATATAATATTTAAGAGATTTATTATAGCAATTGAGGATCCAAACATCATGTCAAGTTCTATGTGATTTTCTATGTGTTCATGTTATTATTGTTTTCTTAACGTAACACTTTTGTAGGTCTCCAAAGAAATTTGAAGCAAATAGAGAAAGTAAGATGCAAGAATTTGAGGTGATGTGCATGGCTTTAATCGTTCAAGGAATCCATTGAAGAGTGGTGAGTTGTAGCACTTTGTTCATTCATTATTCCTTCTTATCATTTATCCATTTTCATTGACATTAACATTGTGAAAGTGAAAACACTAGTTACACGGGGTTTGACTAACAAAAACCCCTAAATAGCACAACCCTTCCTCTCTCTTTGAATGTGTAGGTTTTAGGTTTAAAGGATATTGAAGTTTGAAGATCCATTTTCCCTTGTTGCAATCAAAATCCTACATCTTGTCAACTCACAAAATCTCACCTACAACATTATTCAACAGTGATCCAAAAAATTTGTAGGTGGAAATGGGAGGCTCTAATCTGGCATCAAAGGACTATGAATATAGATATAGAATCTATTGTGTGGTCTAACAATATGTCACATTTTTCCTTTTGAAAAAATGTGGACCTCCCTTTTTCTACTGGTTTTTCACTTCCTTTTCTTTTCAATTGCTTTGGTGTGCTCCTTTCAGAGGAAATGGTAAAATGATGAGATCTTGATCCAACTTGCTTGACCCTGGCTTAAGTTCTTTTTCTAGACTTGGAGTGTTTGAAAAATATTTTTCCTATCTTGATTAACCAACCATATCCTCGGGTCTTGAGTTTTAGGTCTCGTTGCTCTAAGGATAATCTACATAAAAAAATTCCTAGCTAGTCATCGTGCCCAGTAAATTATCATTTGGATAAAATTCTCCCGATGTTTGTGTATCAACCTTTCCCCCTGGTTAGCCCAGAGTGGCTTTTCCTTTCTTTGGAACTAGAGATTAAAAGTTTTTGCACAAGTTTCATTTCAAAACCAAATTTGTCTTGCTTGCACTCGATCTTAAGTATCCTTTACACCCAGTCCTTATGAACCCAATAAGAAAAAGTCTTGAATGTAGATTATTCTTCAAGGATTGGTGTCATATGGTTGAAATATTATTAATTTTTAATCATTTAGCATCCAAGATGGACGCTTCCTCTAAGGCCTTTTTCCTCAAAATAATTAAAGTGACATGTAAGTGTGCCACATTGGCCACCTATGTCACTTTCCTCTCAAAGGTGGGCCCCTACGCAACAATCAAAGAGTTCATGATTTTAACCCTAATCCACCATGATTGCACCTTTATTCAAGGTAGTTAATGCATAGTAAAAGAAATTAATGAAGGTGGAAAACAACATATGTACTTGGTGCCACCTCAAGCATTCAGTTGCTTCCATAACACTCTTCCTCATGCCAGATTACTCACATGTAAGGAAAACAAAGAATTAAACCAAGATTGTGGCATGCAAGGAAGGGTAAGTTTCAAAATGTTGAAAAACATAGCTAATATGGTTTGAACCTATGTTCATTCAATCACATTATTCGTAGAACTAGGTATGCTCCTAGTAACTAAATTTTTGTTAATTATTTTATGCATGCATGGCTCTAGTTAAATAGAATTACCACTAGTTAGGTCATTAAAACACTGATTATTCCTACAAAATTTAACCTAATTGTAGAAGGTAAATGTTGTGAGTAAGGAAATTTCACAAAATTTTGAAATTGTATGATTAAATTTAGACCTAACTCACACACTAGGCACATATTTTCTAATAATGTAGGAAATCTAGAGAAATATGAACACTTCCAGAAAGAAGAAAATAGATGAGGAATTTGAATTCCCCTTTTGAAAGGTTGTATCAATCTGTGGGACAATTAGAGATACTCACCCGGGGGATTCAATGAGCATGAATTCGCTACAAGGAATCAACAAGAAAATGTCTCTAAGTGCACAAAGAATATTGTTGCAAATGGACTGCATTTGGCAGGAAGGTTTCCACTGGCAATGGATGCTCCTAAACTAGTACTAGAATGTATGAGATGCTATGACCCAAACAAGAGAGTTGTTGAGAAATAAGGAAGAGTATATGTAGGACTCTCTACAGAGGGAATTATGTACACATTTGGGCTCCCCATGTTCAAACACATGAATGTATTCGATATGCAGGTCCTTGCCACCACATAATTGAATGTAGAAGAACAAAACAAGAATCTTATAATTTTGACATGGTTCTAGGAAAAGCCCATAAAGAAGATGAAGCAAATTTTGAGGTCAACATTTATTTAGGTGGTTCAGGACATAATAACCATAGTGTGCAAGATATTTGAATACAAAGAAACCAACAAATTAGAACCCTATATGTTTAGGCTTATAATGAAAATAATGGGAGGCCCTACACACATTCATTGGGGAAATTTTATTAACGAAAATTCATATGAGAAAATAATGGCATTCCTGACTAGACAATCATTTTTCATGTCTTTATATGTTTTCTATTCCTATTCCTAGAGGGAAAATATACAAGGATTGAAAAGATTTCATACCTTGGGTAGACAACTAGGGAATAATTTTATTTATGCTCATATGCCCCAAATTACTATTCATTAGTACTAGGAACATAACCAAAGGGTAAATGACATATTTTCTATGAAGTTGGGGAGACTAATGGAACTAGATGAGGCCAAAAGATTATCCCTTGAAGCATAGTGTTATCAAGTCTATTGGTTGCTAGTATATTCAATTCCCAATTTCACTTACATCAGGGTGGGAGGATTTATAGAACAACCCTTCATGCTACCCAAGTACCCAACAGATAAAATGTTGTTACTAGAACGAGTGACACAGGTGCAACCATCTCATGCTCTTTTTACACAAGAACACAAGAAATGTTGTGTTAAATTTCCTACCACGATTGGGAATTATAAGTGCATTGTAGCCAAAAGTGCTAATATGTGTGAGGAGTAGTTGAAACTCTACGGGTTGGAGTTCTTTACACTCCTATAGAAAAACTATGATCTAGAGGAAAACCTTGCGAAGAGAATAAACAAGAAGTATGGTCATGGTTATCATCTAGTGGATTTTTGGCTTAATTGTGATGATGATTATGATGTGAGGAAGAGGTCATACAAGAGGTTGACACTAGCAGCAACAAAGGTTCGCTGAATTCATGATGTTCTTGAACAATTGGATATTGGTAATGGAGAGGTGTTGAATCCCATGTATGATTCAAATTTTTGGATCAACCCATCCCAAACCTAGATTATAACAAGAGGGAGATAGTAACCATTGAAGAGATTTCTAAATAGGTATTGACATATACTTAGTACTATATTATTGGTTACATCAAAGCACTAAAATAATCTAGGATAAAGCCCACATACCCACATAATATTACTTAAGAAAGAAAAGGTTGGTGAATGGATTGGGGTATGGAGGGACTGCTAAAAATAAAATAAATGTTGTAGAAACAAAGGTAGCTGAACAAGGTGAGGAGGACTCTCTTGATACTTTAAGCTAGGGAATTTTAATAGTGTCACGACTAGCTAGCCAATGCAAAGAAACTATGGCCACTCCAACCAATGTAATGGAAATGCTAATGGAAGAATTTTCTTCTATAGGAAAGTGAAGAGCTTAGCCTATGGCTGGTGAGGATGTAAAAATGAAAACACAAGTGCATGTTAAAACAAGGTTTACATCATAGAAGGAAAATGATATATTTAATTATCCACCCTTGCTCAACACATCAACAATGAGAAAAGGTTTTGTAGGGACTCTTATAATTCAAGAAGAAGGTCTTGACCTAACTGAAGAAGAAGTTAAGGAGCAACTTGAGAAAATGACTACTAAGATGAAACAATTTAAAGAAAAATATTCTAAAGGAGATCCAATGATGCAACCAATCATG
>VDFB02271358.1:1152270302-1152560215 GCA_007258455.2 Sequoia sempervirens
TATCGATCTAGACTTTAGTCATAATTCTAATAGAAAATGAATAATAATTATTTATTAAATTCAAATTAAAGCATAATTTATATTGGTGGAAAGCTGAGAATCTCCTCTAAAAACCCTTTTCCTTTCATCAATTTTGGGTAAAAAAAGAGTCGTCAGCGACATACCCTACAAATACCCATAATATTGCCACTTTTTGGCCCATCATGATCATGCACATACCCAGACACCTAAAAATGGTCTAGAGAATCTAATTAATTAAATATGATTTATTTGATTAACTAATCCTAAATTCATCTACTTAGTAAATAAATAGAAATATTTATTATTAAGTTCACTATTATTTCTTCTATTTTATCACTTTATTTCCTCATGTTTAAATAAACAAAAATTTATACTTTGTTTTACTTAAATATTATGATTATTATTTATTTTACACTTTATCCATTAAATTCTATCTTCAATTAAATATACAACTTCAATAGTTGGCATTATTTAATTATTACATCATACTTCTCTTCTTCTATTTAATTTAATAAACAAACTTCTATAGTTTATTTTATTAAATTTTTTATATCTCTTTTTGCTAATTTGAATAAATCATAAAATATTCAAATAAATGCATAAATAAAATCCCTCTATTCACTCACAAATAAAATTATATTTTTCAAATCTAATTAATTAAACCGTCATTCACGGGAAAAGCCTTGGGGACAAACCTGCAGGAAATCCTCTCAATCTTTTTCCTCAAATCTTTCCTCTCATCTTGCCTGGTGTTTTCATGGGGAGGATCAATCTCCTATAATCAACTCCACCTTCTCATCTCATACCATTCAAAATCTATAGATTTAATCTCAGCCTCTATTGTGTTACCCCTATGCAAAACTGTTGCCGAAAATCTATATATACAGCCTTCTTAAGCATCAAAAGGATCTGAGAAATCCCAATTTATGCAAACTTACTCTGCAAGAATTAGTACTCAAGCAACCAAGCAATCATAATCATTTACCATTAGCATTTTAGTATCATCATAGTATCATGGCATCAGTAGATTTCATATCACGGTAGCATCATAGTTTCTTTTTACTGTAGCTTTCATCCATTAGGCTTCATTTACAATAGCATCATATCATTTAGAAATCATTAGCTATCATCACATCATTGAATTTAACATCCATTCCATTCTCTAGATAGGCATTTTAAATAGTTATGGTGCTTATAAATCTGAGAGCTTCTGTAATTTGATAAATCTTTGCAGATAGGAAGCAATGAGATGCTTTCAAGCTTTTATATATTTTAAATTAGTTTAATTCATGTTAATCTTGATATAATGTTTCATTAAGAGGTGTATTTAATTTTATTTAGTTTACATTTTCCACACTTACATTTTGGCGCCCACCATGGGGCCTAACCCTATATTTTACAAATTTTTTTTGAAAAGTGTCATATAGGATTCTGGTGTGTTTATTTTAGTGCGATCGAGAGTTTTTTTAGTGCTTTTGAAGAAAAGTATAGCGCTTTGAAGGACTGTTTTAGCACTTCTGATAAATTTTGTAGCACTTCTAACCTCTATTTTAGCACTTCTGATAAATTATGTAGCACTTCTACAATCTATTTTAGCGCTTCTAATGAGTTTTGTAGCGCTTATGACCTTTGTTTTAGCTAGCGCTGACTATCAATCTTAAAATGACCATATCTTAGTCATACAAAGGTCCTTTTTGAAACTTTTTTTTTTAAATGGGGTATAATTTTATAAGCTATGCAATGGTGTAGGTATTTATCACTTTTTTCAGTTAAAATTTTCAATTCTACATTTAAATTCAAATCATATTGTTACTTGGTCTAATTTTTAGGGTTTTTATGCTTAGTCATTCATCTAACCCTTATATATTCTTATTTATTGATATAACCTAACATTTTTGAGAATTTATTATAGGTTTTAAGAACATGAAGCATTGAAGTGAAAAAAAGCATTTGATTACCATTGTAATAGTGTTTTCAAACACTCTTGGGAAAATAACCCATCATATGTTATTTTTCATTCATGCTTTAGGACCAAATAGCATTAATTTGGGCTTAAAATTAAACATCTACACAAGCTTTGTCAAAGCTGGTTAAAAAGAACATGAGAAACTCATTGATTTTTGGATTTGGACTTAAAATGAATCAATCTAGGATAACCACCTCTTTAGTTGGTTTTAAATTGAATCAATCCTAGGATAGTCACATTTTCCTTTGGATTAAAATTTACCAATATAGGGTAGTCACCATATTTTTCAATTTGGGATTTAAAAATGAACACCATTTCTTTTTTGTGAAGCAACATCTTCACATAGATTAGAAAAATTTTCATTTGGGCTCTAAAATTTGAACAAGTGGTTTTTGTGTTTGAATGGTTGATAGGAATATGCTCTCCCCTTAACTGGGTGATCCAAAAAGCCAGAATCATCCTTTTTATGCATTCTTCAAGTTTTATTACATCCTTTAGAAGGCCTACCATAGTTGGAAAAAGTACTCACCCTATGGGAATGACCTAAGTGGGTTCAAACCAAAGCCAAGTTTTTCCACCCCACTATAAAATTTAAAGAAAATATGTGGAAACCCACTTTTTCCATAAGTGTGTAAGATAACCATTCCTAAAAACTTTGTTCTAAAGGTTGGGAGGTCTCCTAAGGGAGTCTATTATTTCCACTCTGAATGGAAACATAGTGTAGTATCTAGCTAGGTCAGTAACCAGACATTGTAATACTCACAGTGCAAGAGGAGGGAAGAATCTACCCCCAAGACACTCACCATATAATTTCCAAGGACCCTTTTTTCAGGGTATCAAGAAATCTAACCTTGAGTATGCAATTGGAAAATAAAAAAAACATGGGCACCCTCTAGGCGGTGACATGACTGTGTGAGTTGATACAATTTTAAGCTATGGGATGTTGAGTATAACGATGACCTTTTGGCCTTAAGAGTGAGTCTATCTGAAGTGCATTTTTGTTATCAAACCAATGAAAATAGGACCATGCATGTTTCTTTTGAACATACACTATCTGTTTAGATTACAACTCTTAAAAACAACTGCCTACATTTGATTGTTGTGTATTTCAAAATCATTAAAATCCAAATAAAGATCATCCAAAAAATAAAACAACACAAAAGAGTCAAAACAGAATCAAACAGTGAAATTTAAGATCAAGCATTGGAAATCCACAACGTTTTTCAAGAAATCCCTCACAACAAGAGTCAAAATCCAAAGAACAAGAAATTGAAACTCAAAACATCATGGCTGAAATAGATGAGGAACAATTGAATGCTTTATCTCATCAAATGAAAAAAAATTCAACAAAAAAATTGGGATATGCAAAGGGAAACAACCACAAAGAGATATTTGCTGCCAGACATTTGTTCTTATTCCTCTGACAGAAATCTAGACATCACACCTTCTTCACCAAAAACTGCATCATCCAAGTTTAATTTCATTGATTTTTTGCAAAATTTCAATAAGCCCAAATCTAAATCCTCAAACACAAATGATATTGAGCAATCTTGTCATGTCATGCATTTATCTCCATCCACCATAAGCCAAAATAAATCTCAAGATTCTCTCACTCAAGTTAACAATTCCATCCAATCATCCTCTTCTATCATATCTTCAACATCTAATGATTCATGTCAATCTCTCAATCCAAAGCATGCTAGCATAGACTCCCCTACACATCAAGATCAAAATATTCTTTCCACTCAATCCAATGATATCAAAATTCCACAAAATCATCCAATCCTTGATCAAGATCCCATTTCTCAAGAATCTTATGACAATCCCCTCCTTTCATTTTTCATCCAAAATAATTCCTTTCCATCTCAAGAGACAAGTATCCTTCCAAGTTCTTCTTCCACATCATCTAATCAATCCATACCATCTCATGATTCTATTGCATCACAAGAGAATGATATTTCTTCCATCCTATCTAATGATGTCTTACCAATTGATTATCAAGATATGCTTTCTACAAAATCTCATGATTCCCTTCCTCATCAAGACCAAGATATGCTTCCATTCAAGGATACCCTTTCATCCCATGAAGATGATTATCCTTCTCATGATCAAGATATGCCTTTCATACCACTTGATAATCCTTTTCCAAGTCAAGATCAAAACACCCCATCATCCCCATGTCAAGAGCCTAACACACCTATTCAAACTATCCATGAACCCCACACCTATAAATTGGGATCATCCACCTTTATCCATTCTGGTTTACTTCCAACACCTACCCTCTCATCCATATCATATCCTCCCCAAAATGGACTCACATCTTGTTTCACAAACAATACATATCCCATTGGTAAACAAATGTGTCAAAGTATGAATTACAAAGGAAAAGGATTAGGCCTTCATAAGAAAGGTATCCTAGAACCCCTTTATGTTCAAGGAAACCTATATCACCATGGCCTTGGTTATATGCCTAAGTGTCCTAGTCCATCAAACCTACCATATATCCTAGGTCCTCATCCTAATCCACCAAACATTCCATCTATCCTAGGTCTTCATCCTAGTCCATCAAACCTTCCCTCTATCCTAGGTCCATATCCTATTTCTAAAGAACAACAAAGGCACACATCCTTGATGTCCTTTCAAAATTATACCCACATTAACTTATCCATAATACCTCCATATCATTCATCTCAATCCACCCCTCCCATTTCTCTTGGAATCAATTTGGGTGCCAAATATCAAAAACTTCTATATCAAAATCCACATGTATCAAAGGATCAACATGTCCCTCGAAGAGACATGTAAAAATAATAATAAAAATTGATCCAAAATCAAAAGAAAAATCTAAAAGGCCACAAAGGCCCATCAAAGTAAAAAGGAAATTTTCAAAGACCACAAAGGTCCATAAATCAAAAAGAAGAATGTCAAAGGCCACAAAGGCCCACAAAGCAAAAATCAAATTCAAAAGTCATGTGGATTCCTAAAAGTCTCATAGAAGCAATTAAATCTAAATTGACATCCAAATTTTCTAATACAAAAGGTTCCTCTAATTTTCCATCTAATAACCTATCACCTTTCAAATCCATTTTTCCTCCATCACTCCACCACCCTTCAAGGTGTGTGCCAATGTTGATCTTTCCATCCTTTCCATCTATCCATCAACATGCATTCCAACCTCCTATCCATTATCCAACATTCATCCCCCATCATTCTCCTTTAATCCAAACCTTTACATAAATCATTAGATTCTTCCATCATATCATTAATCTTCCAAAATTTAGGAGTCTAATTCCCATTGCCATGGTTTATTAGAGGGATATTTGGTTGTGAAACTTAATTCTTAAGTACTTCCTCCATTTCCCTATCTTCCATATTTCTCTTTCACTCTACACTTAGGGACAAGTTTCATCCATCTTATCATTCATGGTCATTATTCTTTCTATGCTTATTCCTTACATTTCCACCTTTGATCTTGACAAGGTTAAGGATCTTCTTGAACATCATATATCTTATCCTATACACTTTATCCATATCTTCTATACCATATCTTTCATCTTATCTATATTCCATCATTCTTACTAGATACATCCTTTCTTCATGTCCTTGGTCTTGATGAGGAATATGGGAAAAATACTTGGGCCTTGTGTCTATTTCTTATCTAGTTGATCTTGATCATCACCATTCATTATCTTTATATTTCTTTCTTCCATTCCATATCTCCTAGCTTATCAAAATCCATGTCATCATGTCCCTTTGCAACCTTGAATCTTATAATGCACATCATATTTGATTCTAGCTACAAAACATTATCCAATCCTCATATCTTTTGTCAATCAATCATCAACAATCATCAATCTTATCATACTTAGGGGAATTAGTGATCTTAAGTACTTATCATCATCATGCCTTATGGAATCAATCAACCATTATCATCTTTTGACAAGAGATATGTTGCTTGTGTGACATGTTTTGCAATGAACCTTTAATTTTGATCTATCATTTATCCATGGTTGCATTACCCCTATTTTGGGGCATCTTGTTCCTTCAATTAGTCATATCATCTCATTTCATCTTAAATATCCTGAAAAATACAAAAAAGAAAAAAAGCTACAAAATCCAAACAAATCAAAAATCAGAAAACAAAAAAAAAATTATTGGAAAAGAGAAAAAGACAAAAAAATCAAAAAGACTGAAAAAGTGCAATAAAAAAATGTAGTGAAAGCCTGGTAATAGACGTTACTTGTTATTTTAAAGCCAAATTTTCTATATATTGGACACATGTCATGGTCATTAATTTCACTATCATTTTGCATCCATTATCATATCATTGTGAGTAGTCATGTCCCACCCTAGCTTTGGGGAAAAATCCTGAACTCACTGGGGGCAATAAACATTGAGCTTAATCAAATAGACAAACAATGGTCAGACAATAGAAATAAAAATAACGATCAAAACACAACCCAACATGGGATATAAATCACCATCGAAAATGCATCAAACATCCATATCACATTAGAAAATCCAAAAATAAGTCAAACAGGCCAATATCAAAAATCCAAAAAAATGAGTCTATGTTAGTTGAACTACATGGTCTCTACGTGTATAACGTAGGCAAGGATAATCTTTGATCAAGCCCCCGAGGCCCCTAGGATAGGTCTTTAGGTTAGTTTTATCCAAAATCTCGAAAACACAAAAACATCATAAAATCAGGATGAATGATCTAATCTGAATAAATGATTGAATACTATAAGAAAATGTAAGATATGTTGTACTTTTGATCATTGTTATCATTTCTTTGGAGCAACTCAATGATGTATTGAACTAGAGAATCCAAGAAGAAGAAATGGTATTTTCTTTATCTACTGTCTGTGAATTAATCATAATTATTGTGTGAATCGTCATAGGAAATGCTCCACAAAGTATCATGGATGACATTCCAATTCACATAGGAAAGTGGTTAATTCTTGCTTGTTTACACAAGAAATGCTCAAGTCATCTCGGTTTAACTATACCTCGATGCTTGTGTTCACTTTCAATATAAAAAATAATGGAAGTAGTACTTAGGTCATCATGGTCTAACTCATACCATTGATGCTTGTACTCACTTTCAACATTTTAAAAGCTCAATGATGATAAAAAGCACGATAAATGGACTATTAAGATGCCAATGCTTGCACATGTAGATTTGCATGGTTAAATTAGATTGCATTTAGATTAGTTTTGCATCTACATTATATATTTTCCACATCAACTAATGATATCTATATCGACCTACACCAGATACGAAATCATGTCCCATGTCTTTGGGAAGAACTCTAAAATTCTCCTATGATCATAACATATTGTAAATCAGCAATATTATCAATCAATCAAAAATCAATCAGCCTATCAATCTATTCGGCTCTACTAATACTTTGATCAAATCTCATGAGCGACTATCATTGAACCTCACCTATCATGAGGTTAATCAATCATCATCCTATCATTGATCCTTTCCTATCATGAGGAAAATCATCAACCTATCATTGATCTTCGCCTATCATGAGGTCAATACATCAAATCAACCTCACCTATCATGAGGTCAATACATCGAATCAACCTCTCCTATCATGAGGTTCATCAATCAAACTATAATTATTTCTTTCCTATCATGATGATAATTATCATTAGTCAATCATCAGACCTCGCCTATCATTAGGTTGAACATCATCTACTTGATTAGGAGCATCAATCATATCAAATCAAAGGCTAACACGATAAAAAATCATCAAGCACAAGGAGGCTTATTTCACATTTCATCACAAGGGAAACTTTCTTCACCAATTATCAGGAGATTAATTATTTTATCATCAAATCTTCATTGAATCTACATGAAATCATCAAAAAATCATAATTTTTTTTTGAAATATTCTAAAATTTTCCAAAAAATCCAAAAAAAATCAAAATTTCATTAATTTATCTCCTGAGGGGGCATATATCCATCAATCACCTGAAAATATGTCTAGGGCATTCTAATTTTTTTTTCATCGATACTAGTAGTAGCAGCACAAAATTTTCTTTGAAGCAATGCATAAACACATCACTTCAAAGAGGGGAAAAATGTAGACACCTAAAAATGGTCTAGAGAATCTAATTAATTAAATATGATTTATTTGATTAATTAATCCTAAATTCATCTACTTACTAAATAAATATAAATATTTATTTATATTAGGTTCACTATTATTTCTTCTTTTTATCACTTTATTTCCTCTTGTTTAAATAAACAAAATTAAATACTTTGTTTTATTTAAATATTATCATTATTATTTCTTTTATACTTTATCCATTAAATTCTATCTTAAATTAAATATACAACTTCAATAGTTGGCATTATCTAATTCTTACATCATACTTCTCTTCTTCTATATAATTTAATAAACAAACTTCTATAGTTTATTTTATTAAATTATTTATCTCTATTTTTGCTAATTTGAATAAATCATAAAATATTCAAATAAATGCATAAATCAAATCCCTCTATTCACTCACCAATAAAATTAGATTTTTCAAATCTAATTAATTAAATTGTCATTCATGGGAAAAGCCTTGAGGACAAACCTACAGGAAATCCTCTCAATCTTTTGCTTGAAATCTTTCCTCTCATCTTGCCTAGTGTTTTCATGGGGAGGAACAATCTCCCATGATCAGCTCCACCTTCTCATCTCATACCATTCAAAATCTCTAGATTTAATCTCAGCCTCTATTGTGTTACCCCTGTGCAAAACTGTTGTTGGAAATCTATATATACAGCCTTCTGAAGCATCAAAAGGATCTGAGAAATCCCAATTTATGCAAACTTACTCTGCAGGAATTAGTACTCAAGCAACCAAGCAATCATAATCATTTAGCATTAGCATTTTAGTATCATCATAGTATCATGGCATCAATAGATTTCATATCACGACAACATCATAGTTTCTTTTTAGTGTAGCTTTCATCCATTAGGCTTCATTTATAGTAGCATTGTATCATTTAGAAATCATTAGCAATCATCACATAATTGCATTTAGCATCCATTCCATTCTCTAGATATGCATTTTAAACAGTTAGACTGCTTACAAATCTGAGAGATTTTGTAATTTGAAAAATCTTTGGAGATAGGAGACAATGAGACCCTTTCAAGCTTTTCTCTATTTTAAATTAGAGTAATTCATGTTAATCTTGATATAATGTTTCATTAAGAGGTGTATTTAATTGTATTTAGTTTACATTTTCCACACTTACAGAAACATCAAACCATCCCTTTAAACAAATGATTCACCTTAGAAACAACATCTCATCAAAGCCTCTTAGTAGTGATGATGTTGAAAAGTTAGATGAAGTTCTTCAAAATATTATCTCACTCACTTCATCCTCTAATGCTTGCAATGAGAAACCTAAACCCCTTAATGATAAAGTCCCCCTCAAACCTTTTTCTTGTGATGAATTTCATCTATTAGATGAAGCTCTCCAAGACTTCATCTTGCATAAGCCACCTACTAACATTTTTTTTGACAACCTTACGATAACAAACATTAACACCTCTAATGCTTCTCTTGAACACCTTAAACTAATTGACAATAATTTATCCCTCAAACCTTTTAGTCTTGATGATTTGTACTTGATATATGAGTCTCTTCAAGACTTCATCTCACCCAGATCATCTACTCTGGTTTGTTTTGAGACACCTAAAACTAAAGAAATTAATGTTATCTAACCTCAACTTATCATTTACCAACCCTCACATAGACTTCACCCCTCTAACTGACCTTGATACACTCTCTACCCCTTTAAAACCAATGTGTTGCAACAATCTAGTGATGATACTATTGCTCATGAACATATAACATCTGAAACAACCCAAAAATTCCACAACAAACCCCACCCTCTTTACCTTTACCTAATTTGCCTAGTGCTCCTCGCTATATCCCACACACAAAGGAGTATGATCTTGTTGAACAATTAATGAATTTACTCCTGAAAATATTTTCCTTTGGGATTTGCTTCAAAACTCACCAAATAATCACAACATTCTTTAAACATCTTTAAAAAAGATCATAGTTCATCATGGTACCACTCTGAATGATGTCATAGCTCTCATCTGAAAAATGAATCTTGACATTACTTTCATCAACATGAGCTCCTTTCTTTAGAGTTGCGCAAAAAAAATGATGCCTTTATGATAATTGCTCAATTCAATCATATAGGTATCAAACACACTAGAATTGATAATTTTTATGCCCTTAATGTGTGTAGTGTGACTCTCCTTGATCAATTAGATGTTGACAGGTCACAAATAATACCAAATTTTGTCTCTATTTGAGGATTTGACAATACAACAAAGCAACCGTTTAGGATAATTACTTTTCCTACTACAGTTGGGGTGGCTACTTTTCAAACTCCTATCCATGTCATGCCATATGATCTTTTGTATAATCTTCTTTTATTCCAACCATGGATTCATGAGATGAATGTAGTTCCTTTGACCCTTCATCGTATCATGAAATATGTCCATAAAAATCACATCTATCAAGTTGAAATAGACCCTGAGCCTACAATTTGCTTGCACCTTGAAAAAGGTGTTGCAATTCCTTTGAAAAGATTATTTCCAACATCCAGTATGAATCCTCTTGAAATTGAAAAACACAATAAGGAATTGGTCTCTAAATTATTTGGTGACAATTGGGGTTCCTTAAAATTCACACCCTCATTTATGGGCAAATACATATTCACACAATAGAAAGATGAGAAACACGAACATCTAACATTCATGTCCACTCAAAATTCTAAACAATCATCTCAAACATCTATCTCATATAATTTGGATGATAATGCAACATAGACAACAAATTTTGATGAGATAGATTATCAATCCTTGCCTACTTTGCACGAAATCGAAAGACTTTATGGAAAAGGATATGAATTTGTAAAACAATTATGCTATACTAGAAAATGGTGTGGAAAATATGAGGAAGGTATTCATGTGCCTATTGAACCTAATATGCAAGAAAAAAAAACCAGATTGGGATATTCTTGTTGTAAAATTACCAAAGCTACTCAACAACCATCTTTGAACATTAACGCTATAACATGTCAACTAAAACACAAACTCACAATCAAATATCTTGAATTGCTTGATATAACTTTACCACCTTCATGCAAGTATGTCAATAGCGATGAGGCTTTGAAACAAATGTTATGTGTTTATGATAATGTTCCCTCACTTACTTCCATGAAAAAAATTCCTCGTCCCATGACTGTTACCAAGCAATTAGCAAGTGATATCACTGAAGAGATATATGAATCTGAAGGTCCTAAATCCAATGCACTCCCTTTAGGAGATATAATTGATGTGCCAATGGTCATTAATGATAATGATAAATTTATTAAAATTGGGAAGTGCCTTGATGATGAAGAACAAGAAGACACTACTAGTTTGCTTCATGAATTTCTTGAAATTTTTGCTTGGAAATATTATGATATGCCAAGAATTGAGCCAAAAATTGTGACGCATAACATTGTCCTTGCTGAAAATGATAAACCAATTTGTCAAAAGATAAAAAAAAAATGCATCCTAACATAGCCTTTCATGTTAAAGAGGAGCTCGAAAAACTCCTTGATGCAGGGTTTATTAGACCTATTGATTATTCTCCTTGGATCACAAACATTGTCGCAGTTGCAAAACCCGCTAATTGTATTAGATATGCATGGATTTTCGAGACTTGAATAAAGCCTCTTTAAAAGATTATTTTTCACTTCCTAATATAGACATGATTGTGGATTCAACTGTTGGACATGCTTTTTCTCATTCATGGATGGATTTTCTAGTTATAATCAAATCCTTATCAACCCTCAAGATAAATACAAAATTTCCTTTACAACTGTTTAGGGAACATTTTTTTGGGTTGCGATGCCCTTCGGTCTAAAGAATGCTAACACAACTTATCAACATGCAATGACATTAATATTTCATGATTACATTCATAAAATTTTGAAAGATTATGTCGGTGGTATCGTTGCTAGATCATTAACATGACAAGATAATGTAAATGTCCTTCACAAAATCTTTGAACGAATACAAAAATACAATATGCGATTGAATCCAAAAAAGTGTCTTTGGTGTAGATAGTGGCAAACTTTTGGGGTTTGTCATGTCTCATAGAGGCATTGAAGTGGACATGAAGAAAATCGATGCAATCATTAACATGCCACCTCCTAGGAATATTTCTCAGTTACACATGTTACAAGGTTGAATTCAAGCTATCCATCATTTCATTGTATCTTTAGCCAATCACACATTACCTTTCATGCATCTCCTTAAAAAGGGTGTACCTTTTGATTAGGATGAGAACTGTAAACATTATTTTGAGAGTCTAAAAGAATATCTAGCCACTCCACCTATTTTTTAACCCGTTGTGCCAAATAGACCATTTATTTGTACACCACCCTATATACCCATGCTCTTGTAGCATTTTTGGGTCAACACAATAATCATGGTAAAGAACAACCTATTTATTACATTAGCCAAACCTTAATTGATTATGAAACATGATATTCACCAACTGAAAAACAATTTTTGGCTCTTGTATTCGCTACTAGTAAGTTGTGACATTATTTACTAAATGCTGAAATACAAGTCATTGCAAAATTTGATCCTCTTAAACATATTTTCAGCAAAACAGATCTCTCAGGATGCTTAGCTAAGTGGGTGATGTTGTTAACTAAGTTTGACCTTACATTTTTTTCACAAAAATTAATCAAAGGTCGATCCTTAATCAATCACTTAGCTGATACTCCTCCTTTTCCTTTACCTTCTCATGATTCCTTTCCTAATGATCATGTCTTAATCACTGACATTAAACCATGGGATTTATTTTTTGATGGATCTAAGTGTAGAATAGGTTCTAGTTCTGGAGTGGTACTAGTTCCACTTGACAAAAAACCTATTTCCTTATCCTATCTATTAATTTTCCTATGCACCAATAATAAAACTAAGTATGAGGCATTGATCACAGGTTTGCAAGCTACTTTATCAATAAATGCTAAACATATCAAGATCTTTGGTGATTCACAATTGGTCATCAAACAAATCAATGGTACATATCAAACTAAGCATGACAAATGATCAAAATAAAAGGATCTTATAATGAGACTATTAGAAAATTTTCAATCCTTCACCATTGATAACATCCCATGCAAATACAATCAACATGCAAATGCAATGGTGAGTGCAACTTCTCTTATATCCCCACATGATTCTTCCACATAATCCACCTTTATTATCCATCCCATCATGGAACCTTCAATCAATAGTCCATTAGAAGACATTTTGGTGATAACTCAAGATACCTCATGTGAATGGTATGATACAATATACAACTACTTGAAAGATGGTACCATTTCCAAGCATACCACAACGAATACTCAATTTTTTTTATGTAAAATCACGGCTAAATATGTGCTCCTTGCAAACACATTATATAGAAGATCTTTAAATGGTCTCCTATTATGATGTCCTAAAGAATTTGAAATCCCTTTAGCACTCGAATAGGCTCATGTTGGTGCTTGTGGAGGTCATTTTGGAGGTTGTTTGTTAGTGCAAAAACTTATTTGTATGGGTTATTATTGTAGGCATATGGAGAAGGATTGCTTCACCTATGTTAAACAATGTTGCAAATTCCAAGAACATAGCAATTTGATCAATGCTCCTACTACTACGCTCCATTCCAATGTTCCTATTTGGCCATTTTCAGTATGGGGATTGGATCTTATTGGAAAAATTACACCGCATTCTTCTGTTGCACATACATTTATCATAACTGCAACAAACTATTTCATAAAATGGATGGAAGCTATTCCCCTCCATTCTACAAATGCTAAAGAAATTTGTCATTTCATCTTGGACCACCTAATTTCTTGCTTTGGGCTCCCTTCCACAATCATTTTAGACAACAAAAATCCATTTAACAATAATGAAGTTTAGAAATTTCTTGAAACATTCAACATTCAACATCATTTTTCTACATTGTATTATCTGCAATCCAATGGACAAGCTTAAAATACTAATAAAATTCTCGAATAAATCCTCAAGAAAAGTATCACCAAGCATCATAAATACTGGCATACACAACTATCTTATGTGCTTTGGGATTATAGAGCTAATGTTTGATCATCTATAGGAAATACCCCTTATAACTTTGTTTATGGCACTGATGTGATTATGCCCTTGGAGTTATAAATTCCTACTTTGCAAGCTTCTCTCCAAGATCTTATTAATGATAACACTTATAAAGATCAATGATTACATCAACTTGAGATGCTTGATGAACAATGCATTAATGCTCTCAAACAACTCAAAGCTCACATCAAGCAATTACAATGCAAACACAACATTCATGTCATCCCTCAATCAATTTGCAAGGGAGATTTTGTTCTTACTAAGAATCAATGCAATACTAGTGCTAATAATGAAAATTAAGATATGTTCAGCCTTAATTGGTTAGGACCTTACATAGTTTATAACAATTACGGGTTTGGTGCTTATCTCTTAACATGGCTTGACAAAACACCCCTTAAGGAACCTATTAATACCATGCATTTGCATCGGTATTGTCTATGACCCATTTGAATAGTATGATTGATATAACAGTGTTGTTTAAAGTTATTTAATGCTCTTCTAAATAGCTTTCACATTGCTACATTCTTGACAACTAATTTTGTGTTTGTCTTGAACACTAAGGAAATTATTTAAATTTATTTTATATTTTCTTTAGGTTGCATTCCCCTTTTTTTTCATTATACTTTTAGCAGGGTATATAATCTTGTGGACTAACATGCATTGTGGTTTTTCCCCTAAAAGGGTTTCCACGTAAAAAGAATCTTGGTGTTCTTTGTCTCTTTGATGCATTAATTGCTTATGGTTAATTGTTCATTCATCAGATCTGAGATTAAGGATAAGTTAAGTTAGAAAAGTTTTAAATTTTTGTGACAAATGATTCACCCCCCCTCTCAGTTGTTTATCCTTGTTTTTCTAACAATTGGTATCAGAGCAGGTTCCTCTAAAGAAGTCTAATAGCTTGAGGTGATCTGAAATGGCAACATTTAAGAACGATAGTCCTAGATTTGATGTCACTAACTATTCCATGTGGGAATTCATGATGCAATTTCATCTACAGTGCATTGGTGATGCTTACTAGAAGATTACAAAGAATCAATATGTTATCCCTAAGAATGGTCCCTCCACTGTTGATGAGATCAAAGATGTTGAAAATAATACCAGGGCCATGGAAGCATTGGTGAGTGCTATGACAGATTCATAGATGGCTAATGTATTAGGTCTGTAGAAAACTCATGATATATGGAAAAAACTAGAAACTTTGTATGAAGGTGATGCACAAGGGAAGATGGCTAGGCTATAGAGATTGAAAGGTAAATATGAGAATTTGAAGATGGGAGAAGATGAAAATATCACTTCTTTTATGTAGAGAGTAAATGAGATAGTGATGGGTATTACATGTGTCGGTGGTTCTATGGATGAGGATGAAATTGTGGCCAAAGTACTCAGATCCTTGCCTCCCTCCTAAAAAATGAAAGTTCATGCCATTGAAGAGTTCAAATATGTGAAGAAGATGACAAGAGATACGCTAATCAACAAGCTTGCTTATTTTGAAATAAGTGAATTTGGTGAATCCACACCAAAAAATGAATCTACTTTCAAGGCTACTATATCTGAAAGTAACAGGAAAAGATACAGCCCAAGAGAGAGCTCCAGAAAGATATCTAAATATGATGAAGATTTTAAACAGCTTGAAGACAAAGAAAGAGAAGTACAAGAACTGTAAGCACTGATTGAAAAGCAAGAAGGAAGAGGAAAAGGTAAGTATGAAGATGTATTTTCTATTAAATATTTTTCATGTAGTAACATAGGTCATTTTGCATCAAGATGTCCTAAAAGAGTTCCTAGATCTAAGCCTAGAAAACCTAGATTCCTAAAGAAATGCTACTTTTCTAAAGAAGTGGTGATTGATGATGAGTTTGATAAAGACAATGCAAAAGAAGATGATTGGGCTTTCATTGCTACCATTGAGAATAAACGTATACCTACTGAATCTACTAAAGATAAGAAATCTCTTGCAGCCTGAGTTGAGGAGAAAGATGAGTGGGTCATTGATAGTGGATGCTCACATCATATGACCGATGATGAAAGCAAGTTTGTGAGTCTAGAGAAGTATGACAGTGGGGTTGTAAGATTTGGAGATAACAATGTTTGTGTGATTCGTGGAATAGGTTCTATTAGCCTTGGTGGTAAGGAAAACACTAATTATGTTCTCTATGTTGAAGGCCTAAAGTATAACTTGTTAAGTGTTGGATAGATGGTACACAAGGGATATGATCTACAATTCAAAAATGGAAAATGCAAGATTTGTGGGAGTTCCAGAAACATGATTTCTACTGGTGTGCAAAATAAAGGTAATATTTTTCATTTGAATATTGCTAGTGGAAGTTGTTTAATTTCTCAAGTAGATGAAAGTTGGTTGTGCCATAGAAGGTTGTGTTATGTAAACTTTGACAACATTATCAAGATAAGTTCTAATCAAGCAATAAGAGATCTACCTAGGTTAGTGAACCCTGCTAATGTAATCTGCTAAGAATGTCAGATGGATAAAAAAACTAGAGTCTCCTTCTGGAGAAAACAATTTCATTCAAATAATGTGTTGGAACTATTGTGTGTTGATCTTTGTGGTCCCTCTGGATATGGAATTATTCATGGAGAAAGGTATTTTATGCTGGTCATTGATGATTACTCTAGAATGATTTGGGTTTCCTTTTTGAGAGAAAAGTGTGAAGCATTAGATAAGTTCAAAAGCTTCAAGGCCATGGTATAAAATGAAAAAGGTTTGAAAATCAAATGCTTGAGATCTAACATAGGTGGATAGTTCATTTATAAGGAATTCAACTCTTATTGTGAAGAGCATGGAATTAAAACACAATTATCTTCTTCCCCAACCCCTCAATAGAATGGAGTTGTAGAAAGAAAGAATATAACAATTCTAGATGCTACCAGAATAATGATGATGGAAGGAAATGTGTCTCAGATGTATTAGAGTGAAGCAGTAAGAACTACTGTGTATACCTTGAATTGGGTGAATATGAATGGTAATTTTGGTAAGACCCCTTATGAACTATGGTGTGGTCACAAGCCTATTGTTAAGTACTTGAAGATCTTTGGAAGAAAATGTTATATCACAAGAGATGATGATATAGGAAAATTTGATGCTAGAAGCGATGAAGGGATCTTCCTAGGTTACTCCACAAAGAGCAAGGCATACTGATGCTATAACAAAAGAGTGAGAAAGATTGTTGAGAGTGCAAATGTTAGATTTGATGAGGACTCTGTCAAATCATTCAAACAATGCAACTTTGATTCAAATGAAGACAACACAAATCAAGGGAAGAACACTCAAACACCGAGTCTACTTCAAATTATTCCATATGTTCCAATGAAGCTACCACAAGTTGTTCTGGAAAATCAAATCAGTCAAGAAGCACAAAAAAGTGTAAGTGTAGAAGAAAGTTTAGAAAACATAGAAGTTCGAAAAAGTTCCAAGACTCCAAGGTATGTAAAGCTAAATCATTCTGAAAGTCAAATCATAGGAGATAAAAGCAAAGGAGTGCAAACTAGAAGAAAAATTACAGAAGAATATTGTCAGATAATTTCCAAGATTGAACCTAAGAATGTCACTGAAGCCTGTCAAGATGAACACTGGTTGGAAGCGATGAAGGAAGAGCTAGGCCCAATTGAAAATAATGAGGCATGGACACTAGTTCCTAGGCCCAAAGATAAGAATGTGATTGGTACTAAGTGGGTATTCAGAAACAAGCTGAATGAGGAAGGTGAAGTGGTCCAGAATAAGGAAAGACTTGTATGTAAAGGGTGCTCTCAAATGGAAGGTATTGATTTCAAAGAAACCTTTTCCCTTGTTGCTATAATTGAAGCAGTAAGATTATTTCTTGCTTATGCTTCTTATAAGAACTATAAAGTGTATCAAATGGATGTAAAGTCTGCATTTCTAAATGGGGAACTAGAAGAAGAAGTGTACATTGAACAGCTGGATGGATTTTAGCTAACAGATAAGGAAGATATGGTTTTCATATTGAAGAAAGCTTTGTATGGACTCAAACAAGCCCCCAGAGCCTAGTACACTAGATTGGAAAAATATATACTAAACTTGGATTCACTAAAGGTACTCTTGATAGTAACTTATACTTCAAATTAGATCATGATAAGGAGTTAATCATAGAAGTCTTTCTTGATGACATCATTTTTGGAGGAGATGATAATCTATGGATGAAATTTTCTGATGAGACGAAGAGTGAATTTTAGATGAGCATGATTGGTGAAATGAAGTTCTTTCTAGGATTACAAATTACACAGTTGGACAAAGGGATTTTCATATCTCATTCCAAATATGTGAAAGAATTGTTGAAGAAGTTTGGAATGGAAGATTCCAAACCTTTTGGTAGCCCTATGGTGAATGGATGTAAGTTAACACAAAATAATGATTCTCCTAAGGAAAATCAAACAAGATACAAGTCAATGATTGGTGGATTTCTCTACTTGACTCAGACTAGACCATACATTATGAATGTTATATGTATGGTTGCTATATTTCAAGTTGATCCAAAATAATCACATGTGACTGTTGTTAAAAGAATATTTAGATATTTAGAATGAAAAGTTGACTTTGGACTTTGGTATCCAAAGGATGATTATCTCACTTTGTGTGCATACACTGATGTTGACTGGGCTGGTGATGTGGATGACAAAAAAAGTACTAGTGGTGGTGCTTTCTTCCTAGGGAAGAAGTTGGTATCTTGGTTAAGTAAAAAACAAAAATCAAATTCTCTATCTACTACTGAAGTAGAATATATTGCTGCTAACAACAATTGTACTCAAGTGATATGGATGAACCAGATGTTGAAAGATATTAGGGTAATATATGAAGATCCTATTGCCATATACCGTGACAACTCAAGTGCAATAAATATATCAAGGAATCCGGTTCTACACTCCAAGAAAAAACATATATCAATCAAGTTTCAATTTCTGAGGGAAAAAGTAAATGAAAAAGAAGTCAGAATGGAGTATGCGTCTACCAAAGAACATATTGTGGATATATTTACTAAGCCATTGTTGAAGGATACTCTTGAGTATCTCAGAGGAATGCTATGGGTAATCGCCCCTCCCAATAAGAACTAAATGATGCATTTACTTACATCAATCTATGAGCCTTATTGCTATATTATGATTCAGATTGATGTTTTCATGGTTGCTACTTAGTGGGATTAGTTAGTTGTGCAGATATGTGGTTTATAGCATATGGAAATTCATGGTTACCTTTTCTATTTATGTAAAATGGGGACAAGAATATGTGAAAAATATCTTAGGGGGAGAAGAGCAACATGACAAATCTTTTTTGAAATGAAGTGTAGAAGAAGTTAATGTGTTTGGTTGATGATATTTTTCACATCATGTGCTGCCATCAATGCCAAAGGGGGAGATTTTTGGATGATGTGGATATTTTTCTAATATGTGGTTGTCATTGATGTCAACACTATTAGCATTTGGTGTATTAGTTGCTGAATATGAGGAGGATATTGAGAAAATTGTAAAAGAAAGTGTTTCAGGTTCCTAGTGGAACTATGCAGGTCATGAAGGAGTTTCATTATGTATAGAAAAGATTAAATAATGTGGATCAAAGGGTTTATTATTGTGTATGTCTATATCATCTACTTGAATTTTTAGAGGTCTACGTGAAGTTTTGTGAGAGTTATGGTCTGACAATGTTTTGTTGGTCTTTGTCAATGTTCTTGAATGAAAATTTTGTGATTCTTGTTATCTCAGTTGTTCTGGATGCTTCTCTATTGTTTCTTGGTGTTCTCAGATGTCTCTAGTTCATCCTCTATCTTTTTGGTATGTCCACTTGATCCATGTTCTTGTGGTTGAAGATCTTTTTGCACATGTTCAATTTTTCTTGTTCTTGGTGGACATGATGGTGGTAACATGTTGTGGATCTTTGAGGAAGAATTAATTAAAGTATTGTTGTGTTGGAGATATTAATTTGGGTCTCCACTATGTTGTGGCCAACCTTGGTGGATACACATTAAAAATTTAATTAAAATCTGGGTTGACATTGCAAATATAATTTATTTTTCTTGGCCAACCATGTTGTGGTGAAATCTCCTATAGCAGATATATAAGAGGGTATGTGCAAGCCCTTAAGTGGCAAAAAATTCAGAAAAATTAGAGTTAGGAAACTTGACCTAAAAATTTGAATAAGTTATCTATATTCTTTCAAAAATATGTAAGAATAGAATTTGTAGAAAATTGAATATAGTTTCTAAGTTACTAGGTTTATTTTAAAATAAATAAAATCTATTTGGTGAAAATTTGAAATTTCAATGCAGGAGTACTTAAATTTCAAGGAAAAAATAAGTAGTTGTTTGTTTGACCAACCTAACCACAATAGAATGATACTAATTTTTTATAAGATTTTATATATAAGTAGAGAACTCGTGTTGATGTGATGCATATTTTTTGTAATTTTTTTCCAAGTAAATAATTAATTATGATTTTTTTATTACAACTTTTTAAAAATATAAAAATGTGTATGTCTGACCACCTTAACTTGGTCAAACTTCATGAAATTCAATTTTTTTTTTAATCCTATAGTATGCAAAGCATAGAATGTGATGCATGTTTTTAATTCAAAAGATGTGATACCATTTGAAAGCTATAGATGTTTTTCAATCAGCCTATCAATCAGGACTTTAGTCGTAATTCAAATAGAAAATCAATAATAATTATTTATTAAATTCAAAGTAAAGCATAATTTATATTGATGGAAAGCTGAGAATCTCTTTTAAAAACCCTTTTTGTTTCATAAATTTTGGGTTAAAAAAAGTTGTTAGCCACATACCCATCATATTGCAACTTTTTGGCCCATCATGATTCTACACATACCCAAGAGCGATTGTGTGATCAGTGGAAAGTATGCTTCATGTGCTCCTATGTGCGTATATGCGAATATAATTTCTAAGTAGAGTGTGAAGAAGATTGTGCAAAGTGTGAAGAAGTGTTGAGCTTAATTGCAACTATAATCAGGCTTGACCAAAAGCTATTTTCTTAGTTCATACCTTCCAGATTTTTTATCCAACTTTGTTGGTTAGTGAACCCCCTTTTTAATTGAGCAGTGAGCTCTAGGTAGTGTGCTTGAATGCATGTGCATTCCCCTTATTATTTTTCATTATACTTTTAGCAGGGTATAATCTTGTGGACTAACATCCACCATGGTTTTTCCCCTAAGAGGGTTTCCACGCAAAAAAATCCTCAGTGTTCTTTGTCTCTCTGATGTTTTAATTGTTTATGGTTAATTATTCATTCATTAGATCTAAGATTTAGGATAAGTTAAGTTAGAAAAAATTTAAAGTTCTGTGAGAACTAATTCATCCCCCCCTCTTAGTTGTATGTCCTTCTTTTGCTAACATAAACTAGGATTTGAAGAATTATCTGGAGTGACAACTTTTGCTTACCAGGTTCATAAGGATTGAGTGCAAAGGATACCCAACATTGAGTACAAGTGAGACCAATTTTATTTCAAAATGAAACTTGTGCAAAAAAATTTGATATCTGGTTCCCAAGAAAAGAAAAGCCACTTTGGGCTAACTAGGGGGAGAGGTTTATACACAAACACTAGGACAATTTTACTTAGGTGACAACTTATTAGGTGTGATGAATAGCTAGGAAAAAAAGTGAAACTGGGAGAAGATAGACTATCCTTAGAGAAACAACACTTGATAATCAAGACTCAAAGATTTAGTTGGTTAATAAGGCCAGGGGAAAGATTTTTCAAACACTCCAAGTCCAAAAAAATAAGAACTTAAGCAGGGGTTAGGCAAGTTGGATTAGAAGAGGTACTTTATATCCTTTGAGAGGACCTAACAATGACACAAAATAGAATGAAGTAATATATTGACCAATACCATCATGAAAGGAAGTTTGAAGTGGGATATTGGATCTTTTTGAAATTATATCCATATATAGTAAGTATATGTAAAATAAAAAAAGAGATAAATTAATTTTACCTAAGTACTATGGTCCTTATAAGGTGTTGTAGAAGATAGGTGGTGTAGCATATAAATTGGAGTTTCCTATGTCAACAAAACATAATCCAATTATCTATATTTTCTTACATTTGAGTAAGGTTATTAGGATAAAAATTGTAGCCTAGACTAAGTCACCATAGGTTGATGAGGAGGGACAAGTTATTTTTGATATTAAGGTAATTATTCAAACACAAACCAAGAAGTTGTAGATAAGGGAAATCATAGATTATTCGATAGAATGGAAAAAATTTCTAGTTTAAGTAAACACTTTCAGAAAATTAATATTTTATGTAAAAACATCAAAATTTGATCAACATTGAGGATAATGCTTCCTTGAAGAGCGGGACCTTGTTATTCCATTAATGATAAATATTCTTAAGGTTATGAGTAGTTAGATTATGACTACCTGAACTCCTAATTAAGTTATATAATCATTATTATAGTTTTATACAGGTAGTTATTTTTATATCTAGGTAGTTGGATTAGGGTCTTTAGGGTTTTAATTTTGTGTATTTGGTGGTTGATACTATTGATTCATGTCTTTTACCTTAATTTTACCCTATTCTATAAAAGGATTCTGTTGATGCAAATGTTGGTCACACACACCAATAATCAGATAAATTCTCACAGAGTATTATGGGAACCTACCTTTCTTGAAAGACTCCACCGAGAAACCTAACTCTAATGAAAACTCAACTTGATACCAAGTCTTGTTTATGTCAGGTCTTGAAGCGCTAGGTTCTCTTAGGGTTTTTTGTGCTATTGCTAGTAAAAACAAGGGGTAAATGGTTATTAAGAATTGGTTGGTATCCAAAAGATAGAAACATAAAACAAGTATGTCCATTCAAACATCACACAATAACTTTATGAAATCAAATAATTTGTAATATTTTTGTATGAAACTCAAATTAGGTTGCATGCATTTAGGTAGATTTATCATTAAGCATTCAACAAATTCATTGAATTGAAAGATTTATAATAAAAATCCATGTATTTATCATTTTTGGAACATTTTCTAGAATATAAAGCATCTATTCTAAAATAAAGCATAAAAATTACTGAAAAGTAAAATTTCTCTAAATTATTATCCACTCATGCCTCAAGAAATAACTAAACTAGAGTAAACCATTTCATACATCACTAGATTGCTTAATAGCTAGGCATAGAATGATGCAAGATTTTAGAAAAAGGAGGGTCATTTTGCACTGGATAGTGTCAATATACACCCTTAAATGATGCAAAACATAGTCTTTTCCAATAGGAACAAACAATAAGATATGTAGGATTTCATATTATGAAATAGATTTTAATTTAGCTCTAATATTAGTTAACTTCTAATGAATACAAGTTTTTATTTTGGAATAGAACATAAAATAGGAAAAATAATAACACTTTTAAAAGTTTCAATTCTCTAATATCCAAAAATCTCAACTTAAAATAAAATAAAGCAACTAATGGCCTTTTATAGGAACAAGGCCAAAAAGAGTTTGAACTTAATCCCATGAAATAAAATTAGAGAAATGAATCAAAATGTAGTATGTGGTAGGTGATAGTTGGCATCAAAACTTTCTAGGTGAAGTCAAAGATATTTTGACTTAAATTCTTTAGCGGAAAATTCCAAACTTCCAGCTCCAGGTTGTGGGTACTTTGCACAAATTTTTTTTTTATCGAAATTCTTCAAAACCTTTGGGATGAACTATCTTCATCAGGTCTAGGAGTAAGCCTACAAAATTCATTTCAAGACTATACCTATGCATAAAAATTCTAGCCTCTGGTACCTGACTACCTATTCTTCTTCATTGGTCTCTTGGTTTGAAGGCTCATCTTTACCCTTTCTCTATTAATATTCTTGGAAAGTAATCAACACTCGATGCATACATTCTTATGGAATTCCTTGAATTACCTTCCAACTATAGTTATGCCTAACATATTCTTCTGATATTTAAATGATATTTTCATTTCTCTACATTTCTTTTGTATCACATTTTCTTATAGCATTCTTGCACATTATGATATCATCTCTAACCTCTTGGATTAATGATTGAACATGATCCATATTCATATTTTTGATCCATTCCTTGAAATATTTTAATTCCTTGTCATCCTGTCCTAAAGTTTGAGGTTCATATCTTTGTCGAGCTAGCATATCAATAAAGCTCTCATCCTTATCTATCAATTTATTACATGTCTTAGTGACCCTTTCTTATCCATTTACACACTATGATAAAGTATCACTTTCCCAACTCAATTGTAATTTCCATTTCTCAAATAAAAACACTTCCCATTCCATTAATATCCTTTCATTTATCCACTCTTAGATATTTTTTTGAAGAATAACCTTTAGCTTCTGCCCTTATGCATCATTGTATTCTTGGAAAAATTGGCATTCACCTTTAATCCTTCTGGACTTGTTTTACAAACAATATGCTTCTTTTCACTTCCCAATTGCATCCCTCATTGACTCTTCTCCTTTCCTTACTAGGTACTCCATCCACTCTTTGAACATGCTTACCTTATGGTGAAGTTTTGTTATAGAATCTACCTGCTCCTTGGACATTAACATTAGATTATGTGGCAATTCAATATATGATTGAATAGATCGGGCTAGTGACCTGATGAAATTCTCTAGGAAAGAAATTCATTCCTTTAATTCACATTTCTTTTGCTCATTCTTCTTCACTTAGACGATAGTAGTTTCTAAATTTACTTTCATCCCTTCTAACTCCTGTCCCCATGATGAATCTCCTACATCAATTTTAGTCACCCTATAATCCCTAGTTATTACATGCTTGCTCTTCTCTTCTACCAGTGTAGATATCTAGAGATTTCTTCCTCCATCTGCATTCCCTTTTTTATTATGTCTCGTCTTTTCTCTTACTCTACGTTTAGGGGTTTCTTTTCCTTGCATTAAACTTTTGAAATCTAGAGGACACAATTACATCTCCAAAGGTAGATCCAATTTCCTAACTAACCAGTCAGGTTCTTCATTTTGATGATTGACATGTTCAGGAACTTCCTCTCTCAAACTTTCAACATTTCCCATCACAACCTCTAGAACCTTAACATTCACTATCCTCATCGCCATGGATTTTGGATTACCTTGATTTGTCAGTATCTCTTTCTCTCTGAGACTTACATTTTCTTGTCTTACCTTATTCACAACATCAATCCTTGGAGTATTATTGTCTTGTTGTCTTAAAACATCAAGATTCTCATCTTTTCTTTGTTCATCACCCAAGGTTTTTGAGGACTCTATACCTTTGTTCTTATCTCGACTTTCTCCTAGATTCATAATAGTCTCTTCATTTCTTTCTTGCAGAAACTAATCTTCAACTATATCTTCTTCATCAATAACATGGATGGAGCTCTAAACTGTAGTGTCCTCTATTTCCCTTACATTTTTTTCTTTAGGTTTTTCCATTTCTAGAGTGAATGATTCTATAATAAAATCTTCTTCTTCTATATTTTTAGGATATGACCCTTTATACAACACTTCTTCCATGATTGGTTGCATCATTGGACCTCCTTTACAATATTTTTCTGTAAATTGTTTCATGTTAGTAGTCATTTTCTCAATTTTCTCCCTAACTTCTTCTTCTTTTAGGTCAAGACCTTCATCTTGAATTATACGATTCCCTACAAAAGCTTTTCTCATTGTTGATGTGTTGAGCAAGGGTGGATAATTAAATATATCGACTGCCTTCTATGATGTAGACCTTGTCTTAGCATGCACTTGTGGTTTCATTCTTACATCCTCACCAGTCATAGGTTGAGCCCTTCACATTCCTGTAGAAGAAAATTATTCCATTAGCATTTCCATTACATTGGTTGGAGTGACCATAGTTTCTTTGCATTGGCTACCTAGTCGTGACACCATTAAAATTCCCTAGCTTAAAGTATCAAGAGATTCATCCTCACCTTCTTCAAATACCTTTGTTTCTACAAAATTTCTTTTCTTTTTAACAGTCCCTCCATTCCCCAATCCATTCACCAACCTTTTCTCTCTCAAGTAATATTGTGTGGGTATGTGGGTTCTATCCTAGATTATTTTAGTGGTTTGATGTAACCAATAATCTAGTACTAAGTATATGTCAATACCTATTTAGAAATATTTTCAATGGTTACTACCTCCCTCTTGTTATAATCGAGGTTTGGGATGGGTTGATCCAAAAATTTGAATCATACACAAGATTCAACACCTCTCCATTACCAATATCCAATTGTTCAAGAACATCATGAATTCAGAAAACCTTTGTTGTTGCTAGTCTCAACCTCTTGTAGGACCTCTTCCTCACATCATAATGATCATCACAATTAAGCCAAAAATCCACCAGGTGATAACCCTGAGCATACTTCATGTTGATTATCTTAGCAAGATTTTCCTATGGATCATAGTTTTTCTAATGGAGTGTAAAGAACTCCAACCCATAGAGTTTCAACTACTCCTCACACATATTAGCACTTTTGGCTGCAATGCACTTATAATTCCCAATTGTGATTGGTAATTTAACACAAAATTTCTTGTGTTCTTGTGTAAAAAGAGCATGAGATGGTTGCACCTGTGTCACTAGTCCTAGTAACAACATTTTACCTGTTGGGTACTTGGGTAGCATGAAGGGTTGTTCTTTAAATCCTTCCACCCTGATGTAAGTGAAAGTTGGGAATTGAATATACTAGCAACCAATAGACTGGAAAACACTCTATGCTTCAAGGGATAATATTTTGGCATTATATAGCTCCATTAGTCTCCCTAGGTTCATAGAAAATACGGCATTTACCCTTTGGTTATGTTCCTAGTACTAGTGAATAGTAATTTGGGGCATATGGGAATAAATCAAATTATTCCTTGGTTGTCTACCCAAGGTACCAAATCTTTTCAATCCTTGCATATTTTCCCTCTAGGAATAGGAATAGAAAAAATATAAAGACATGACGAATGATTGGGTGGTCAAGAATGTCATTATTTTCTCACACAAATTTTTGTTAATAAAATTTCCCCAATGAATGTGTGTAGGGCCTTCCATTATATTCATTATAAGCCTAAACATCTAGGGTTCAATTTTTTTGGTTTCTTTGTATCCAACTATCTTGCACAATAGGGTTATTATGTCTTGAACCACCTAAATAAATGTTGACCTGAGGATTTGCTTCATCTTCTTTGTGGGTTTTTCCTAGAACCATGTCAAAATTATAAGATTCTTGTTTTGTTCTTCTGCATTCAAGTATGTTGTGGAAAGGACCTACAAATTGAATACATTCATGTGTTTGAACATGGGGATCCCAAATGTGTACATAATTCCCTCTGTAGAGAGGCCTACATATACTCTTCCTTCTTTCTCAACAACTCTCTTGTTTGGGTCATAACATGTCATACATTCTAGTACTAGTTTAGGAGCATCCATTGCCAGTGGAAACCCTCCTGCCAAATGCAGTCCACTTGCAACAATATTCTTAGTGCACTAAGAGACATTTTCTTGTTGATTCCTTGTAGCGAATTCATGCTCATTGAACCCCCTCAGTGAGTATCTCTAATTGTCCCACCGATTGATACAACCTTTCAAAAGGGGAATTCAAATTCCTTATCTATTTTCTTCCTTCTAGAAGTGTTCATATTTCTCTAGATTTCCTACATTATTAGAAAATATGTGCCTAATGTGTGAGTTAGGTCTAAATTTAATCATACAATTTCAAAAATTTGTGAAATTTCCTTACTCACAAAATTTACCATCCACAATTAGGTTAAATTCTCTAGGAATAATCAGTGTTTTAATGACCTAACTAGTGGTCATTCTATTTAACTAGAGCCATGCATGCATAAAATAATTAACAAAAAATTAGTTGCTAGGAGCATACCTAGTTCTACTAATAATGTGATTGAATGAACATAGGTTCAAACCCTAGTAGCTATGTTCTTCAACATTTTGAAACTTACCCTTCCTTGCATGCCACAATCTTGGTTTTAATTCTTTGTTGTCCTTACAGGTGAGTAATCTGGCACGAGGAAGAGTGTTATTGAAGCAACTGCATACTTGAGGTGGAACCAAGTATGTGTGTTTTTTTCAACCTTCATTAATTTCTTTTACTATGCATTAACTACCTTGAATAAAGGTACAATCATGGTGGATTAGGGTTCAAATCATGAACTCTTCGATTCTTGTGCGGGGGCCCACCTTTGAGAGGAAAGCAACATAGGTGGCCAATGTGGCACACTTACATGTCACTTTAATTCTTTTGAGGAAAAATTTGTTAGAGGAAGTATCCATCTTGGATGCTAAATGATTAAAAATCAATAATATTTCAACGATATGACACTGAGCTTTGAAGAATTATCTACATTCAATACTTTTTCTTATTGGGTTCATAAGGACTGGGTGCAAAGGATACTCAGGATCGAGTGCGAGTGAGACCAATTTGGTTTTGAAATGAAACTTGTGCAAAAAAATTTTGATCTCCGATTCCAAAGAAAACAAAAGCCACTCTGAGCTAACCAGGGGGAAAGGTTGATACACAAACATCAAGAGAATTTTATCCAGATGATAATTTATTGGGCATGATGACTAGCTAGGAAAAAAAGAAAAATTTATGAAGATAGACTATCCTTAGAGCAACGAGACCTAAAATTCGAGACTCGAGGATCTGATTGGTTAATAAGGAGGGGGAAAATATTTTTCAAACACTCCAAGTCCAGAAAAATGAGAACTTAAGCTAGGGTCAAGCAAGGTGGATCAAGATCTCATCATTTTACCATTTCCTCTGAAAGGAGCACACCAAAGCAAGTGAAAACAGAAGGAAGTGAAAAAATAGTAGGAAAAGGGGGGTCCACATTTTGTCAAAAGGAAAAATGGGCCATATTGTGAGACCACACAATAGATTTTGTATCTATATTCATAGTCCTTTGATGCTAGATTAGAGCCTCCCATTTCCAACTACAAATTTGTTGGATCACTATCGAATAATGTTGTGGGTGAGCTTTTGTGAGTTGACAAGATGTAGAATTTTGATTGCAATAAGGGAAAATGGATCTTCAAACTTCAATATCCCGTAAACCTAAAACCTACACATTCAAAGAGAGAGGAAGGGTTGTGCTATTTAGGGGTTTTCGTTAGTCAAACCCCATGTTAGTGTTTTCACTTTCATAATGTTAATGTCAATGAAAATGGATAAATGATAAGAAGGAATAATGAATGAACAAAGTGCTACAACTTGCCACCCTTCAATGGCTTTCTTGAATGATTAAATCCATGCACATCACCTCAAGGTCTTGCATCTTGCTTTCCATATTTGCTTCAAATTGCTTTAGAGGCCTACAAAAGTGTTACATTAACAAAACAATAATAACATGAACACACAAAAAATCATATAGAACTTGATATGATGTTTGGATCCTGAATTGCTATAATAAATCTCTTTAAAGATTATCTTGACTTGCTTGATAGTACTCTTGATAATAATCTTTTCTTAATTCTCCTTGTTAATGTTCAAATGATGCAATAATTAGGTATTTATCGGTATTTATTTAATTTCCTAAAAATTAAATATCAATAGCCAGATTTGGACAATTGAATTGCAAATGATAAATTATCGACATCAACATATTTGAACTATAGGTAAAATAGGAGGAAATTCATGCCAAGGGCATGAGTATCCTAGCCCTATTTTCTAGGACTTTAAGTTCCAGGTGCAAGGTATTAGATAAATGTATTTATTGCCCTCTTGCAATTCATCGGTAATTGTTAAAAATGGGCCATAAAATGCATATTTGTAAATTTAAGTACTCAATTATGTTCAATAATTTAAGAGGGGAGGAATATAATGTGAGATTATCAAGGGTGACAAGTTATGATGGTGCAATGAATACATTCTTTCGATATGTTATTGAATTCAAGTTTATACATAATTATTTGATGAAAAAAATAATTAAGCACAATTGAGTTCTTATATTATCTTAATTTTATTTTCTCAATCATCATAGATAGGTAAGTATCTTGTGTATGCATCTTTATTTTCATTTTTTTTTATTACATTAAGTTTTTGTGTGGTTCACAAACTTCCTCTAGTTGTTACTAAAATAATTATACTTCTATTATTTCTTTCCATTATTTTTATACATTTGCATGCTTCTTCATGCAAATTTTTATGGATCTACTCACAATTTCCCCTTGTTTTATCCCACTTTGTGTGCATTTTCTAAGCATGTAGAGTTGACATGTAATCTTCTACCAATCAAAATTAGCAAATTAGTACTCAAATTTGCATTTAGAAATATTATTTTACCTTTTCTCAAAACAACGCCCTTTTATGTTGTTTTTTTCTCTAACCATGTTAAGACTACTTGAGTGAGATTGAAGAAATTTATTGTTAGACATATGCACATTAATAATTTAGTTCAAATTAAAATTTCCTTATGGTTGTAGGTTATCCATGCCATATGTTACAATTACCCACTAACTCATATACAAAAAAAAAACTATCTGACAAGGACTTGCATTAAATGATATGATCTTAGGTTATCTCATCACCAACTACCATGAGAAGATCACTAAATGTCATGCACTAAAATATTCAAAATCAATGTCACTTGTGCCATAGCTTCTCCTTTAGGTGATTCATATCATTTACATCATCTTGCATATTTGTAATATCAAAACTTTAGTTTTTGCACTCAATCCAATCCTTACGCATTTATTTCACTATGTCTATTATATTGAGTCCCAAGCTTTTCTTGCCACTATATTGTAGTGTCTTCCATCTTATTATCACATTATTGATTTAGCATAATGGGGTGTGACCATAATTGAGGAATCCCTAAGGATTTTCTATTGCCAAAGTAAGTTCCAACAATGCTTCTTAGCATCACTAGATTTTTGTGATGAGAAGACACATGATGTAAGTTCACACATTAGGTAATATATGAAACAATCAAGGTCTAAAAGTTTGGACTTAATAAATTACTTTCTAGTCTACTACAACATACTCTAGATCTAATATTAAATCTTCAAAGTAGATCAAGACACATATATTATAGAATAATTTTCTCTATAACACCTAGACTTGAACAAATTCTTGGTGCTGAAATAATTTAAATAATTATTCTTGTATTGATAAACCTAGATATTTATGAAATTTTTGTTTTATATTGATAAATACTTATTTAATAAATATAATTTAAAGTATGCTTCTTAAATTCTCATCTTGGACGAGGACTGCAACAGAAGAAAATGGTGCGAGAAATTTAGGTTTTCATGATTTAAAAGAAAAAGAAGTTAAAAGACTCAGAGTTAGACCCCGCCATTCCGGGCTGGTTGTTGCATAGTATTTGTTATTTTCTTTTGCGGAAAACAGAGTGCACGGCATATTGAAATTTCGCAACCGCCACCATGGAATGAGCTTTGAAAGATCTGCGCGATTAAGGTTTAAAGGAGAAAAAAGAGCGATTTATTGACTTTTGTAATTTACGAGAAACTTCCTAAGTACATTTAATTATTCACATTATTATGTAATGTCTGGGTAGATGTCGCTGACGTAATGGAAAGCATACGTTGATAAAAATGCCTGACGTGTGACAACATTTACAAAGGAGTTTACCATGGTTTACAGAGAATTGCGAAAAATTCGCTGAATAAATACGTTGATTTGTTAAAGGATTTTGAGAAGGTGCGGAAATCTCGCCCGCAGATGTCGTTAATTCATGTGCTCAAGGGCAAAGAATGGAGAAATTCGAAGAAGCTTGGGTGCACTCGTCTTAAATGTAAAGACGGTAGCATTTTCATCGCCTGCAATTACGATCCCCCTGGGAATTGCATTGGGCGGAAGGCCTACTGATTTCCTCTTTTACATTCCATGTCTGTTGTCTTTCAGTAAATCGTGCATCTCCAGGTCCTCAATATTTTTTATACAATCATATTTTTCATCGCAATATTGACTACCTAATGCCTTCATTGACTTCCCTTTAAGGATGGAATTTCATCCATCCCCTTACTAGAATACCATTTCTTTGGTTTCCCCAAACAATAAATGCTAATAATTTTCACTACACTAACTCATTTGAATTGTGACTTATAACATATACTAGCGCTTGCACCTCAATGAGGTGCAATGGTTGCGCCGATAGCAAGATATACTTTGAAAATATATTGAAGGGTAGAGGAAAAAATCGCAAGAAAATGTAAATTGTTTTTCTTAAGACTAACTATTTATAGCAAAAGTCAATTGATGATAGGATGCGAGAAGATTTCAATATGAACAAATGGAACTTTTTTTAGATCGGTATGTTATGCTAAATGGTTTCACAACAATATTTTTTGTACAATGAAAGAAGACCTATAACTTAAAAGGTCAATTGGATTAAGTATATGTGTTGTTGGTTAATGATATACCTTATGACCGAATGTAACATAATGGAAAATTGCATGTTGCGGGAAAATATTTTTTATAATACAAAAACTATTTTATGACACATGAAAATCACTAACTCGAGAGATTGGGTATGTATAATACAATTTTTGGCTGCAGCTCACCAAATTTGAGCAAGAGATATTACGAGCGAGGAAGAGTTTGGAGGAGCAAATACCAGTAGCAGCGTGGGAGATAGGAAGGAATGACAAAAAAATAAACCATAAGGGAAATAAATGATGGGAGATGATGAACAACTAAGATTCGTTCAATAGTCTCGCAATGATATGGATGTCGGATAGCCGAGAGAAGGTTACCATTCAAATCCATGGCTAAAAGCACAATGATAGTGGTAACTGTAGTATAAATTCTAAATATTAGAATACTGGGACCACTCGAATTTGCTGACAATACCAACTTTTGCTACAAAAATAGGAACCTACCATAGCTTTCAAATGGCCCAATTTATGCACAAATTCAATCTACAGGTCACCAATTATACATAGAATAAATGAATGGCAAACAACAATGACAAAAGAAGATTGCGATTGAAGTATACAGACCTTAAACGAATGGGTGGATGTTGAGCCTCCGACCTCCTTGTTTGCCACACAAGACTTGAAAGAGGCAACCAAATTCCATTCGTCTTGCTTGTGCCTTGTGTCCAGGTGGAAGCCATTTTAAGGTTGCTTGACATTTATTAGTTGCAATGAAGATTTGGTGACTCAATTAAATGGCAAGTTATGCATAGAGACCCCAAAATCTGCGATGCATAGAACACCCCAAAGAGATGGCATCTCATAGAATGCCATGATTGTAGTATATGCAATTGTAGAAGCATACACAAGGCATGTGTATTGTTGGACAAACACTTCAAAGAAATGTATTCTCATGGAATGCCTTGATTGCAAGATACTCACAAAATAGATTTGTTGAAAAGGCTTCGAAAACTTTCAAGTGAATCCAATTGACTGGTGTAGGGACAATGTAGGGACAGAATCTACAATCTTTGGCTACATAAAAGAAAGGAAATAGATAATAGAGAATTGAAAAATCTTAGAGGGACATTTTCAATCAAGGGTTAAATGAGGGTAAAATCATCTTTTTATAAAGTTGCATTGAGCGGGCCATTAAAAAAATATAAAAATCCATACAAATCAATTTGTAAACAATTAAAGATTGGCTTGCATGCATGGAAAAGTGCAAAATTATTAGATAGAATATCAAAAATTAACAAAAAAAAAAGTGTTCTAGGTTGGCTACATGGTGAGAGAACTAAAGCTTAGAAACATGCTAAGTGCATCTCAATAAATACTAAGGGAGCTAACAATAGAATGCGTGTGCAAGTTTTGACACTACAACTACACATATAGGAGGGAACAATAGAATGCGTGTGCAAGTTTTCACTCTACAACTACACATATAGGAGGGAACAATAGAATGAGTGCACAATATAGAATGCAAATTGCATTGAGCAGGGCATAAAAAAAAATAATTTAAATCCATACAAATCAATTTGTAAACAATTAAAGATTGGCTTGCATCCATGGAAAAGTGCAAAATGATTAGATAGAATATCAAAATTAACAAAAAAAAAAATGTTCTAGGTTGGCTACATGGTGAGAGAACTAAAGCTTAGAAACATGCTAAGTGCATCTCAAAAGATACTAAGGGAGCTAACAATAGAATGAGTGTGCGAGTTTTGACACAACTACACATACAGGAGGGAACAATAGAATGAGTGTGCAATATATAATGCAAATTATAAAGTAAATGATTTTTGACACTACAACTACACATACACATACTGCATTTTTGTCTTTGTGTCTTCAAATTGTTTGAAAACAATAGAAGACTTAGGGTCAAGGAAGTTTCACATTTCAACATTCACATGAAAATAAAATCCCCAAGGTAAGCACCACCAAGTTTAGAATGTAGGTACTAATATGAGTGCATAGATTCAAAGTTGTGCAACAACAAAAGATATAATCATGTTAGGGTGGGAAAAATCATGCTTGAGCATGACGAAAACATGTGCAGATATGTCAATTGATATGATAGATATTAATGATTGATTAGTAATAGCCTCCATCCTAGACGTGATACCAAAATTCTAGATCCAATTTTAAATCACTTCTACATAATCAAATCACCAATACTAACAACACTCAACATCATCGAAATTCCAAACACATTTCAACTTCTCAATTTATATTTTTTCAATCTAAAATCTTTATTTTTGTTATTTGATTTTTTTTAAATCTTAAACCTAAACTATTATTTTTATGATGCATTTGCTTTCCTACAAATAAGAAAATAAACACACCCTACATATAGTGATCTAGATCTAAGGTCTAATAATATTTCCCTTCATTTTTTAAGGTACAAATAGACAAAATTCCCACGAAATGGGTGCATAAAAGACTACTCAACTTCCAGCAAGACATCCCTTTAGATTTTATGGTACAATAATGGGAGTAGGTGGAACAAATCTTGGAGAACACAAATAGTCCCATCCATCTCCTTTTCTAATGAAGTGCTTTGGAGTCCACGTCCTTCCACCGCTTTCCCTTTGTCTTTTAAGATTTTGGTGTTCTTCTTCCACTTTATTTTGGCTTCTGCAGCTCCACTCCAATCTTCTTTCAAAATCCCCTTGCTCACCTCTGACCAAACCAAAGCTGATTTAATTGGGGCAATTCCCTATCATAATCCATCCACATGTTAGCCTTTGATTTATATATATCAAAGCATATAATAGGAACGATTGTATGTAAAACGTAAAATGACTGTTAAACGTAAAATGATTCTATTGTAACAATTCCCTATTATAATGGGAGCCTTTGTTAAACGTAAAATGATTGTAACAATCACACGTAAATTTGTAATATTGCTAGACTAAATTTTTTTTTTTTTAAATAAAATGACAAACTGTTAAAGACGAGAATGTACCATTTTTTTCTATTACAAGACAATCCATTAGGCAACCACTTGAATAAGTAAGTAAATTTGTTTCAACCTGTACTAAGTTGATAATAAGAAATGGTCTCTCATTAGGTTGTCTAAAATAGAGTGAAAGCCCTGTTCTGTAATATGAATTTAGGGGAGTTGGATCATTAATTGACTGTTGTGATGGTATATCAAATGTAGGTGACAGTAATTCAGCACCCTAGTTGATAGTTATATGCCTCCTCTTGTGTTGAATTCACTTGTAATCCTGTGCTGTGCCTATTGTTTTGGAATAGAGAATGAAGTTCAATTCAAACAGAGTGGCTATTTTTGAAGTATTCATACACAATAAGTACACAATACCTAGAACTTGGTTAAACCAGAGCCTGGTCTGAATCATTTGAATAGATTTAAAATTCTGGTCACAATGTTTTTCTGCCCCTGCCCTTCCGGCCCATATCTCAATCCACCATCAAGGGACAATGGAATTGTGAGTACTACATTAACACCAGCTGAGGGCTTTGTAGAACTATCAATTCTTGTTACCATCTGTTCAAAATGCGACTACAAGAATAGTTGTTTCTTCTTTTTGTTCTGGCAAGGAATGTTTCAGATAATAGTCCTCCACCACTTTAGAATATTGTCAGAGGTTGTAGTTGCAACTACCTTCATTGACATGCATGTAGAATGCAGAAGCATAGACAAGGCGTGTGAACTATTTGACAGAATGCCAACCTCTTTAAAATTCATCTCTGTAAAATTCATCTCTGTAACTCTGGACTCAAATAACTATTACAAATATATGCTCATTGTATATATATCCACATCCGCAGTCCCTTATATTTTCCCCTTTCTCTCCACTTTAATCTTTCACCCGTTCCCTCTCCTCACCCTTCTCATTCAGCAAATAACAAAAATCGCTCTAGCTGGTGATACAGAATATATACCAACAAATAGAGAACTTTCTCTCAAAATGGATAGCAAGCTTGAAGAGAAATTCAAACAGCCAACACCAACCCAAAATAGAAAATAATAGAAGAATCAAATTATGGTTTTTAACAGAGAGAAACCCCCAAGTGGTAGAAATTATTTACAAGTGAGAGATTTTGGAGAAGGTTGTTGACAAGTGTTTGAAAACTATCATTTCAGACTGTACCAAAATGTGTACACACCGGAACTCCAAATGTATCACCAAAGATAACAAATTTATACACTAACAAGCACATCCCACGAGACTACAAGTGCAGGTATGTTATGCTGGACAACAATCCTATAGAACCAGGTCCACAAATCCATTTATTACACACCTGCATCATCAAATCTTACAGGAAAACTTCACATATTTATGTATCTAGTGTATAACTTAAAACCCAGTTTGGATATCAGTCATAGACAGACATGGATATGCCACATAAGCTCAGAATTGAAGAAAAATAGTGCAACGCGTTTGCTTCAAAATCATAAATAGGGAAAGATGGCCCCGTCCTATTCTAAGTTGGGGATTATGAAGACAACAAATATTGACGCTGGCTTATTCCCACCTACCCCAACTTCCCGTTACAACCTGGTTGCTAGGAGCTGACAGTCCTATGTTGGTAAAGTTGGCTGCTACAAAAAGACTTGGGAGCAAGATGGGATTTAACCCTATCTAGAATGCACATGAAAAGACTTGGGAGCAAGATGTCTCTCTGTTATAATAGAATGGATGGACAGGGAAAAGGTTGAAAACTATCTACTGTAGAGTTGTATACTAAGAAACAGACAAGCATTCATCAGCATTTAGAACTATAATATTTGAGCAACAATATGAAAACAAGCAGCTGTCACTCTGTGGACAACAGAAAATCACAACCATTGAATTAGTATTCAGTAAGGCGTGCTCATTTTCAAATATACTCAAATTTTTTTTTGACTCATTCCATTAAAAGTAGCGTGTATATATGCCAACTGACATAAAAGTCTTTGTGAGTGTATCGAAAAGTAGGTTTCACTAAGAGGTTGCAACTACATCATCTAACAAAAATTTGCTTTCTAATATGCTTTGATCGATGTTCATACCCTGTTTCCACATATGCTTTCTAATTATGCAAGTGACTTACCTCAAGATTATGCACAAATTGTGTCGTTTACCAATCATTCAATGGCTCGCACTTCTAATTTCATAAGGATTTTGATTGGCTGAAAATCAAACTGTGTTTGCAATGGTGAAATCCATAACCTTCGACTCCACCTGTAGCAGGAGCACTTTTTCTCGCCGCCTTGGTTGCCAGCTGCTTGCGAGGGGCCTTCTCCTCCTATCGACTTCCTTGCCATCTGCTTTGTGCAAAATTTTAGGACTTTTCTGAGTTTAGGACATGAAAATGGTGAATGGCTGGCGAGCATGCTGAGTTTAAAAATAGTTTTTCCTCTGCATTTTCCCTCCACTCCATTCAACTCTTCACGTTCCTCCAAAAAAAAGCTTGAACGAGCAGATTGAGGGGTCTTGGGGTTTAAAGGCTGCCAAATGACATTTTTCCACACCGCCTGCAAACCCAACGAGCCAAGGGCAGGAACACCATGCTGTATTAATGGCGTGGACTTTCTTTTCTCCCTGCGCCCTCCCCTCATAATTATGGGCTATGCAATAAATTCCTGTCACGTCCTCACACTCCCTCTCTCCCCTTTGATCAACACCTACCAGACTTACAACAGCGCGTGGTGAGACCCATACTTTCGTCCACCTTCCCACGTGAATGGAGAACGTACCGGTAGCGGAAAATGCGGATGGCATGTCTCAAACCAGAATCCAACCTGAATAGTCTCAGCCGGCGTCAGACAGTGAGACTTTTCCGGTTGAATTCTCACCTATAATAGCCTATCGGCTAATTAGGTATGCCAAATAAATACAGTATTTCCCTCTTACTCCTTCTTCCTCCATACTATCTTGCCTATAGGACGTATATTATTGGTCATCCATTTACTTGTGTATGTTCTCCTCGATATCAATGATCCATAACTTTTGACATTTTCTTCAATATTTTTTATTAGAACTACAGATGTGTGGATACTTATAATATGGTAAAAATTACGAGACATCCTTGATTTTAATTCCTTTACACTTTTCTCTATATTAGCCTATAGATATTTGACAAATAGAATTTTCCTTGTTATCAAGCTTTCAAGGATGAATTTATTGTTTCCCTCAATCTTTGACTATGTGAAAATAATGTATGTTATGACTTATCTCTAACCCCTAGTCCCTAAAACTTTAGAAATATCATGTGTTTGTATTGTTCACTTCCACCTACCTCTTTGTATGACCTAAGATGTCATTTATAAGTCATTAAAACCCTACAACTACCCAATTAGGTTATCCCACCTACAAATCACTATTCAATCCAAATGAGTAGATTCAAAGGAATTTTTAGTGATAAATGCTAAAGGTTTCCATGTTACAATTAATGTGCTAGTTAGGTTTTGGACCCCAAGTGGTCTCATTCAATTTCATAAGCATAATTTTAGTAGATTTTATGCACTCATATCAACATAGCACATTAAAATTGAAGGACATATTTAATTAATTGAATAATTGTGATCATGAAGAGAAGGGTTTCTTCAAGTCTCTAGGTAGCTTCACATATCTTAAAGGGATGACTAATACACCTGATCAAATGCTAATGATGTAAATGTAGTGGGAGACATATGTGATAACAAGTATTAACAAATATTTTCCCCATGGTGCTCATATGTGCTAATTTATATAGATTGAAATATTCTTGGTATTTGATAGATATAAAATGGGAGAGAATAAGAGAGGATAGTAGAGGATGAAACATACTTAGTAGAACATTGGGATTCTTCATTTCTAGTTTTAGGTGTGGAATACTAGTACTATAATGATCTAATTGAATTACAAAATTTGTAATAGTATTTTTAACCTATAAAGAATGAATGACTAGAGGAAAATATGATCTTGACTAAGTTTGTTCCCTTGTATGGTATGTATTTTTGGATGTGTTTCTTTTTAGTTGGGAAACTAGAAGACTAAAACTTTTGTAAATATTTTCTAAGGTATCTTTTTAAGATGATAAAATAAATGTATGTATATTCTTGTAGATAAGTAAAAAAAAAAGTTTAATATTCTACAAGAAGTTTTTTCCTTTCTGAGTGTGTGTAGAACCCTGTTTTCTTATGAATTTTTGAAGATAGTTTTTAGTGGCACCTTCATTGAGGTATCATCATTGGTTTCAATTATTACATCTTTTAAAAAATATTAGTGACTCTATTTCACAATTTCATATAAAATGTAGTCTACATTGAATTCTACTTCCCCATAATTCTACAAGACACCTAAAATAATCTAAATTTTAAATATCATTTTAATTTATATTATATGTAGTTTTGTTCATTTACATGTATAAATATGCATAGAAAAAATAGGGTCTATCAAAGGTCATATTTAATACATTTCACATACTATAGTATATTATTTAATAAGGTGCTTGACCTTGTGTAATAACCCATTCTTATTATTATTTAAATACTAATTGCAAATAACATTATGAATATTAAATTTTAAAAAGACATAACTTAAGCAACTATTTTAAATCATAGCCACACATTTATAATTAAAATATGAGTCATAATATATATTCATTCAAATTTCAATTACAATATCCAAGTTGACTTGGCTCATTGGCCACATATTCTTGAGACAATATACAAATTTTACACCAAGGTTACATCATATTCCTTTTGATTGGGATAAATGTGTAGATGAAAAAAAGAGTATGAGTGGTGGTACATTCTTTCTTGGTTGTACATTGGTGGCATGGTTGAGTAAAAAGAAAGATTCAATCTCCTTGTCTACCGCTCAAGCTAAATATATGATGCTGAATCTTGTCGTACACAAGTTCTATGGATGAAACAAACATTAAAAGATATCACAGTGGTGTATGATGCTACTATTTCTATCTTGTGTGATAATACAAGCTTAATTAACATTTCAAATAATCATGTGATGCACTCAAGGATGAAGCATATATCTATCAGGTATCATTTCTTGAGAGAGAAGGTCATGGAAAATGAAGTAAAGCTTGAGTACATTATGACGAATGATCATATTACTGATATATTTCTAAAGGATCCTCCTAAAGATACTTTTGAGTATCTCTGAGAGAAGTTAGGGGTCATTTCCCCTCCATTCTTGAACTAGATGCATATGGAGATGCATCAGTCTAGTGGATCTATGGATCTATCTTTCTTTTGGAATGATGTTTTGGTGGCTACCTGTTAGGGGGTAGGTAGTGTCAAGTGTCACATTCAAACAGTATCACATTTTTTGAATCCAAAACATGCATCACATTCTATGCTTCACATACTATAGGATTAAAAAAATAAAATTTGAATTTCATGAAGTTTTGACCAAGTTAAGGTGGTCAAACATATGAGTTTTTATATTTTTTAAAAGTTGTAATAAAAATATCATAATTAATTATTTACGTGGAAAAAAATTACAAAAAATATGAATCACATCCAGACATGAGTCCTCTATTTATGTCTAAAATATTATAAAAAAATATTATCATTTTATTGTGGTTAGGGTGGTCAGACAAACACCTACTTATTTTTTCCCTAAAATTTAAGTACTACTGCATTGAAATTTCAAATTTTCACCAAATAGTTTTTTTTTTTCAAATAAACCTAGTAGTTTAGAAACTACATTCAATTTACTACAAATTCTATTCTTACATATTTTTGAAATAATATAGATAACTTATTCAAATTTTTACATCAAGTTGCCTAACTCTATTTTTTCTGATTTTTTTGCCACTTAAGGGCCTATTTTTTCCATGATGATATTGCACATACCCAGAGGAAAAATAAAAAATACTATCTATTAAAGGGGAGAAACCAAAAGTAAGAGAAAGAAAAATCTTGAGAAGTGTATTTAGAGCTAGTATGGTGTCTTTGATGGTTATGGTGTCTTTGATGGTTTTTCACATCATGTGTTGCCAACAATGAAAAAGGGAGAGATTGTTTCAAGAATGGAAATAATGGTGTTGTTATTGATGTCAACTAGAAAATTGGTTATCAACTGATTGTTGTTATAATTTTCATGGATACAGGTTATTGGCTATATATGTCAAGGATATTGAGAAAATTGTAATGAAGATATGTTGTAGGTGTTCAGTGTTTGCTTCAGGTTTTTCTTTGGGATTTGCACTATATTTGTGTGGCTCAGATATGTTGATCATGGTTGTTGGAAGCTACTATATCCAAATTTTGGCTTTTGATTCATTGTACTGTGTGTGTTATGTTCACCAGTTATGAACTCTAGTCTTATGTGTTTCTAGTTGAGGTTTGGGAGAAATGTTGTTGGTCTAGATTTCTCTTTGTTAAATTCTTATTACTTGTGCTTTTAGAGTTGATTTTTTTTTATTGTCTTGAAGATAATTTTGGTATCTAAAAGTTTCATGCTTATGTTTTCTATGTGTTTTATACTGGTTTGGCCTACCTTCTATTGAACACTATCTTCAGAGTTGATGAATTGTGTTGGATCTATTTGGGTCCTTATGAAGCATGTGTTTAGGTCACCCTCATTCTAATTCCACCCTAAGATGTTTTGGAACCAACATAATTTGAATTTGAATTTGGATGGTTGACTTTGGCTATGTTTCAAAATTGAAGATGGTATAAATATAGGGTGAGTTAGTTGTGAAATGGAGCAATAGAAAGAGGAGAGAAAAGTACAAAGAAATAGATTAGATATATGAGAGTGTGATGTGAGTGTGGTAGATTAGTGCAAAGCCTAAATGTTGAGTTTCTAGACTGAGTGAGTTGAAGGTGTACTCTATAATTCATGCATGTCTACAAGTGGTTGAGAAAATTGTGGTAGATTTATCTATTGCATTGATATTGTCTTCTCTCCATAACTAAACCATAGATTTTTGGTACCCTAGGACTTCTCTAACTCTTCTAGGGTTTCTTACCTAAAAGGAGAGAGGTAAGGCCAAAAATACTAAGGGGTTCATTCAAAATATGTTATCTATGATGTTATTTAGGCTAAATGAGATGATATAAATGAAACTAAGCTATGAAATATATTGAATATTAGTGCAAAATCTAAGAAACAAGTGATGTTTGAAAACACATTCAGTAATGCAATAATGAACTAGAAATGAATGAAACTTAAAGTGTGCACCTGAAGGCTAGAAGGAGAATGGAAATTGCTTCTGAAACACTGCTAATGCTGATTTTCAAGTGAGGAGGGAATCATTCATAGTTCTAGGTGAATCAGTCCCAATTCTGGTAATCTGAGCCAAAACCCGTTTCTGTGAAAAGGGTGTTGGAAAATGAATAAAACACAAAGCTAACCTAGAAATAGGACTCACTCGTCACCCATGGTGAATGAGTTTAGTTTTGAATTTCTATACTTTCAAAGGTAGATTCTAAAGCTTCTAATACACACTTTGACTTCCTATAGGTGTTCGCTTTCGAAACTCTGATTTACGGATCTCAAAAATAGTTTTTGTTGATATTTTTACTTGTTGAATGAGTATAAGACTTGAACAATTTTGAAACTTGATCTTCAATTATTTCCAAGCTTCCAAGGGACCTAAATCTGCAAATACACAAGAAGAGAAGAAGAAATGTTGAATGTTAGGGCATGGTGGTTTTCCTTTTTCAAACTCTATTTAGGTAATTAAACCAAAATGATGAAATAATAGTATGAAACATGAAATAATGGAATATATTACCTTGCCATGATGTTGATCTTGTATTTTCTATAGCAATAGAGGAATATTCGTCCGTTGAAATATCTTAGAAGCTTTCTTAATGACTTGCAATTGCAAAACCCTAAGTTGCTTGACTTGAGATGAAATATTGGTGGATGAATATGTGAATTAAGTTGGTGGTTGTAAAAATGAGTTTAGAGAGGTGATTTTATAGGCAATTCACCTATTTTACCTATTAATACCTCATCACAATCCAACATGAAGAAAAATTAAAATTAACACCTAATTTTTCCTTCTCAAACCATGAAAATGGCTCAAAAGGGACTCATTCGCCATCATGGGTGAATGGGTCCCACTTAGATGAGACTAATTCACCCCTAATGGTGAATGGGTCCCACAGGGGCCATTTTTGCTAGCTAGAATGTTGGTAAGTAAGAAAATTGAGTTTATATGATGACTATGTTGGTTATTTCATCAAATTATGCCTTGGGATGCACAATATGGGGTCATATGGGCCTATTAATTATGATGTAATGGTCAATTAGGGATTTGGACAAAACTTTGAGTGTTAATGTGTGATTAAATACACTTGACAACACAAAAATTAGGTCCACTTAGCCTAGGAAAGCACAAGAATCAATGTGAATATGCAAGACACATTAAAACACTAGTTTATCATTAAGTTTAATTCAAATACTTTCTAAATTGATGTAATAATGTTATTAAACACATTTTATAATGCTGAATTAAGGAGAAATAGGTTCATCAAGTCTAGAAAAGTGTGAAAGTATCTTACAACACTTGACAACATCTTTACAAGACATCATTAAAAGCATGTTATTCGATTTGCAAGGGTCCAAGACCTAGTGTGGATGCATAAAATGCCTCACAACACCTAAATCAAGGCCTCATTAAGTCCAATTTATCATGAATTATTTGCATGTCAAGCAAAGGGTACTTTTTTTCTATGGCACATTTAGCCCCCACTTTAGTGAGAGGATGAACTTGCTTCAAACTCACACTAAAGTAGACATTCAAGAGAGGTCCTCATGTAAATATGTAGATGAAAAAGAATGAAAAAGATCAAAGGAGATGGTCAAGCCTCTAGGATCCAAGATCCTAAGTCAAACCAACAAGATACAAAATCATGCAATGGAAAGAAAGAATATGAAAATGAAAAGGCGGATCAAGCTTCAACATTTTTCCAACTAGTTGTGGATTAAATCTAGGCTTGTTTGTTCAAAATAAAATGCATACTCACTCTGGGGTGACAAAACTCTTAGTTTTCTGCCGGCTGAGAAGTCTAAAACATACTCACTTTGGGGCCATAGAACATCTAATTGTCCTTGGGGTGAGAAATCCCAAAAGGTGAAATACATACGGTAGTTGGTATGTACTCAGAAACACATAGGTGGCTTATGGGGAAATTCATGCCTTAGGATGGGCTTCCCGCTCAACCATATCAAAGTTATATCTCTTGATAACTTTAATAATGTGCCACAAAGGAGAATGATTTTTGAGCTCTATGAGGTAAGCAAAATTTTGTATGCTTGACACTCATAGACATTGTTAATGCAAAATAGTGCAAAGACTGTTCAAAGGGATTTTGCTTAATTGGTGCAAGGTCTCATCATAGGGAACATCATGCTCAATGTCTCCAAGAGAGGATAAGTCAAAATAAGTATCATGCTCTTGGAAGGAATCAAGCCTAATGACTCCACCAAGAAAAGGATGCATCGCACAATGAAATGTGAGTGGTGATTTATTCCCCCCACTTTAAAGCAATTGTGAGCACCCGTACTGTGAGCAGTTTCTTTAAAGTAGAAGAGGAGGACATGAGAGCTTACTCTAGAAGCCTTATGCCAAGTCATATGCTTTTGATAAGCTGCGTCATGAAGAAAGGGAATATGTCACATGCGAGTCAATCTTAAGACATGTCATCCACATCCCAAGCTTGCTCTTATACGTTCATGAAAGGTTAATGACTAGGTGAAAAGAGATAGTGACAAGTGATATACAAGGAAAAGGCTACATAACCCCTTGCCCCCCATTAGTGAAGGACAAAGGTGAGCCTAGAATGGATGAAAGTGAGTACCAAGTAAAGGAATTAGGTGTTCATACACAAGGAAGAGAATCATACTCCTTGAGAGGTTGAATGTTATTGTTGTGCAAAGTCTTTGATGAAAGTGGAGATAAGTATGATATGTCAGTTTTTTTTGTGTGTGCATTGCATCCATTTGTAGGAGGAAGGTTGTAATTGATATCATAACAATCTTCCAAGTGAGATGAAGGGGCTATGTGTCAGAAGGATTGGTTGTTGTGGAAGAACACAAATCCTTGCTAATGTTATGTGTAGCTGCTTCATAAGGGATGGGAGTTATATTTCCCCCATCACCACCATGGGGTGATTTGGTATAACTAAGTTGAGCAAATGGAACACAAGGTTTTTTGGGTTGTGATTGGGTGATCGCACACCCTCTCTTAAAGGTAGGAGTGAAACTCCAATCACTAATAGAACTTGTGTCTAAAAATGAATCGTTTGTATATGACTCTTTGGACCATGAAGGAGAGATTTTGGAAATGTTATGGAAAGAAGGTGTAGAATCTAATGACCCCCAATTATCATGAAAGAGTTTTGTTTTAGGTGAAGAGTTAGGACCAACTTGTATAGACCGTTCAAGTTTTGATCTAGGAATGAAAGGATTAGGGGAGTTGGAAGTGTTGTGATTAGTGGACACATAGCTTTTCTTATTTGCATCGATCATGTATATCTTGTTGTTGAACTAAAGGATTTTTCTTTGTTTTCTCTCTCTTTGTGCCATTCTTCAAGTTCTCTAGCATTTGGGGAATGATGATAGTTGTGTGCTCTATGATAATATTGTAGCAAATACATACTGACCCATATCCTGTATTTTTGGGGACAACCCCTCCTTCCTTTTTCATGGCATTACTCTATTTTGTGAACATATGAATTGACATAGGGCTTTTTGAGTAGGATCTCATGTCTTGGGTTTTAATATTAACTAATTTAAAGCAGTTTCTCACATCAATGGTGTTAGAAACTTCTTTAAAGTGGGAGCATACATCGATGGCATTTGACATCTTGCATATTTCATGGTGTGATGTCTTTTTCTTGTGATGCGTCCTTTTCTTGGTGGTGTCATTGGGTTTCATGTCCTCCAAAAGCATGATATTTCTAAGTGTATGATTTCCCTTAGTGGCATGATGTGAAGCAAGGAATCCCATAAGTGGCAATGTGATATTCTTGACTTGTCCTCTCTTGGAGACATTAGGCATGATGCTCCCTAAGAAGAATGGCTTACACGAATGAAGCAAGATCCCCTTGAACAAAAGAAAAACCTATAGACATAATATTCATAAGAATTTTAGCATTGTGGTTCCTTATCAAAGTTTTCAAGAGGATAACTTTGGTATGGTATGAGAGCCTAATATGATTCTCTCATTTTCCACGCTTTTGGGATACTCACCTAGTGGACAACCTGATATTCCACTACCCTAGAGTGAGTATGTGCGTCATTTGCATAGTAGACATCGAGTTCTACTTGTAAACATTTTTTGAAAAACAACTTAAACCTAGTCCACATCGCATTGGATAGACTTTCGAGGCTTGATCCTTCCCCTTTTCTTGGACATATAGTTGCATTCCACATCATGTTGGGATGATCAAAGCTTGATCCTTTATTACCCCTTTTCTTCTTGGTATTTGATGGTGTATGATTGTGTATATTTGTAATTGCCTCATACATAAGTTTCTTCAATTTCTACTTTAGTGTGAGTTTTTCATGGGGGAAAACTCTCACTAAAGTGGGGAAAAAATGTAGTAATGGAAAAAGTATCCCTTTTCCTTACTTATTTTTGGAATGGATAATTAATAATAAAATGGACTTAATGATGTCTTATTTAGGGTGTTGTAAATTGTATCTTTACACTTTCACACTATTCTAGGGCTTTAATTAATTAATTGAGGTCAACTAAGCTTAATTGGCCCCTTAAATTCAAATCCAAGCCTTATTTATTGCATTTTTTGAGGGATAAAACCCTAAACTCATTAATAATGTTTCACAACACTTAATTTTGCAAGGAATGTGTCCTAGGCTAGTGACCTAGGACCCATTCACCACCTATAAAATGGGTGCCCACTAGGTCCTAGGACCCCCTTTTGGCATGTTAATTCAAACTCCCCTAAATTGGTCCTAGTTAAGTATACTAGGACCCATTTTCCCTATGGTGAATGGGTCCTCATTAACTTAGATCACCCCCCTTGGGATGTGTTTTAGGAAATATCTTAATGATTTCAAATTCAAGATTTGATGTCTGCTTGTGTTATTTGAATTTTGGGATTTAATCTTAAGATAAGTACATAAATGTAAGGTTATTTCACATTGTTTCATCTAAGACTTTCATCAGATCAAGGAAGCTTTACAAGAGCATTCAAGAGCATTCAAGAGGGAATTTAAGGGAAGATTATTAGAGTTTATTGCATAAATCAAATATCCATTTCATCATGTCAAAGCCATAGTGCATCATGCATGTTGTTGGGATAATATGTTGATTTAGCATTGGAGATCCTATTCAAGCATTATTTCATAGCAAAAAATATGATCAAGATCTATGTATTCATTAAGGCCACTTCATGCAATATTTCTCATTTGTACTCTGAGGTTCAATTAAGGATTGGTGAGGTGTAGCATTGCATTGCTCATTCATCTTTCCATTTATGCATTATTTCAATTCAAGGTTTAATTACCAAAATAAGGTTTGACCAAGGAAGACCCCTTTCCCCTAACAATTTGAACCATAGATTTTAAAGGTATGAAATTCTATATCTCTTTGCTCAATTAGGGTCTTTCACCTAAATGAAAGAGATAGATCCCACACAAAAAAATCTAGGCAATTCCCTCAAACTAATGGATGTGTAATGAAATTATGCCTAAATGAAATGATCTAAATGCAACTAACTGACTGATTATTAAGGAAAAAGCAATGAAATGTGAATTTTTTGAAAACACATTGTGTAATTCAAAAACACCTAGAAATGAATGCAAATTGCAATAGAAATGCATGAAATTGAAAATGTGCAACTAAGATATTGAAGGAGGTTGGAAATGAAATTTTAAATGCTACTGATGCTGGAAATTTAGCGTACTTGAACTCATTTTCCATTCTTAGCGAATTAGTCCTAGTTCTGTGAAACTAACCCAGAATCCATTTTCGAAAAAAGGGTATCCAAAAATGTAGAAAACCCTGTTTAGGCCTAGAAATGGAACTCATTCACCACTAATAGTGAACGGGTCTAATTTCAAAATTTTGAAGATCCAAACGAGGAAATAGGAGCTCTTAGTCTGCACTTTGGCTTTCTACAAGTGTCTACTTCTGAAATTCTAATTTCCAAACTTGAAAGTGAGTTTTTGTTGATATTTTGATTTGTTCATTGAAGAGAATACTTAAATTTTTTTGCAATGGAATCTTCAATGATTTCTAAGCCTTTAAGATGCCTAAATCTACAAACACACAAGACAAGAGAGAGAAATGGTGAATATTAGGGCATTGGGGTTTTCCTTTGTCAAACCCCTTTTAGGTAATTAAACCAAAATGAGAAAAGAATGTAATGAAGTATGCAATAATGGATTAAATACCTTGCAATGATGTTTGATCTCGAATTCCTCCAACAAAACATGAATAATTTTTCCTTGAATGTTTAAAAATTGTTATCTTAATGACTTGAAATGATGAAACCCTAACTTGCTTGACTTGAGATGGAAGAATGATGGATGAATAATGAAGAATGGTTTGTGAATAAGTTAGGAGATATAAAAATTTGGGTTTAGAGGCTTGATTTTATAGGAAATCCATCTTATTTTCCCATAAATTGGATCCCTAAGGTTGACATTGAAAAATAATAAACTTAAATTTTAGTTTTTCCTGCTCAAAGATCAAAACTGGCCGAAATGGGACTCATTCACCACCCATGGTGAATGGATCCCAAAGGGGCCATTTTTCTAGTTAGGATACCAGGAAATAAGGAAATAAGGTTTTTATGATGACTTTGTTAGTTATTTGATCAAATATTGCCTCGTCATGCACAATATGGGTTAATAGGAGACTATCAGTGATAATGCAAAGGTCAATTAGGGCTTGCGACATATAATTAAATGTGAAAGTGTGAGTATATACACTTTACAACACTAAAATGAGGTCCACATAGCCTAGGAAGACAAAAGAACTAATGTAAATGTGCAAGACACATTGCAACACTAGTTTAACATTAAGTTTATTTTAGAGGCCTTATAGATTGATGTGAGGATGTAATTAAATACATTTTATAATGTTGAATTAGGGTGAAATGGGTTCATTAAGTCTAGAAAAGTGTGAAATTCCTTTACAACACTTTACAATACCCTTACAAGACATCGTTTAATGCATTTGAAAGGGTCGAAGACCTATTGTGCATGTGAAAAACACCTCACAACACCAAATCAAGGCCTCATTAAATTCAATTTATCATCAAATCAAGCAAGTTTCCTTTTTTCTGTAGTACATTTAGCCCCCACTTTAGTGAGAGGATGAAATTGCTTCAAACTCACACTAAGGTAGACATTCAAGAGAGATTTGAGTGTATAGATGCAGATGACAAAGAATGAAAAAGATCAAGTAGGTAGTCAAGCCCCGAGGATCCAAGATCCTAAGTCAAATAATAACAATACACAATCATGCAATGGAAAGAATTAGGAGTTTCAAATGGAAAGTTGGATCAAGTTTCGATCATTTGTCTAGCTAGTTGTGGATCAGATCTAGGCTATTTGTCTAAAATAAAAATGCATACTCACTCTAGGGCGAAGGAAATCTTGGTTTTTTGTTGGGTGAGAAAGCCCAAAAGGTGAGAAACATACGCTTGGCTGGTATGTACTCACAAACACATAGGTGGCTATGGGGAAATTCATGCCACTGAGTGGGCTTCCCACTCAACCATATCAAAGTTATACCTACTAATAAATTTAACAAGGCACCACAAGGGAAAATGGTTTTTGAGCTCTACGAGGTAAGAAAAACTTTGTATACTTGACACTCATAGACATTGTTAGTACAAGATAGTGTAAGGTTTGTTCAAAGGGATTTTGCTTAGTTCATGCAAGGTCTCATCTTAAAGAACATCATTCCTAATTTCTCCAAGAGAGGACAACTACAATGTATCACAAGAAAAAGAAAATAACACAATGAAATGTGAGTGGTGATGTATGCCCCCACTTTAAAGTGGTTGCAAACACTAGTACTATGAGAAATTGCTTTAAAGTAGAAGAAGGAAAACATGAGAGCTTGCTCGTAAATCCCTATGCCAAGTCATATGTTTTTGAGAAGCTACGTCATGAAAAGGGGAAGTATGTCACATGCAAGCCAACTTAAGGCACATCGTCCACATCCCAGGCATGCTCTGATATTTTCATGAATGGTTAACGACTAGCCAAAGGAGGCAATGACAAGTGACATACGAGGTCAAGGCTATTGAACCCCTTGTCCCCACTTAGTGCAGGACAAGGGTGAGCCAAAAATATATGGTAGAGTGAAAATAAATATCAATTAGATGAATTAGGTGCCCCCACAGAGGGAAGCATGCAAAAGTCCTTAAGATGTTGTATTTTACTACTCAAAGCCTTATATTCATTAGTGAAGTGACCATGAAATCTATGATAGGCGTAGAATAAAGTCTTGTAAGAGCATTTATTATGAGTTCTAGGAGGGTGATCAAGTGATCTTGGAGGAGTCTCGACATGATACCCTCTTGATTAATGGTAGAAGGCAGTCTTGTGGTTCATGTCAAAGGTACATCTTTCTTAGTAGTAGATTTCATACTGGCACAAGTTTCTCTAGATTGTGAGAGTTGGTTCTCACTCTTACAATAGGAGGGAAAATCTATCAAATGCAAACCATTTGTGTCATGTGAGATGACATTTAAATTAAGTGAAGAGCTTGTTGTTTGTGTCATCTTGTGTTAAGGATGATGTTCAAGACCACTACTGTTGAGGAGTTCAAGATGGACAATTGTTAAAGAGGATTTAGGAATGTGTTGTGTAATATTGTTGATGTTAAGTGAAAGCTTTGTGATCTCTATCAAAGTTCAATAACCAAGACCATGATTTTTTTGTTGTGTGATAGGGTCTATAGGGTTGTGGATACCTTGTTCGTGAGCACCACATCCTTTTCCACTATATCATTTTTTTTAGTAGTTCAGAACCACATCCATAAAGCTTCTTCATTGCTTTTGAAGTTGGTGATTGTTCATTATTATGTTCATAAAAGGTTGTTTTGTATGTTTCTTCATTGGCTAAAGTGGTTGAGGTAGATTCTTTCGAAAGGTCATCTAAGTCATGTTAAAAATCCAAGGAACCCCAATCATCTTTTGATAACATCATGTGACATTTTCAATATGTTGTTGTTTTTCTTTTTATCGTGTGAGTTCCACTTGTGTGGTTGGTGTTAATGTGTTCAAAGGGTTCTCTTTGTTTTTGTCAAGTTACAAGACACTATAAGTTTGTTGATCAACATCAACTGTACACACTTTTTTGTTGTAGATATATTTCATTTTTTGATGAAGAGTGTAGGGCACACCATTCATAGCATGGATCCATGACCTACCTAGAAGAAGGATATATGAAAGATCATGAGGAATAACCTAGATTTGTGTGTTCAATGTGACTTCTCCAACTATAATAGTTAAAGTGATCACACCAAGTAGTGTCTTTTTGACATTGTCAAAGGCTTTAATAGATAAAGATTCATGATGAATTTTTGACTTATCCACATGAAGCCTATCTAAAAGGTTTACACTACACACATTAAGGGTTGAGCCATTGTCAATAAGGGTTCACTTTATCTCAATACAATTTTATTGAGCAATGATCATGAAAGCTTCATTTTATTTTTTCACTTCCAAAGGGGGGTGTTCACTTTGGTGGAAAACAATGTTAGCATTTATTCCTTGGATCATGGCTACTATGTCACAAGAATTCCTAGATCATGTTGTGATAGTGAGGGTATGCTTGAATAAGATCCCATAATGAGATTTTAGCAGGAGTATTCTTTAGTTGTTCAACAAGATTGTACTCTTAAATGTATGAATTTAAGTGAGGATCTCAAGGAAAAATAGGATTTGGAAAAGGTAAGGGTGTTGGTGTGGGTTGTTGTGGTTGCAAATTATTTCGAGTGTTATATGTATGAGCAATGGTTATGACTCAATTGTTGTGACACATTAGTTTGAGGTGGGTAGAGGGTGAATTCAAGTTTGTGTTGAGTGTTTTTGTGTAAAGGGGGATAAAGGATGAGTTGAGGTTGAATAATATTAACATCCCTTGGTGAATGAGAGGCTAACAAAGGCTATCCATTTCCTTTCAAGGGAATAATATTATTTATTATTATCAATATTATATTCTCCTTTTATGATGATATTCTCCCTAGAAGGAGAGTGTTTAGGAGAACAACAAAACTCATGTTTTTGACAAGTAAGACTTGGTTCTTCCAAAATGTCTTCATCACCAATAGGGGAATGGTCAATGATGGGATTATCAAGAGGGGGATGATTAGGAGAGGTGTTAGTTGAGTGTCGATTGTCTTTAAGGCTCATTCTCTTGTTCCATATTATCTACCCTATAAAGAGAGCTTGTAATATGTTCATCCAAGGGTAAAGTAGCTTCATCACAAGTGGGGGAGGCATCAAGAGAAGGACCAATATGGTTTTCATATAGATTATCCCAAATGGAAGGAGAATTAGGGAAGGGAGTATCAAGGGTTTCATTATTCTTAATAGGGATGTCTTCTAACAACAACCTATCATCTTTACATCGAGGAGGGATATTAGGAGATGGACAAATTTAATTGTCATGGTTATGGAGACTAGGGAAGGTGATATGTAGAAATGTGTCTGTGATCTCATGTTCTTGTTGTCTAACATCATCCAAAGGGGAATGGGGAGATGGACAATCAAGAACCTCAAGGCTTGTAACTTCCTTCACCAAGATACCTTCTTCACTAATAGGAGAGGTATCAGGAGAAAAAAAAGTATGTGTGTTATGATTGTCTACACCTCCATTCACACATATGGGTAATATAATGGTTTGGTCAAAGTGATGTTCCTCATAGTTGTAGTCAAAATCAAACTCATAAGAGGGGATATTTTGCCTATAAAATCAATGTTTAGTAAAATCAAAGACACATCTTGTGAAAGAGAACATGCTATGCAAAAGAAAATAAAGTGTAATGCAATGATTTATATGTAATTTTCAAATGGAAAACAAAGTAAGTTGTGGATTACAATATGCAATAATCTAAAAAATGAAATGTTAGAGATGTAAATGTGAAAATTAAAAAATGCATGAAATGAGCTAATTGAAGCTAGATCTAATTAAATGCATGTTAAAGAAATTTAGCTAATTGATATAGGTAGGTAATGGCACCAAAAAAAAGCTGGAAAATAGGGTTTTTAGTCCTATAAAGGGTAGTTTTAGGGGTGAAAAGGGACTGATTAACCCAAGGTTACGAATGAGTCCCAGTATGGATTTTTTAATAATTTAAAAAAAAATTGAGTGATTTTGATGTTTTTCTAAGTGCTATGATACAGACCTAAGTTAAAAATGTATAATTTTCAAAAATTTAAATGAATTTAGATGCCAACAATGCAACCTAAATGCAATTTTTATGAATGAAAATTTTGAAAGCTAGCATGCCAATTAGCTAATGCAAACCCTAATGCAAATTGAATGCAATGATAGATCTAGTATGAAGGACTCCAAATTAGAAAAGAAAAATATTTGAAAAGGAGGTTCACCAAAATGAACCTTTGATTGTAAAGGTATGAAATGCTATGTTTCTTTGCTCAATTAAGGTCTTTCACCTAAAGGAAAGAGATAGACCCCACACCACAAAATCTAGGTGGTTCACCCAAACTAATGGATGTATAATGAATTTATGCCTAAATGAAATAATCTGAATGCAACTAACTGATTGATTATTAATGAAAAACCAATGAAATGTGAATTGTTTGAAAACACATTGTGTAATGCAAAAACACCTAGAAATGAATGCAGATTGCAATAGAAATGCATGAAACTAAAACTGTGTACCTAAGATATTGAAGGAGGATAGAAATGACATTTGAAATGCTGATAATGCTATAAATTTAGCCTATTGAGATTCATTTTCCATTTTGGGCGAATTAGTCCTAGTTCTATGAAACTTACCCGAAATCTGTTTCAGACAAAAGGGTATCTAGAAATGCAAAAAATCATTTTCAAGCTTGGAAATGGGACTCATTCACCACTGATTGAGAATGAGTCCTCTTTTTAACTTTTGAAGATCCGAAAGAGTAAATAGGAGCTCTCAGTCTGCACTTATGTTTTCTATAGGTGTTCACTTCTGAAACTCTTATTTCCAAACTTAAAAGTGAGTTTTTATTGATATTTTGATTTTTTCACTAAAGAGAAGACTTACAAAACTTTTCAATTCAATACTCAATGATTTCTAAGCCTTCAAGATGCCTAAAAATTCAAACACACAAGACAAGAGAGAGAAATGGTGAATGTTAGGGCATGGGGGTTTGCCTTGGTCAAACCCCTTTTAGGTAATTAAACCAAAATGAGAAAAGAATGTAATGAAGCATGCAATAATGGATTCAATACCTTTCCATGATGTTTAATATTGAATTCTTGAAACAAAACATGAAGAATCCAACCTTGAATGTCTGAAAATTGCTATCTGAATGACTTCAAATGTTGAAACCCTAACTTGCTTGACTTGAGATGGAAGAATGATGGATGAATAATGAAAAATGGCCTATGAATGATTTAGGAGATGTAAATTAGGGTTTAGAGGCTTTATTTTATAGTCAATCCACCTTATTTTCCTATAAATTTGATTCCTAAGGCCGACATGCAAAAATAATAAACTTAAATTTTAGATTTTCCCACTTAGAGGTCAATACTAGCCCAAATGGGACTCATTCGCCACTCATTGTGAATGGGTCCAACCTGGATGTGACTGATTCACCATGGATAGTGAATGGGTCCCACAGGGGCAGTTTTTCTAGCTAAGATGCCTGGAAATAAGGAAATAAGGTTTTTATGATCACTTTGTCAGTTATTTGATCAATTAGGGATTGGGACATAGAATTCAATGTGAAAGTGTGATTAAATACACTTTACAACACTAAAATGAGGTCCACATAGCCTAGAAAGGTACAAGAACGAATGTGAATGTGCAAGACACATTACAACACTAGTTTTAATTTTATTTTACAAGCCTTATAGATTGATGTGAGGATGTAATTAAATACATTTTATAATGTTGAATTAGGGGAAAATTGGTTCATTAAGTCTAGAAAATTGTGAAAGTCCTTTACAACACCTTTACAAGACATCGTTTAATGCATTTGAAAGGGTCCAAGACCTAGTGTGGATGTGAAAATCACCTCATAACACCAAATCAAGGCCTCATTAAATCTAGTTTATCATCAAATCAAGTAATTTTCCTTTTTTCTATGGTACACAATCAAAATTTTCTCCTCATTGATGTGTGATTGTAGGTTTTAGGTTAAAGATCAAGTAGAGAGAAAAAGTTGTCAAAGTTGCAAAGTTATAAAAGTTGTCATATTTCTTGCAAGATCACAAAAATGAAGCTATAGAATTTGTGGACACCAAAAAAGTAACTCTTCTACTTTTTCTATCACGTTTGGGTCCTCCTTATGATTTTGGCTTAATGCTACCTTAATTTATTGTTGTAATGTGGATAAAACATTCACATTAGGTCTTGGGCCCTTGTGAACTAAAAGGATTCAAGTGGTACCTTACCTAAGTGTTGTAAAGTGTTGTGACACACTTTCATACTTTTCTAGGTTTGTCATTAATAATTGGGATTTCTTTGTTGGAATCAAGGACCATTGAGAGGGGGGGTGAATCAGTGTTCTAATTTTTTTGACTTTAGTAATATGATCCTTAAAGTACCGATAATATTAACCCAAAATAAAGATGCATGCATATAAGATAAATAACCACAACACCATAACACAAGGAATTTTACATGGAAACCTTGTTAGTGGAAAAACCACGGTGGAGGTCAATCCATAATACTTTCTGAGTATACTCAAAAGGAAAATTTACAAAATGGGAATGCACTTGCATTCAAGCACACTGCCTAGAGCTCATTGCTCAAAAAATGAAAGGCTCACTTCCTTACAAAGATTTGGATAGCATCCAAAGATTGAACTGAGAAAGTAGCATCTACAAATGGTTGATTACAGTTCTAGTTAGTCTCATCAATCGCTCTCTTGAAATTTTGACTGATTATGTTCTTCTTCTTTGTTTTGCTCTAATTCATTTCACAAAATCCTTAATGCACAAATGAAATTGTCCATAATTGCTCTTTGATCCTTCTGATATTTGCAACATACATCAACTCACAAATTGTCAGCTCAAATCATGCATAATATGCAATGTGCATCCACAAAATTTAGCCACAACATAGTGAGGACCCAAAAAAAATGCTTGAACATAAAAATACTTAAACAATAACTCCTAAAATATTTGTAGCATGCTACATCCACCAAGTCGGTCTTTATACAGCGATGAACAAAATATTAGTCAACCAGATCTTTTAACTTACACTCAAATCGATATGAGGCACCAAGATTTACAGATAAAAAAATAATGCATCAGCCAATCATCCCTGAGATCCACAACACAAAATACTAACAAAAAAATTTCATATCAATCGAAGAACACAAATCTACCGGATGCTTTATTCTAACTTAACAGATGATCACTGATCTTCAATCTGTCTATTGATGCGATCAAATGACTATGTACAAAGCATCTTATTGAAAAGGTTTTCCATTAATGAAAATTCCATAAAACATGTGCAGTGTCTCATTCCAACATTCTTATGCTTTAATTTTCCCCATTTTGCATCCACAGGCCTTACTTATGTGTATTTTTGAGAATAGTCAAAATAAATAGCATTTAAAATATCAAAATCCTGAAACCCACCTTAAATTCCTAACGTGGGACTTATTCATCATTTTGGGTGAATGATTCCCCTTAGGTGGGACCCATTCGCCCAGAGTGGTGAATGAGTCCCCTTTAGCTCAAAATTTAAATTTAATTCAACATTCTAGCAGTTCTTTATTCTCCAAAGATCTAAGGTTAGCTTGTGATGTAATTTTGGGAATTGTTACATAATTGAGTATAAATACAAGATTCTTTCTCTCATTTTCAGACCTAGCATTCAAGTATTCATGTATATAGTTTACAAGAGCATTTGACAATTCAGAAGAGCATTCAAGGAACTTCAAGGGTAGATTATTAAGCAATCAAGAGCATTTTCAAGTGTCATTCATCATGTTAAAGATTGTTTGCATCATGTTTTTTTAGAGATAACAATTGTGGTGTGGGATTTGTAAGCATTGCATTCAAGATCCATCAATATCAAGCTAGAGTTCAAGTGCACATCCATTGCAGTACCTTCTTGCTAGGGTTTGGTGAGTTGCAACACCGTTATTTCTTCATTCAACATTCTCTATTCTATTTCATTTCATTTCAAGTTTTTAATTACCAACAAGGGGTTTGACCAATGAAAACCCCTATTCACTAACAAAACTATAGATTTTTGGGTAGGGCTTATAGGCTTTTCTTGCACTCTTAGGATGTTTCACCTAAAAGGAGAGAGATAAATCCCACTCAAAAGTCTAGCTAGCTTCACTCAAATTAGGAAATTTATGATGTTATTAAGGCTAAATGGAATGATATAAGTGCAATTCATCTAAGTAATTGATTGATTATGAATGCAAAACCTAAGAATTAAGTGATGTTTTAAAACACATTGTGTATTGCATAAGCACCTAAAAATGAATGTGAACTATAACAGATCTTGAAAAAATTGAAAGTATGCACCTAGAACGTGGATGAAGACTAGAAATGACATTTGAAATGCTACTGAGGCTGATTTTTATGCTTGGTGCGACTCATTCACCATTTTGGATGAATTAGTCCCAGTTTTGTAAAACTGTGTCGAAACCTATTTCTGACAAAAGGGTATCTAAAAATGCAAAAACTCAAAATTGACCAGGAAGTGGAAGTTATTTTCCACCCATGGTGAATGAGTCCACTTTTGAATTTTTGAATATTCAAGGGCGAATTTGGAGCTCTTAGTCTGCACTTTGCTTCTCTAAAGGTGTTCACTTCCTAAACTCTAATTTTTGAACCAGAAAATGAGTTTTGTTGATATTTTCACTTGTTGAAAGAAGAAAAGATTTTAGAAACTTTGTAACTTTATCTCCAATGATTTCTAAGCTTCCAAGAGTCCTAAATCTACAAACACACAAGAAGAGAAGAAGAAATGTTGAATGTTAGCGCATGGGGTTCGCCTTGGTCAAACCTTTTTTAGGTAATTAAACTAACTTGATGAAAGAATGGAATGAAACATGAAATAATAGAGTTTATTACATTTCCATGATTTTTGATATTGGAATTCTACTACAAAACATGAAGAATCTACTCTTGAAGGTCTAAAAATTGATATCTTGGTGACTTGAAATGATAAAACCCTAAGTTACATGACTTGAGATGGAAGATTGGTGGATGAATGAATGATAAGAGATGTGAATTAGGGTTAAAAGACTTATATTTATATGAATTTCACCTATTTTACCAATTAATACCTCATCATAGGCTGACATGAAGTAAGATTAAACTTAAATTTCACTTGTTTCCTGCTCAAAGGTCAAAATTGGGCCAAATGGGACTCATTCGCCACCCATGGAAAATGGGTCCCATAGGGGCCATTTTGACAATTAAGATGCCTAGAGATAATGAAATAAGGTTTAAATTGCAACTTTGTTAGGTATTTCATTAGATAATGCCTTGGAATGCACAATATGGGTTAATAGGGGTCTCGTAGTGATTACGTAAATGTAAATTAGGGCTTGAGAAATATAATTCAATGTGAAAGTGTGATTAAGTACACTTTACAACACTAAAATGAGGTCCACATAGCCTAGGAAGGCACAAGAACCAATGCAAATGTGGAAGACACATTACAATACTAGTTTAACATTAAATTTAGTTTACAAGCCTTGTAAATTGATGTGATAATGTTATTAAACACATTTTATAATGTTGAATTTGGGATAAATGGGTTCATTAAGTCTAGAAAAGTGTAAAAGTCCATTACAAGACTTTACAAGACCTTTAGAATACATTGTTTTTGATAAAAGGGGTAAAACGGGTTTTACAGGGACCCGAAACCACAACATTTACAAAATAGAAAAGAGGACACAAAAGTCCAACCAAAAAGACTAGCTACCCGAGAAAAGATCAGCAGCAACCAAATGAAAAAGACCAGAAAGGTCAAACCAAAAGGACTTTAGAAGACATTGTTAAAAGCATGTTATTCAATTTTCAAGAGTCCAAGACCTAGTATGGATGCATAAAATGCCTAAAAATACTTGAATCAAGGCCTCATTAAGTCCAATTTATCATGAATTATTCCCAAGTCAAGAAAAGCGTACTTTTTTTCTACAGTGCATTTAGCCCTCATTTTAGTGAGAGGATGAACCTACTTCAAACTCATAATAAAGTAGACATTCAAGAGAGATATGAGTATATAGATGTAGATGAAAAAGGATGACAAACATCAAAGGAGGTGGCCAAGCCCTCAAGATCCAAGATACTAAGTGAAACCATCAAGATACAAAATCATGCAATGGCAAGAAAGAAGGTGAAAATGAAAAAGGGGGGTCAAGCTTCGATCATTTGTCTAACTAGTTTTGGATTAGATCTAGGCCTGTTTTTTTTGGAAATAAAATGCATAATCACTTTGGGGTGACGAAACTCTTGGCTGTCTGTTGGGTAAGAAATCCACAACATACTCACTCTGGGGCCACAAAACTTCTAATTTTCCATGGGGTGAGAAATCCCAAAGGTGAGAAACATACACTAGTCGGTATGCACTCAAACACATAGGTGGCTATAGGGAAAGTCATGCCATGAAATGGGATTCTTGCTCAACCATACCAAATTTATACCTCCCTATAACTTTAATAAGGTGCCACAAAGAAGATGATTCATTTCAAGCTCTATGAGGTAAGCAAAACTTCGTATGCTTAACACTCATAGACATTGTTAATGTAGAATAGTGTAAGGATTGTTCAAAGGGATTTGCTTAGTTTGCGCAATGTCTCATCTTAGGGAACATCATGCCAAATTTCTCCAAGAGACGATAAGTGCAAATGGTCTCATCTTGTTTCCAAGATAGGACAATTGCAATGTCTCATCTTGAACAACATTATACCTAATGTTTCCAAGAGAGGGAATCACAAGAAAAATAAAATCACACAATGAAAAATTGCTTTAAAGTGAGTGGTGATGTATGTCACACAAGAGAAAATCAGAAAAAGCAAAGAGGTTGCAAAAGGATGTGCAACATAATATTATTCGAGAATTCAATAATTACAAGATAATGATTTGCTTTATAAAAGCAAAGATGCAAAACCCTAATCTTATCTTGAGCAACAAGATAGCTCGACAAGATAAGGATGACAACTAATTAACCTAGGAATTAAATAATTACCTAAGTAAACTTATGAAAAGTGTAATTAATAATTAATTACACCAACACCCCGCCATAAGTGCAACTTAGGTAGAAGTAGATTATTATGCAAATATGAGTCTCGGCAACAAGGCCTAATCAAGTACTCATGTACAAATGCAATAAGAGGTAGAGAAGGAAAACCTAGTGGGACAAAACCCCCCTACAATGAGATGACTGCTGTAGAGAAGCACTAGAAGAACACTATGGAGTAACACTGGAATTGCAATCCGATAAGCAAGGAAAGATACTTTTCTCTACAACTGAAACCAAAACCAGAATCATGATAATGTGACAGTAGATCCGATGCCACAGAACACTGGAAAACTCACAAACTGGAACAACCCTAGAATTTGTGAAGCAATAGTAGATGATATGATGACATAATCTCGAAACCATGTATCTCGATGCCGATGCCAAACTATGACTGAAAATCTTCCATGGGAAGGAGTACCAAAAAAGACTCTGAAACAATAACCATAAAAACATGCCCCTCAAACTAAGAAGAATCTGAACCAATGAGGATCAAGAAACATAATCTCTCAACTAAAGTTTGAACTGATGAATCCGATATGTGTCAAGCTATAGAAAAAAAGTGGCCAAAAGAAACTAGGAAACCAAATAACCCATGCGAGCTATCATAAAAAAAAAAAGATATGGAGATCAAAGTGCATGCACACTCTAATAAGATTTATTATGCAAGAAACCCCCTGATGGAACTTTATAACAGTTCATTATTACAATACCAAACGATTGTAAAAGGAGAGCATACAAACATGCATAAACAAAAAATTAAAATAGACCTCAGATCTATGTAGAGGACTGAATCATCCTTCCAACACCGCAAGAATGACGAAAAATGGATCACCGAGTCAAAAGATATGCCCTCTGGAGTGAAAACTACAACAATTGAGTTCAAAGGCCTGAAAAATAAATCTAGAGAAAAAAATGGTTAAAAAAAAAAACCTCCACCACTAGATCGACATCGAAATCAGCTTTCCAATGGTATCTCGTTTGTGAAAAACAAAGATCGTATGCAAAAAATACACTCGATTTCGTGAACACTGCTCTAGAAGGCCCAATAAGGGCTGCAGGGCCCACAAGGGCTAAAAAAAATAAGCCCCTGGTCACATGCAGGACCAGGGGGCTGGTAGTTGGGGGCTAGGATGGAGCCCCTAGTCACCCATATGACTGGCGGACTACTACAGGGGGCTGCCAGGGGCTGAGTGTGGCTCCCGGTCACCAATGTGACCATTGCTAAGGGCTAAGCTCAGCCAAGGCTAGGCACAGAGTGGCCAATCCTCAATAAGACCACAGCCCCTGCACAGAAGGCCCGCAAGGGCTAGCATTGTCCTGCGGAGGAACTAGATGGTGCCACCAGTGGTGATGGCAGACCAGTGGTTGCCCGGTGGCAAGGTCGTTTTGCACTAGGAGCGACCGCACGAAGATCGAAAAAATGTGTTTTTTTAAAATTTTCTCAATTTTTGTGCCTCGAGGAGCGTGTTGGGGAGGCTGTACGGCCCCCCAAGTAAATTTTTTTCCTTCCAGACCAACTGCTTAGAAATCAATGAAACAAAGGGTGATCTTAGGGTTTTTGGCCTCTGTGAATGCGATGGTGACCTTTGTTTTTGCTCAAACTGCTCTGAAAAATTGGCTACCTCTATAACTTTCAAAAAATCTCCTAGCTTGGAACCCTCATGGATCTGGAAAATGATGGCCAAAATATGCAAAAAAAAGCCAATCTTGACTTTTTCCAGCGCTTTGAATCCAATGGTGAAGCCCAATCTGATCCAAAACTCTTATTAGATGAACTGAAGACATGATACCCTCAAGGAATCCCGAACAAACCCTACAATGATTTTCTCAAAAATATGAGAAGGGGTTGCAAATCAAAGCTCTCATACCATGTTAGAAACCAAGATCAGATTTGCAAACTGAAAAAAACCTTCCACAAAAGAGAAAATCAGAAAAAGCAGAGAGATTGCAAAAGGATGTGCAACATAATATTATTCGAGAATTCAATAATTACAAGATAATGATTTGCTTTATAAAAGAAAAGATGCAAAACCCTAATCTTATCTTGAGCAACATGATAGCTCAACAAGATAAGGATGACAACTAATTAACCTAGGAATTAAATAATTACCTAAGTAAACTTATGCAAAGTGTAATTAATAATTAATTACACCAACACCCCCCATAAGTGCAACTTAGGGAGAAGCAGATTATTATACAAATATGAGTCTTGAAAACAAGGCCTGATTAGGTACTCATGTACAAATGCAATAAGAGGTAGAGAAGGAAAACCCAGTGGGACAAAAATGTATGCCCCCACTTTAAAGCAGTTGTGAACACCAGTACTATGAGAAATTGCTTTAAAGTAGAGGAAGGACAACATTAGAGCTTAATCAAAAAGCCCTATGCCAGTTCATATGTTTCTGATAAGCTTCATCATGAAAAAGAGAAGTATGTCATATGTGATCCAACAAAAGGCACATCATCCACATCCAAAGCTTGCTCTTATATGTTCATGAAAAGTTACTAAGAAGAGGAGGCAAAAAAATTGACATACGAGGTAAAGGCTACATAACCCCTTTCCCCCACTTAGTGTAGGACAAGGGTGAGCCAAAATGATTGATGAAATGCATGCTAGAGTGAAAATAAATATCAAATAGAGGAATTAGGTTCCCCCATAGAGAGAAGCATACCAAAATCTCGAAAATGTTGTATTTTATGACTCAAAGAATTACATTCATTAGTGGAGTGACCATGAGCACTATGATAGGAGCAGAATGAATTTTTATCATAACATTTCTTACGAGTCTTGGGAGGGAGGGTGATCAAGTGATCTTGGAGGATTCTCGACAAGACACCCTCTTGATTTATTGTAGAAGGTGGTATTGTAGTTGGTGTCAAAGATACATCTTGCTTAGTAGTAGATGTCATACTCACACAAGTTTCTCTAGATTGCAAGATTTCTTTCTCACTCTTATAGGAGGATAGAAAATCTATAAAATCAATGATGGCTTGCAAGATGACATTGACATTAAGCGAAGATGTAGGTGTTTGTTTTATGTGTGGTAAAGGATAATGTTCAAGACCACTAGTGTTGATGAGTTCAAGATGGATGATTTAGGAGTATGTTTGGTGAGAGTGTTGATGTTGAGGTAAGGCTTAGAAATTTCTATCACAAGAAAATAACCAAGACCATGAGTTGTTTATTGTGTGATAGGGTCTATAGGGTTTCATATACCTTGTTCATGAGAACCACATCCTTTTCCACTAGATACCCAATTTGTTTCATGAGGTCATAACCTTTTCCATAAAGTGTCTTCATTGATTTTGGATTGGGCCATGATTGGTTATTATGTTCATCAAAGGTTGTTGTGTATGTTGTATTTTCTTTTGTAGATGGTTGAGAATATTGTGTGGAATTTTGAGTTGTCATGATAGTTGGTTGTCCTTTTTTCTCATCTTGCTTTTGTGTAATTACGTATTCACCCATAAATGATGGTGTGAATTCTTAGGATCCCCAATCATCACCAAATATTTTAGATGGCATTTCTTCATTGTTGTGTTCAATTTCAAGAGGATCTATGTTGGATGTTGGAATTAATGTTTTCAGAGGACTTGTAGCTCCTTTTTCAAGATGCAAGCATATTTGAGGCTCGGGGTTTATTTCAACTTGATAAATTTTATTGATATAGAAATATTTCATTATACGATGAAGGGATGAAGGCACTACATTCATCTCATGAATCAATGGTCTACCTAAAAGAAGATTATACAAAATATCATAAGGCATGACATGAATAGGAGTTTGCATAGTAGCCACCCCAATTGTAATAAGAAAAGTAATTACACCAAGCGGTTGCTTTGTTATATTATCAAATCCTCAAATAGATACAAAATGAGGTATTATTTGTGACTACATGCAATCTATCAAGTAAGTTTACACTAAACACATTAAGGGCAGAACCATTATCGATAAGGGTTCTTTTGATACCTATGTGATTGAATTAAGAAATTATCATAAAGGCTTCATTTTGTTTTCGCAACTCTAAAGGAGGGAGCTCATGTTGACAGAAAGTAATGTCTAGATTAACTTGGTTCATTCCATGGATTAAAGTTGCCACATCATTCAGAGTTGTACTAGGAGGAACTGCAATCTATTGTAAGGTTGTTTCAAGAATAGTGTGGTAATTTGGTGAGTTATGAAGTAAATCCCAAAGGGAAATCTTTGCAAGAGTATTATTTAATTTTTCAACAAGTTCATACTCCTTTGTGTGTGGGAGGTAATGAGGGCCACTAGGTGGATTGGGTAAAAGTGAAGAGGGTGGGGTTGGTTGCAGTGGTTGTGGATTATTGTGAGTGTTATATGTATGAGCAACGTTTGATATTATAACTCATCTGTTATGATACATTATTGTGAGGTGGGTAGAGGATGATTTCAGGTTTATTTTGAGTTTTTTTGTGTGAAGTTGGGTAAAGGATGAGTTGAGGTTGAATAATTTTAACATCCCTTAGCAAGTGAGAGTCTATATCATTATTGTGGTTTGTGTCATGCATCATGATATTGTTGCTAGGAGGAGGGTTTTGAGGACAACTAAAAACCAAATTTTCTTAGCATTCTAAGGTTGGTTCTCCTAAAAGGACTTCATCACAAGTATCAGGATGATCAATGGTTGAATTTTTTTGTAAAATAAGGTTTTTCTTAGGTGAAAGGGGATCACGAAGATTCTCATGACTCTCATTGGTTGTGTTTCCTAACATCAAAGCATCTTCCTTACAACTAGGGGAGATACTAGGAGAAGAAAAAGTATGATTACCATGACCATTTACAATGTCATGCCTTTGTTCTTGAATGTCTTCTAAAATAGGATAGATAGGGGAAGGATCATAAAGAGGGTTGTTGTAGACCAACACATCTTCATCATTTATAATCTTATCTTCCTCAAAATTATCCTCACAATGGAAATTAGGTAAGGTGATGTTTAAGAATGTGTCTATGATTTCATTCTCTTGTGTTAAAAGATCTTCCCTAAAGGGGATGAGGAGAAGGACAAGCAAGATCCTCATGATTCTCAATGATTGTGTCTTATTTTGCCAAGATGCCTTCATCGCTAAAAGGAGAGGTATTGGGAGAAGCACAATCATGATCATCCTGAGTATCTATGTTTGTATGATCATCTATCACATTATCCATACAAAGAGGGGAGATAGGAGAGGGTGTGAGTTTAATGTTAACATTGTCATTTTCACTCTCTTGTGTTAAGAGACTCTCATAACTAGGACATGCATTGAATGAATGATGATCATGCTTATTGAATAACTTTTTCTCTGCAAATTTGTGGAAGATTGAGACTAAAATTTTGAAAGAACAATCTATGCTAACTCAAAATGCAATGTAAAAGGCTACAATTTTCAGAGGATAGTTCACTAATTATGATATGTAACCATACAAGAATACAAACTTGAAATTGAAACCATGCATGAAATGAACTAATTTAGGCTAGATTTGATGAAATGCATGTTACAGAAATGTAGTCAACTGATACAACTAGGAAATGGCACCAACCAGAAGCCTAGAAACAAGGTTTTTAGCTATATAAAAGGTAGTTTCAGGGGTGAAAGGGTACTAATTCGCCCAGGGTGATGAATGAGTCCTTGTACAGACTTTTTCTAGAATTTCTAGAAATTTTTGAGGGATTGTGATGTTTTTGAGTACTATGATGTAGAAATAAATGAAAAATGCAAAATTTCTAAAAAAATACATGAAATTAGATGCCAAAAATGCAGCCTAAATGCACTTTTTATGAATGCAAAATTTGAAACCTAGCATACAAATTAACTAATGCAAACCCTAATGCAAAGTCAATGCAAGAATATATTTACGATGGACTCCAAAATTAGACAAGAAAGTACTCTAAAAAGTAGGTTCACCAAAATGAACCGTAGATTTTTCGGTAGGGCTTATAGGCTTCTCTTGTACTCTTAGGATGTTTCATCTAAAAGGAGAGAGATAAACCCCACTCAAAAGTTTAGCTAGGTTCACTCAAATTAAAAAATGTATAATGTTATTAAGGCTAAATGGAATGATCTAAGTGAAATTAAGCTAAGTAATTGATTGATTATGAATGAAAAACCTAAGAATTAAGTCATTTTTTAAAATACATTGTGTATTGCATAAACACCTAAAAATGAATGTAAACTATAACAGATCTTGACAATAATAAAAGTATGCACCTAGAATGTGGATGAAGACTAGGAATGACATTTGAAATGTTCCTAATGCTGATTTTTGGGCCTAGTGGGACTTATTCGCCATTCTAGGCGAATTAGTCCCAATTCTATAAAACTATGGTGGAACGTGCTTTTGACAAAAGGGTATCTAAAAATGTTACAGAAAACTCAAAATTGACTTGGAAGTGGGACTCATTCACCACCCATGGTGAATGAGTCCACTTTTGAATTTCTAAATATTCAAGAGTGGAATCTTGAGCTCTCGGTTTGCATTTTGATTCTCTACAAGTGTCCACTTCCAAAACTCTAATTTTTGAACCTGAAAATGATTTTTTGTTGAAATTTTGACTTTTTGAAAGAAGAGAAGACTTGATTTAACCTTGAAACTTGATCTCCAAAGATTTCCAAGATTCCAAGAGTCCTAAATCAGTAAACACACAAGAAGAGAAGAAGAAATGTTGAATGTTAGGGCATGGGGGTTTGCCTTGGTCAAACCCTTTTTAGGTAACTAAACCAAAATGATGAAAGAATGGAACAAAAAATGCAATAACGGAGTTGACTACCTTGCCATGATGCTTGATCTTCAAAATATGCAAAAAAAATGAAGAATCTACTCTTGAAGTTCTGAAAATTGATATCTTGGTGACTTCAAATGATAAAACCCTAAGTTGCTTGACTTGAGATGAAAGATTGGTGGATGAATGAATGATAAGAGATGTGAATTAGGGTTAAAAGGCTCATATTTATAGGAATTTCACCTATTTTACTCGTTAATACCTCAGCACAGGATGACATAAAGTAAAGATTAAACTTAAATTTCACTTTTTTCCTGCTCAAAGGTCAAAATTGGGCCAAATGGGACTCATTCACCACCCATGGTGAATAGGTCCCACCTTGATGGGACTGATTCATCATGTATGGTGAATGGGTCCCATAGGGGTGATTTTGACAACTAAGATTCTACGAGATAAGGAAATAAGGTTTAAATTGTAACTTTGTCAGGTATTTCATCAGATAATGCCTTGGGATGCACAATATGAGTTAGTAGTGGTCTAGTAGTGATGGTGTAAATGTAAATTAGGGATTGAAACACAAAATTCAATGTGAAAGTGTGATTAAGTACCTATTTTACAACACTAAAATGAGGTCTGCATAGCCTAGGAAGGCACAAGAACCAATGTGAATGTGCAAGACACATTACAACACTAGTTTTACATTAAATTTAGTTCACAATCCTTCTAAATTGATGTGATAATGTTATTAAATAAATTTTATAATGTTAAATTAGGGAGAAATGGGTTCATTAAGTTTGGAAAAGCTTGAAAGTCCATTACAAGAATTTACAACACCTTTATAAGACATCATTAAAAGCATGTTATTCAATTTGCAAGAGTCCAAGACCTAGTGTGGATGCACAAAATGCCTCACAAAACTTGAATCAAGGCCTCATTAAGTCAAGCAAAGGGTACTTTTTTCTATGGTGCATTAACCCCACAAAATCTTCCCATCTTCTTGAGTGTGATTTGTAGGGATAGGTTGCAGATTTACCAAGAAGTTAAGCTTGGAAATGTGGTCAAAACAAGTCAAAGTTGTTAAAGTTCTAGGAGAAGCTTGGAGAAGGTCTACAGGTTCAATTCTACAATTTTTGACTTAAATCTGTATTAGGAATAGAAGAGAAGACTCAGTGTTACAATTTCCTTTTTTGAATTTCCAAAAATCTAGAGGTGGACTAATTTTCCACTATTGGTGAATGAGTCCCACTACCTAGGCCTAAACAAGAATTTTTTAGATCCGAGTACCCATTTATCTAAAACCTCTTGTAGAACATTTTCCAAAAAAATGGACTAAGTCACCCAACTTGGCATCAACAACGAAATTTTCAAGATTCTAGAGCTTCATTCATCTCCAACAAGTTTCTAGGAACACACTTCTAGTTGTGCCATATAAAATTGGATCCTCTTAAGAAAAGAGACAATTTCATGCATAATTGGACACAATTTTGAGTTCCCTCACATCATTTACCCTTCAGAACAACATTTATAGGCCCCTAAGACCCATTATTTTTTATCTAGAAGCCGATTTTACTTAAGAAATCACATAAAACTCAACAAACAATATTTAATTATCTCATATCCCGAAAACCCACCTTCAAAAATCAGTAGTGGGACCCATTCACCACCTTGGGCGAATGAGTCCCCTCTAGTTGGACCCATTCACCAAGGGTGGCAAATGAGTCCCCTTTGAGGTAAAATTCAATTTTGAGTTGGAATTTCATTAATTTAACTTGAATTTATGGTGAATGTTGGCCTCTTAGGTATAAATCATGGGAAAATTAGGTAAATTGTTTCTTATAAATACTCATCTTCAGTAATTTCACACATCTTTTTGTCATTTTTCAAGAGCAACTCCTATAGTCAAGTCTTCCACAACAAGTGTCATTAGAAAAAGTTGAAGTTTTAGGGCAACAAACTAGGGTTTTTGTACATCTTGAAGCTCACTCTTCTTCTCAAGATACAACATTGAAAAGGGTTGACAATGGATGCTTATGGTGAATCATGAAGAAATCTAGGGTGAAGAGGTGCAACTAGCCACCAAATCACACCTAAGGTCTTGGTTTCATATTGATTCCATCTTCCATTTTCACTCTATCTTAAGATTAAGGTTTACATTTTGTTTGTTTATCACTTGCATTTCATTTCATTCCCAATTTTCATGTGTTGAAAGGTTTCTAGGTTTGATATCTTACATCATATAAATCATCTTAGTATTACTTACTCTACATAAATAGATTAGGACTTTTATCATATTTAAGTTTTTCCTAGTCTTTGACACATCTAAGGCTAGGGTTTATGCAGATCTTTCTCCATTCAAGGTGTAATTACCCAACTAGGGGTCTTACAAAGGAAAACCCCCTATTAAACAAACAATTTTAAGTTGTTTTGCAAGAATTTTCTGAAATCTGAAGTCGGGTTTCTATCAGAAATTGTTGTGCATGTGTCAAGGTGCGAAACATAATTTTGAAATTGCAAAAATTCCAAAGTGGAATGATTCAACATGCATGGCGAATGAGTCCCTCTTGAGGTGCAGATTTGAGTCATATGCAGATCCTACTTCCTGGTTGATAGAAAATAGTTTCTCTGTAGAAAATCCCAAGACTGGGATTTATTTGCCTAGGGTGGCGAATGAGTCCTAGTCAACTCAAATTCAGATTTCATCTATTTTCCATATTTTTTTCTATTCTTCTCCTATTTCCTAGGTGCACACATTCTGAAAAATAACTTTCTGTTTAGTTTAACTTGTGTTTTTATTCATTCTTTCAAACTTTTTGCAAACAACACTGTGTTTTGAAATATAGCTTAAATCTTAGTTTTGCATTCAAATTCAGTCATATAAATAACTTAATTGCATTTAGATCACTTCATTTAGTTCATATAACATCGCACATAACATAATTTGAATGAACCCCTTAGAATTTTTGGCCGTACCTCTCTCCTTTTAGCTGAAAAACTCTAGAAGAGCTAGACAATTGCATGGTGCCAAAAATCTATGGTTCATTTTCATGAGCCTACATTTTGGACATATTAGCTTTCTAATTACAATTGCATCTTTCATATTAGACTTCATTTGCAACAACATTCCATTAGGGTATTGTTATGTTTTTGCAGTTTTCAAAGCATTGCATTAGTGAAAGTATCATTTAGAGTTCATTATAGCAACTTGTTTCATTGACTCAATGTAAAATCCTACATTTGCATTTTGTCTATGTATTGTACAGATCTGAAATTTTTTTAGGAAAGAAAAAAAAATTAAAAAATCTTAAAAAAATAATCTCTTGGGACTCATTCGCCACCTAGTGTGAATTAGTCCCACTACATTTTTTGCATCCGCATTTCTAGATTTCATTTTCCTGAATTGCATCTTTCTATTTTTTGTAATTACCTCTCTATTATGGTTCAGTTGTTTCTATTTTATTAGAATAAATTTTACTTCTTTTCATGGCATTCATGGATAGTTTTAGATCTTTTAAAATTTACTTTTCCATTTTCATTCCTAGTTCTTTTAGATCAAATTCCTCGATACATAAAGATTCAAAAAATGAAACATCAAACCATCCCTTTAAACAAATGATTCACCTTAGAAACAACATCTCATGAAAGCCTCTTAGTAGTGATGATGTTGAAAAGTTAGATGAATTTCTTCAGAACATTCTCTTACTCACTTCATCCTCTAATGCTTGCAATGAGAAACCTAAACCCCTTAATGATAAAGTCCCCCTCAAACCTTTTTCTTGTGATGACTTTCATCTATTAGATGAATCTCTCCAAGAATTCATCTCACATAATCCATCCACTAAGGTTTGTTGTGACAACCTTATGATAACAAACATTAAAACCTCTAATGCTTCTCTTGAACACCTTAAACCAATTGACAATAATTTATCCCTCAAACCTTTTAGTTGTGATTATTTGCACTTGATAGATGAGTCTCTTCAGGACTTCATCTCACCTGAATCATCTACTCCGGTTTGTTGTGAGACACCTAAAACTAAGGACATTAGTGTAATCCAACCTCAACTTATCCTTTACCCACCCTCATATAGACTTCACCCCTCTAATTGACCTCGATACACCCTCTACCCCCCTAAAACCAATGTGTTGCAACAATCTAGTGATGATACTATTGCTCATACATATAACATCTGAAACAACCCACAACCGCCACAACCAACCCCACCCTCTTTAACTTTACCTAATATTCCTAGTGCTCCTCGTAGCCGACACAAAAAGGAGTATGATCCTCTTTAACAATTAAAGAATACTCCTACAAAGATTTTCCTTTGGTATTTGCTTCAAAACTCACCAAATTATCACAACATTCTTGAAATATCTTTTAAAAAAATCGTAGTTCCCCATGGTACCACTTTGAATGATGTGGTAGCTCTCATCCAAAAAATGAATCTTGACATTACCTTTCATCAACATGAGCTCCCTTCTTTAGAGTTGCACAATAAAAATTATGCCTTTATGATAATTGCTCAATTCAATCACATAGGTATCAAACACACTCTCATTGATAATATTTATTCCTTTAATGTGTGTAGTGTGACTCTCCTTAATCAATTAGATGTTGATAGGTCACAAATAATACCAAATTATATCTCCATTTGAGGATTTGAAAATACAACAAAGCAACCGTTTAGGATAATTACTTTTCCTATTACAGTTGAGGTGGCTACTTTGAAAACTCCTATCCATGTCATGCCATATGATCTTTTGTATAATCTTCTTTTAGTCTGACCATGGATTAATGAGATGAATGTAGTGCCTTCGACCCTTCATCGTATCATGAAATATGTCCATAACGATCCTATCTATCAAGTTGAAATAGACCTTGATCCTAAAAGTTTCTTGCACCTTGAAAAAGGGGTTGTAAGTCCTTTGAAAATATTATTTCCAACATCCAATATGGATCCTCTTGAAATTGAACAATAGAATAAGGAATTGGTCTGTAAATTATTTGGCAATAATTCGGTTTCCTTAGAATTCACACAACAAAAAGATGAGAAACACGAACAACCAACAATCATGTCCACTCAAAATTCTGAACAATCATCTCAAACATCTATCTCATATAATTTGGATGACAATGCAACATACACAACAAATTTTTATGAGATAGATTATCAATCCCTGCCTACTTTGCACAAAATGGAAAGACTTTATGGAAAAGACTATGACTTTGTAAAAAAATTAGGCTATGCTGGAAAAGGGTGTGGAAAACATGAGCAAGGTATTTGTGTCCCTATTGAACCTAATATATAAGAAAAAAAATGGATTGGGATATTCTTGTTCTAAAATGACCTCAGCTGCTCAAAAACCATCTTTAAACATTAATGATATAACATGTCAACTAAAACACAAACTCACAATCAAATATCCTGAATTTCTCAATATAACTTGACCACCTTCATGCAAGTATGTTGATAATGATAAGGCTTTGAAACAAATGTTATGTGTTTATGATAATGTGTCCTCACTTACTTCAATGAAAAACATTCCTTGTGCCATGATTGCTACCAAGCAAATAGCAAGTGATATCACTAAAGAGCTCTATGAATCTGAAGGTCCTAAATCCAATGCATTCCCTTTAGGAGATATAATTGATGTGCCAATGGTCATTAATGATAATGATAAAGTTATTAAAATTGGGAAGTGCCTTGATGATAAAGAACAAGAAGAAACTACTGCTTTACTTCATGATTTTCTTGAAATTTTTGCTTGGAAATATTTTGATATGCCAAGAATTGACCCAAAAATTGTGATGCATAACATTTTCCTTGCTGAAAATGCTAAACCAATTTGTCAAAAGATAAGAAAAATGCATCCTAACATAGCCTTGCATGTTAAAGAGGAGCTCGAAAAACTCCTTGATGTAGGCTTTATTAGGCCTATTGATTATTCTCCTTGGATCACAAGCATTGTCCCAGTTGCAAAACCCATTGATTCTATGAGGATATGCATGGATTTTCGAGACTTGAATAAAGCTTCTTTAAAAGATGATTTTTCACTTCCTAATATAGACATAATTATGGATTCAACTGCTGGACATGCTTTTTTTTCATTCATGGATGGATTTTCTAGTTATAATCAAATCCTTATCAACCCTCAAGATAAATACAAAACATCCTTTACAACTGTTTAGGGAACATTTTTTTGGGTTGTGATGCCCTTCGGTCTAAAAAATGCTAGCACAACTTATCAACATGCAATGACAATAATATTTCATGATTACATTCATAAAATTTTGGAAGATTATGTCGACGATATCCTCGCTAAATCATTAACATGACAAGATAATGTAAATGTCCTTCACAAAATATTTGAACGAATACAAAAATACAATATGTGATTGAATCCAAAAAAGTATCTTTGGTGTAGATAGTGGTAAACTTTTTGGGTTTTTCATATCTCATAGAGGCATTGAAGTGGACATGAAGAAAATCAATGCAATCATTAGCATGCCACCTCCTAGGAATATTTCTCAGTTATTCATGTCACAAGGTCAAGTTTAAGCTATCCATCATTTCTTTGTATCTTTAGCCACTCACAGATTACCTTTCATGCATCTCCTTAAAAAGGGTGTACCTTTTGATTAGGATGAGGACTATAAACATGATTTTGAGAGTCTAAAAGAATATCTAGCCACTCCACCTATTTTACAACCCATTGTGCCAAATAGATCATTTATTTTGTACATCGCCCTATCTATCCATGCTCTTACAACATTATTGGCTCAACACAATGATCATGGTAAAGAACACCCTATTTATTACATTAGTCGAACCTTAATTGATTATGAAATATGATATTCACCAATTGAAAAACAATGTTTGGCTCTTGTATTCAGGTGATCCCACAATAGTGGTTTACAATTTTTGGCCAAACTGGACACTGAAGTAATTTTTTTAAACTAAATCTTCACTTTCGAGCACCTATAGTGGCTAAATCGTGAAGAATTCAAAGATGATGAAAAATAGAGTTTTTTGAAATTTTTTCTATAGATTCTAAATGTATTTTTTCAAAAAATTTGGAATCATATTGCACTTCTTTTTCCATCTCCCTCGAAAACTTTTTTTTTAGAAAACAACATTTTTAAAAAGTGACGCTCACCGTATAACGCATAACTTTTTTTCCATGAAGGATAAAATTCTAATTCTTTCAAATTTAGATTTGTGACTCTAATATCTAGTGCTTCCACTTGGTTAGATCATTTTTTATTGAATATTTTTTCTTTAATTAAGATTTGAAGTCAAACCAATTACAATTTAGACACAACGTGACTGTATAATGCATAATTTTTTTTGTATGTATTGAAATTCAATTTTTATTTTTTTGTTGGATCAAAGACTTCAATATCTGGTGCACTCATATTTTTCAAAAAAAAATTTAATACTCTACTATTTTTCCACATGTACAGAGCATAGAGATTGATTTTCAGTGAAAAACCTACATTCACAAGAAATAAAAAATAAATATAATAATCAAATTAAATTTTATTAAAATTATACTTTTGTCAAAGCTTATAACAAGGACTACATACAAAAAAATAAATTTTAAATGAATTCATTTGATCCCCCAAAAAGTAAATCAAAAGTGGTTTTTTATCAACATTTTGATAGGTGTAAAGGAGACTCTATTATAGGTATGGTTTAAAACTAGCGGGGTTCTATCCAAGGGGGCTTGGTCTAAGGTGGTTTGATAAAACCCTCTTCAATTTTAATCCTTTAAATGGAACATTTCAAGGCTTAAATCATTATATTTTCTTAAAATATGTGATTTCAGCAAAAATTAGGATCTCCCAGAAATTGATTATGAAACATGATATTCACCAATTGAAAAAAAATGTTTGGCTCTTATATTCGCTACTAGTAAGTTGTGACATTATTTACTAAATGCTGAAATACAAGTCATCACAAAATTTGATCCTCTTAAACATCTTTTCAACAAAAAATTCTCACAGGACGCTTAGTTAAGTGGGTGATGTTTTTAACTAAGTTTGACCTTACATTTGTTTCACAAAAATCAATCAAAGGCCAAGCCTTAATCGGTCACTTAGCTGACAGTCCTCCTTTTGCTTTAGTTAATCATGATTCCTTTCCTAATGATCATGTCTTAACCACTGACATTAAACCATGGGAGTTATTTTTTGATGGATCTAAGTTTAGAATATGTTTTGGTGCTAGATTGGTACTAGTTCCACCCAACAACAAAACTATTCCCTTATCCTATTGATTAAGTTCCCTATGCACCAATAATACAGCCAAGTATGAGCCATTGATTGCAGGTTTGCAAGCTACTTTATCAATAAATGCTAAACATATCAAGATCTTTGGTGATTCAAAATTGGTCATCAAACAAATCAATGGTACATATCAAACTAAACCTGAAAAATGATCAAAATACAAGGATCTTATAATGAGACTATTAGAAAAGTTTAAATCTTTCACCATTGATTACATCCCATGCAAATATAATCAACATGCAAATGCAATGGTGAGTGCAACTTCTCTGATATCTCCACATGATTCTTCCATAGACTTCACCTTTTTTATTCATCCCATCATGAAACCTTCAATCAATAGTCCATTAGAAGACATTTTGGTGATAACTCAAGATACCACGTGTGAATGGTATGATACAATATACAACTACTCGAAAGATGGTACCATTCCCAAGCCTACCACAACAAATACTCAAAAATGTTTATGTAAACTCACAGCTAAATATGTGCTCCTTGCAAACAAATTATATAGAAGATCTTTTACTAGTCTCCTATTATAATGTCTTAAAGAATTTGAAATCCCTTTAGCGCTCGAACAAGCCTGTGTTGGTGCTTGTGGAGGTCATTTTTGAGGTCATTTTTTAGTGTAAAAACTTATTCATTTGGGTTATTATTTTAGACATATGGAAAAGGATTGCTTCACCTATGTTAAACAATGTCACAAATTCCAAGAACATAGCAATTTGATCCATGCTCCTACTGCTAAGCTCTATGCCAATGTTCCCATTTGGCCATTTTCAGTATGGGGGTTGGATCTTATTGGAAAAATTTCACCACCTTCTTCTATTGGACATACATTTATCATAACTGCAATAGACTATTTCACAAAATTGGTGGAAGTTATTCCCCTCAATTCTACAACTGTTGAAGCAATTTGTCATTTCATCTTGGACCACATAATTGCTTGCTTTGGGCTCCCTTCTGCAATTGTTTTAGGTGACAAAACTCCATTTAAGAATAATGAAGTTTAGAAATTTCATGAAACATTCAACATTCAACATCACTTTCCTACACTGTATTATCTGCAATCCAATGGACAAGTTGGAACTACTAATAAAATTCTCGAACAAATCCTCAAGAAAACTGTCACCAAGCATCATAAAGACTGGCATACACAACTATCTTATGTGCTTTGGGCTTATAGAACTAATGTTTGATCATCCATAGGAAATACTCCTTATAACCATGTTTATGGCACTAATGCGATTATGCCTTTGGAGTTATAAATTCCTACTTTGCAAGTTTCTCTCCAAGATCTTATTGATGATAACACTTATAAAGATCAACGATTACATCAACTTGAGATGCTTGATGAACAATGCATTAATGCTCTCAAACATCTCCAAAATCACATCAAACAATTACAAAATAAACATAACATTAATGTCATCCCTCAATCGTTTTGCAAAGGATATTTTGTTCTTATTGAGAATCAAAGCAATATTAGTGCTAATAATGAAAATAAAGATATGTTCAACCTCAATTGGTTAGGACCTTACATAGTTTATAACGATTATGGGTCTGGTGGTTATCTATTAACATAGCTTGACAAAATACCCCTTAAGGAACCTATTAATTCCACACATTTTCATCGGTATTATCTATGACCCCTCTGAATAGTATGATTTATACAGTAGTGTTGTTTAAATTTATTTAATGTTCTTCTAAATAGCTTTTACATTGCTTCATTCTTAACAACTAATTTATTTTTTTCTTGGACACTAAGGAAATTATTTAAGTTCATTTTATATTTTCTTTAGACTTCATACTATTCACATTCTTGTTATGTTAAATTAGATCCTTACTAGTGTATTTAATTTAACATATTCTCTTCTAATTAATAATATTGTATCTGCACTAAAACTAAAATATGTTTTACATTACTCACATTAATCCTGTTAAATCATATTGAGATTAATTAAATACTTCTACCATAAGTCATTTAGTTAATCACATTGCATTTAAACATTCACACAAAGAAACAAATTGTAATAACATCAAATTTGCATGTCTATATATATATCAAAGTTTTATATACATCTCAACATCATATACATAGTCATAGTGGTCTATGAGAGCTAGATCCCTTGGGATTTAGTGCTTGTGATCTAGTCCCCGAACATCATGAGATGGTCATGTGTGATTGTGAATGCAAACTATCGAATCTAAGTGCATACTCTAGACCCTATACTTGACCAACAACTACAAGCAACTCCTCTACCATTTGATCCCTCTCTGCTCATTTTTTTTCCATCTCTGCATGCAGTCTCTCTACCTCTACTAAGGACTATGCTAGCTATAGTGCACTCTCAGCACAACAGAGTCGCCTTGTCACACTCTCGTACATTTCCTATAACCTCATGAAAGGTTTGAATGACTCTAGCTCTTCCTCCATGATTAGTGGGGGAACGTAGTTAGGATCCATCTCCTCCTCATTGATGGATGTAGGCACTATCTCTATGGAAGCTTGATGATAGAGTTCTCACCAATCTCTTGTCCCTCCTGCAAGATAGACAATGTATACAATCAGTAACAGATCATCATGATATAAATATAAATATAAAGCATAAATCACTTTTTAAAGGACATGTGTAAAACCAAATATCATCACCTATGTCTCTAGATACATGAGGAATGTCAACCTCATCCTCTCTAGGGGGCATCAAGGATGTGATAGCCTCTCTCTGACTTTAACTGTTGATGTATGTTGTAGCTAGTACCCATGATCTGGTCTAGTAAGTATGTGAGGACTCTCCATTCTCATACCAATCCTCAATAGCTACCTCTTCACCCTCGCTTAGGGGTGGTTCCTCCTCATAGTAATCATCCTCCTCATAATCCTCCTCCTTTTCATCATCCTCTCCTCCATCCTAGTCCTCATTGTTAGGATCGGCATCAAACTAGTACTCCTCATCAATAATATCTATAAAAGTATCTTCTAGCCTATAATGTACCTCCTCTTCTCTCTCCTCTAGCTCATCACCCTCATCTGGTGTTGGTCCCACATCATCTATAGGGAATTCCATGGGGAAAAAAGGAGCTAGTCATACATATGACCACCACTCCTCATGCTCGTCTATGTTGCCAACATCATTAGTGTCAAATACTAGTGGCTAGTCATGATCTGAATCATTGGAATCACTCTAATAAACATGACCTATATTCAATTGAACAGTATCACCTAGCCTCTAGGTACTACACATAGATCATCTAATGAAGGGGCATTCCCTCAGTTTTGTTTGCACCTAGCCAAATTGGCACATGACATACCCATAATAGAAAGGTTGTACAACATAGTCATGCCTCCCAACTAGATACCTATCCATCTACATCCTTTGTAATTGTACTGTGGGAACTAAGCACTATAGAGTGAGTAGATAGGGTCTCCATAGGATCTCGTCCTCCTCTAGTAGATCAAATATCACCCTCCAAAAGTGTAAATCCCCATACTTCCATGAGCATCACAAAGGATAGTCGAATAATCATGGATATCCTGCAACTATAGAACAAGGGAATCTAAAAGGTCTAGTGCATGTGATATGCTCGAGGCACCACACCTAGAAAAGTGTACAATGCACCATACTATTGATCTCTCGAAACACAAATTGACCAAGATCATAATACAAGTGTGCTAAAATGCAGTGGCCCCAAGCATAAACTATCCTCTGCTCATACATCCCTCGTATCAAGTGTACCACTCGATATGTACCCTATCCCTCTCATCATGTACAAGTCCACCAAAACAATACTCCATATCTCTCTTCTTCTCCCAGAATGACTGATCCCCCCAGAAATATACTCACTGTCCCTGAATAGGAACTTGGAAAATGTGGTGTATGTCCTTGAGAGTCATTTTCATTTCCCTAGTGGGAAGATGAAAGGTACAAGAATCAACACCCAACGCTCAAACAAAGCCATAAGAATGGCATCATGGTATCTCATAGGTGGCATAAGATATTCCCAATAGATACCCACTGATAGTAAATTCTCTACCTCTGTTGCTAATATCGTTGGCACATGATCCCTCAGAAATTTGATTTTTCTTCCCCCTAGCCATTATTGCGACCAAGTGGGGATCTATCAAAATCATTAAAAAATGCTCTAAATTTCATCTAAATTCTTCAATTTTCACATATTTCATAATGCAAGTGTGCTAAAGTCAATCTAGTGTTCTTTTCTAATGGCCCTAGACACTTTATAACCCTTTTGGACATTTTCTCAAAGAAATGGTACACTTTGCAAAGAAATGGGACACTTCACGAAGAAATGAGACACTTTGTGACAAAAGGGACACTCTGCAAAAAAATGGGACACTGTGTGAAAAAAGGGGACACTTTGCAAAAAAATTTACAAGAACCCTAAATTAACCTATCCATGCCTTAAAAGCATTAAACTATTACAAAATCACAAGGTGAAAGTTGAATAATTGACTTACCTCATGATACAACTCACCACGTACCACCTGCTCATGAAGATCATCCAACTGGGAAGGTGTGTAATCCCATCTGCTTGGCATGTTCTTCTCTCACTTGTCACTCTCAAGCTACATGAAGGTAAAATGAATAGTAAGTGACAAGTTACTTTCTTTTCCTTCTTTTAATCCTTTTCCATCTTTTTTAACGTTTACACACTAACATAAGATTATTATCTTTTCAAGAACTCATAACATAGATATTCTTCAAATCACCATAATGGGAGCTAGGGTAATCCATTTTCCACAATGTTTCATGTGTTGGAATCATGATTCTGCACCTGACATCATCATTTTCCTATCATCATGAGGCATGGTACTTGGAAATTCCTTATAATACGATGTTTCTTATTTGATGTGGCTAGATTCCTACCTTGATTCCACCTCCATTTAAAGCAAGTGGAATCAAGGGGGGAATACATCTACCCTCAAATTGGATTCCTAAGAGTTAGATAAAAGGATTTATGGACAACTAATGAATGTGTGTTGTAGGATGCGGTTCCTAATGTTGTGGTTGTGCAGATAACTACACTGGGGACTTCGTTCTCCTATCTTTTGAATAAGTATCATTTTTATGTAATAAAGTGCATCATTTAGAGTCCTTTAGCTTACATATGCACATAAAGTCATATGGGTGCTAAAGTGGGGACTAAATGTGCCATAGAAAATTGAACCCTCTTGAGAAAAAAGTCAATTTCGTGCATAATTGGACCCACTTTTGAGTTCCTTCACATCTACCATTCAAAACAAAAATTATAGGCCCCTAAGACCCATTATTTTTTATCTAGAGGCTTGTTTTACCTGAGAAATCACATAAAACTCAACAAACAACATTCAATATCTCATACCCCAAAAAACCACCTTCAAAAGTTAGTGGTGGGACCCATTCGCCACCTTGGGTGAATGAGTCCCCTTTGAGGGAAAATTCAATTTTGAGTGCGAATTTGATTAATTTAACTTGAATTTATGGTGAATGTCGGCATCTTAGGTCTAAATAATGGGAAAATAAGGTGTTTTTGCTTATAAATACACATCTTAAGTCATTTCACACATCTTTTTGTCATTTTTCAAGAACAACTCCTATAGTCAAGTCTTCCACAACAAGTCTCATTAGCAAAAGTTGAAGTTTTAGGGCAGAAAACTAGGGTTTTTGAAGGTCTTGAAGCTCACTCTTCTTGTCAAGATCCAACAATGCAAACGGTTGAGAATGGATTCCTATGGTGAATCATAAAGAAATGTAGAGTGAAGAGGTGCAACTAGACACCAAATCACACCTAAGGACTTGGTTTCATATTGATTCCATCTTCCATTTTCACTCTATCTTAAGATTAAGGTTTGAATTTTGTTTGTTTATCACTTGCATGTCATCTTATTCCCATTGTCATGTGTTGTAAGGTTTCTAGGGTGGAGATATTGCATCATATAAATCATATTAGCATTTCTTATTCTAGATCAATAGAATAAGACTTTTGTCATATATTAGTTTTTCCTAGTCTTTAACACATCTATGGCTAGGGTTTATGTATATTTTTCTCCATTCAAGGTCTAATTACCCAAATAGGGGTTTGACCAAGGAAAACCCCCCATTAAAAAATTAATTTTAAGCTATTTCTTAGAAATTTTATGAGATCTGAAGTTAGGTTTCCATTAGAAATTGTTTTGCATGTGTTAAGGTGTACAACAAAATTTTGAAATTGCCAAAATTTCATAGTGGACTGATTCGCCATGCATAGCGAATGAGTCCCTCCTGAGGTGTAGATTTGATTCAGATGCAAATCTTGCTTCCTGGTTGACATAAAACAGTTTATGTGTAGAAAAACCCAGAACTGGGACTGATTCGCCCAGGGTGGAAAATGAGTCCTAGTTAGCTTGAATTTAGATTTCATCAATTTTCTAGATCGTTTTCCAGTCTTCTCCTATTTTCCAGGTGCACACATTCTAAAAATTAACTTTCTATTTAGTTTAATTTATTTTTTTGTTCATTCTTTCAAGCGTTTTACAAACAACACTATGCATTCAAACATAGCTTAAATCTTAGCTTTTCATTCAAATTAAGTCATATAAATCACTTACTTGCATTTAGATCACTACATTTAGCTCATATAACATCACACATAACATAATTTGAATGAAACCCTTAGCATTTTTGGCCCTACATCTCTCATTTTAGGTGAAAAATCCTAGAAGAGCTAGAGAAGTGCATTGGTTCTGAAAATCCATAGTTCACTAGTTTCATAACTTTTTGTTACATTTTACTTGCATTCTTAGGTAATTTAGTATTAGTTTACATATCACACTGTATTTTCAAACTTCTTGCGTTTTCCAAGTTTACACTTGGTGGTGAACCCATTTCTTGACTCCACTCATCTCCAAGGATATCTTGCAGTAAAATCTCATAGATTCTTCATTGGGTTGAAATCTCTGAGGTATTCTTGAGTGTGAGCATTATCAATTTGGATGCCTCTCCTCCTTAATCCATTTTTTGGACAAGGAAGTTGAGCATCAATTTCTTGTGTCCACATTTTGGTGAACCCAACTTTTGCACATCATAATTCTATTTTGGAGTGCATTGACATCCTAGATTTAGCTTGCATTATCATTGCATTGCATTTTGCATTAATTAATTTACATTCTAGGGTTTCAAAGTTTGCATTAATGAAAAATTCATTTGCCTTGCATTTTTGCACTTAATTTCATTAAAAATTAGTAAAATTCTATATTTTCATCTTGTATTTGCATCAAAAAACATAAAAAGCAAAAAATTCATTTCAAAAAAATCAGTACTAGGACTCTTTCACCACTTTGAGTGAATCAATCCCTCTATACATTTTTCATAGCATTTTCTGGTATTTAATCTTCATTTTCTAATTTACTATTAGCTATTGTTATCTCTCTATTTTAGTCTACATATTTTCTATTTCATTTAATGCATTGCATGTAATTTCATCCATCTTGTGCATTGCTTAAAATAAAAATTGCATTTACAACGTTATTGCATAGTTTAGAATCTAAATTTGCATCATGGATACATGCTTTAACAAGCTTTGGATGCCATTAAAATCTTTGGTATGTATGTCAAGTTATGCCTTTGGAAATGACCCTAATGACATTTAACTCACTCATGCTCCTTCAACCCCTAATGCATGTCCTCCTCACAATGTTGACATCATTGGAGAAGATGATGCCAACATGAATAAGTTCATCAATGATTTCCTTGACAACCTTGAAGCTAATGCATTGTTTTATCCATCCATAAACCAACCAAATCCTTGTGCAATACCGCCTCTTGAGATGGTCGGTTACTTACATCCTGAAACAAAAGTTGAACCTAAGTTTTCTACAATAGGTGAACCTAGTTCCTCTAAACAAGCAAAGACTCAACTAGTTTATGATAACAAAGTAACAAACACTCCAATCAACCTTGAAGAAACATATGGAAATGACTTCACAATCTTGAACAAACAAGGATGTGACGTAATAAGTGAACATGAAAACCATCAACTCTTAGAGAAAAAATCAATGGATGAAAAAACAAAGGGGTTAGATATCAAGATCCCTCTCATAATAGCAAGCCTCATAGAGAATATCTAAGGCTTCATGATGATGGTACGGTGATCTTTGATTCCCCTCCCAATCTGAATGTCCTCCTTCCTAGAGAGTAACCCTTGATTAATAACAATGAAAAGGATGAGAGGATCACTTTAGGTCCTCCTTCAATTAGAGAGAAGGATGAATCTAGAAAACACAAGAGGCCTTACAAGTTATAAAAATTGATGTCTCCTCACCCGCCACCTGAAAATAAATGAAAATTACAAATTATTCTCAACCAAGGATTAATAATATTACGACCTATGACCCAACTTGTGCTATATCATAAAGATGCAAAATTTTCACATTGTGCATATCATCAAGTCCTTGGACATAGTAGTGATGAGTGTCATGCATTGAAAGAAATATTGAGCAAGCATCACTTTGATGGCAATAATTGCTATCCAGTGATCACATAGCACACTCTCCTACTCCTTATCATGTAATAGTTGTAGAACATTCTTTTCTCACTATTTCATGACCTTTCCCATCACCTCTCTCAGCTCATTCTAGCCTTGCATCCAATGAGAGAAATAAGTTGCTATCCTTGTCCTAGTAATGCATTTGTCATTGTCCCTTAGTTGTGTTGTTCACCTTCTGCTTATGCATACTGAGATTGGGAGGCAGATGACATACTCATAGGTTGACTTGTATTTTCCTTACTAGTGTTTTCTTTTTCTTTTGTGTTACTTCATGTGTGTAATGGGTATGTGCAGGATCATCATGGGAAAAAAAGGCCCTTAAGTGGCAAAAAATTCAGAAAAATTAGAGTTAGGTAACTTGATGTAAAAATTTGAATAATTTATCTATATTATTTCAAAAATATGTAAGAATAGAATCTATAGAAAATTGAATGTAGTTTCTAAACTAGTAGGTTTATTTTAAAAAAAAAGAAATCTATTTGGTGAAAATTTGAAATTTCAATGCAGTAGTACATAAATTTCAAGGAGAAAATAAGAAGCAAGTGTTTTTCTGACCACCCTAACCACAATAAAATGATAATATTTTTTATAAGATTTTTTCTATAAGTAGAGGACTCATGTCTCGATGTGATGCATATTTTTTTGTTCTTTTTTTCCATGTAAATAATTAATTATGAATTTTTTATTACAAATTTTTAAAAATAAAAAAAAATGTATGTCTGACTAGCTTAACTTGGTCAAAACTTCATGAAATTCATTTTTTCTTTGTTTTAATCATATAGTATGTGAAGCATAGAATGTGACGAATGTTTTGGATTGAAAAAATGTGATACCATTTGAAAGCTATAGATTTTTTTCAATTAGCCTATCAATCAGGACTTTAGTCGTAATTCAAATAGAAAATGAATAATAATAATTTATTAAATTCAACATAAAGCATAATTTATATTGATGGAAAGTTGAGAATCTCCTTTAAAAACCATTTTCATTTCGTCAATTTTGGGTAAAAGAAATTCATTAGCCACATACCCTAATGTTATCCCCATGTAATGTTTCTTTTATGTTCTCTCTCTTTGTGACATTCCTCTATTTGTACCTTCATTCTTCTCTATGTTGTGCATCACTTTCACATTTTTATTATCTTTATATTTTTCTTGTGTTTTCCTTTTGGGGATGATGCAAGGCGTCGAGATATCCTATGTCTCTTCCATGTTGACCCAAAAGGTTTTTTCCTTTGTTTTTGCTCTCTTTGTGTAATTCTTCCAATTTTGTGTATTTGGGGGATGATGACAGTTTCGAGCTCTTTAAAAGAAATGTAGCAAAGAACATATTGACCCCAAATCCATAAATCCCTTGTGTTTGGCATTTTCATTTTTGGGGCAACCTTCCCCTTCTCTTTATCTCTTGCATGATGCAACTTTACTCAAAAATATATGACATGGCATAGGGATTTCCAAATTGGCTCTCATGTCTTTTTATTTCTTGTTTTCATTTTTCATTTACTACTTTAAAGTAATTACTCACAACATGGTTTTTAACAATTCCTTTAATGTGGGGGCATACATTGGAATTATTCTTTTTCATTTTTCCTTTTCTTGGTTCTTATTGTAGCCTTCTTACTTCATACGATGCGTTTGTCACTTTGTGGATGACATTGGGTATGATGTATTTCATGACCATGATCTATCCTAGCATATTACATTCCTCTTAGTGGCCTGATGTGACACACCACATCCCTTAAGTTGCAAATATTCTATTGTTTGATTGGTCCTCTCTTGGAGACATTAGGAAAAATGTTCCGTAAGTTAAAGACCTTGCATGAACTAAGTAAGACTTCTTTGAATATTATTTTCATGCTGAATTTTGCATTTTTTATTTGTCAACCTTGCATAACACAACTTGCATGCATGCGGAGTCATCACGTTTATTCATGAGTTCCAAGCATACAAAGTTTCGCTTGTCTCATGAAGCTCAAAAGACCATTTTTATTTGGTGGCACCTTATTAAAATTATCAGAAGGTATAACTTTCATATGGTTGAGTGGGAAGCCCATTTCGAGGGATGACTTTCCCCATAGCAACCTATGTGTGTGTGAGGGCATACCAGCCATTAGTGTATGTTTCTCACCTTTTAGGCCTTCTCACTTGACAAACAACCATGAGTTCCTTTGCTTCAGAGCGAGTATTCATTTCCCAGACAAACAACCTAGATCAGATCCACATCATGTTGGAAAAATGGTCGAAGCTTTATCTGATACTTTCTTTCTTTTCCTTTTTCTCTCTTTCCTCTTTGGAATTGTATGCTTTTTCCTTGTTTTTGTTCTTGATATCATTTTCATGTGCATTCCCTTGTGCTTATGTTGGTTTGTCATGAGATCCTAATCCTAGTAGCTTGATCATCCCTCTTGATCGTTATCATCCGATCTTGCTAGCATTGGTTCACTGGAATCCTTCTTAATGTGCATTGGTCTACTTTAGTGTGAGTTTGAAGTATGTTCATCCTCACTTAAGTGGGGGCTAAATGTGGACGCCGAAAATTAACCATTCTACTTTTTCTATCTCATTTGGGTCCTCCTTGTAATTTTGGCTTAATTTTTCCTTAATTTAGTGTTGTAATGTGGATAACACATTCACATTAGGTCTTGGGCCCTTGTGAACTAAAAGGATTCAAGGGGTACCTTACCTAAGTGTTGTAAAGTGTTGTGACACACTTTCACATTTTCTAGGGTGTTGTTAATGTATTTCACCTAACTAACATCTTTTCATCATTTACCAAGCCTTATTTTGTAGTGTTGTAAAGTGTTGTGACACACTTTCACACTTTTCTAGGTTTTTCATTAATAATTGCACTTTCTTATGCTTTAATTGCCCCACTCTGCATCCATGGGCTTTACTTATGTGTATTTTTTAGAATAATCCTAATAAATAGCATTTAAAATATCAAAACCCTAAAAACCACCTTAAATGCCTAATGTGGGACTCATTCACCATTTTGGGTGAATGAGTCCCCTATTCACCCCTTAGGTGGGACCCATTCACCCAAACTAGCGAATGAGTCCCCTTTAGCTCAAAATTAAAATTTAATTCAAAATTTTAGATGGTTTTTTATTCTCCAAAGATCTAAGTTTGGATTGTGATGTTGCAATTTTAGGAATTATTGCATAATTGAGTATAAATACAAGATTCTTTCTTTCATTTTCAGACCTAGCATTCAAGTATTCATGCATATTGTTTACAAGAGCATTTGAGGATTCACAAGAGAATTCAAGGCACTTCAAGGGAATATTATCAAGAAATCAAGAGCATTTTCAAGTGTCATTCATCATGTCAAATATTGTTTGCATCATGTTTTCTTAGAGCTAACAATTGTGGTGTAGGGTCTATAAGCATTGCATTCAAGATCCATCAACATCAAGCTAGATTTCAAGTCCACATCCATTGGATCCAATACTTACATGTTTTTAACACCTTATTGCTAGGGTTTGGTGAGTTGCAATATCATTATTTGTTCATTCATCATTCTCCATTCTATTTATTTTCATTTCAAGGGTTTAATTACCAACAAGGGGTTTGACCAAGGAAAACCCCTCTTCACTAACCCCACAACAATTTTCCCTCTTCTTGAGTGTGATTTGCAAGGATAGGTTGCAAATTTACCATGAAGTTAAGATTGGAAAACTAGTCAAAACAAGTCGAGGTTGTCAAAATTATAAGAGAAGCTTGGAGAAGATCTACAGGTTGAATTCTGCAATTCCAGGCCCAAATCTGTATCAGGAGAAAAAGAGTAGACCGAGGGTTATAGTTTCCTATTTTGAATTTACAGAAACTAAAGGTGGACTAATTCACCACTATTGGTGAATGATTCCCACTTCCCATACCTAAACAAGAATTTTCCAGATCTAAGTACCAATTTTTCCAAAACCTGTTCCAACACATTTTCCTAAAAAACTAGACTAAGTCACCCAGCTTGGTGTATGAGTCCCAGTTTTCATCAAAAATGATTTTTTTTAGGATTCTATAGCTTCATTCCATCTCCATCAAGTTTCCAGGTGGACATTTCTAGTTTCATAACTTTATGTTCTATTTTACTTCCATTCTTAGGTCATTTAGTATTAGTTTTCATATCACACTCTGTTTCCAAACATCTTGCATTTTCCAAGTTTACACTTGGTGGTGAACCCATTTCCTGTCTCCATTCATCTCCAAGGATATCTTGTAGTTATATCTCTCATATCCTTCATTGGTTTGAGATCTCTGAGGTATTCTTGAATGTGATCATTGTGAAATTGGATCCCTCTCCTCCTTATTCCATTTTGCGGACAAGTAAGTTGAGCATCCATTTTCAGTGTCCACATAACTTATTTTTGAATTTTGAGAGTTAAGCACTTAGGATCTGGGAGTGGAAACATTGAAGAATAGAACCCATAAATCATTTTCTTAGAACCCTAGAAGGGACACATTCACCATTGGGTGAATAAGTCCTCAGTGAGGCCTAAAAAAGCACTTTCTGCAACAAGTAGACATCATTCCAACATCTTAAAACCAACCTTTTTATTGTTATATTAGTTAGTTTTTTTTTCTAATTGTTAATTGGACATTATAGCTAGGTGATCCCACAAAGCTAGTTTACAATTTCTAGGAGATCTTGATTTTTTACTAAAATCACATATTTTTAGAAAATATAATGATTTAAGCCTTGAAAAGTTCCATTTAAAGGATTCCAATTGAAGATGGTTTGATCAAACCTCCTTGGATAGAACCCCGCTAGTTTTAAACCATACTTATAATAGAGTCTCCTTTACACCTATCAAAATGTTGATAAAAAACCACTTCTGATTTACCTTTTGGGGGATCAAATGAATTTATTTAGAATTTATTTTTTGTATGTATTCCTTATTATAAGCTTCCCAAAAAGTATAATTTTAAATAAATTTAATTTTATTATTATATTTTTATTTTTATTTCTTGTCAATGTAGGTTTTTCACCTAAAATCAAGCTCTATGTTCTGCACATGTGGAAAAATATCAGATTATAAAATAAAAATAAAAAATGAGTGCACCAGATACTGAAGTCCTTCATCCAACAAAAAAAAAGAATTTTGATACATACAAAAACTGTTATGAATTATATGCTCTTCGTATGTCTAAATTGTAATTGGTTTGACTTCAAAACTTGATTAAGGAAAAAATACTCAATAAAACGCTATGAAAACAATTGGAAGCACTAGATATCGTAGTTACAAATCTAAATTCAAAAAAATAGAATTTTATCGTTCATGGAAAAAAGTTATGCATTATACGGTGAGCGTCACTCCTTAAAAATGTTGTTTACTGAAAAAAAAAGTTTTCAAAGGAGATGGAAAAAAGAAGTGCAATCTAATTCCAAAAATTTTGAAAAAATAAATTTAGAATCTATAGAAAAAATTTCACAAATCACAAGTTTGCATCATGTTCAAAATCCTCTCAGTTTAGCTGTTGTAGGTTCCCAAGAGTGAGATTTAGTTAGAAAAAATTATTTTAGTGTCCAGTTTGGCCAAAAATTGTAAAACAATATTGTGGGATCACCCAATCTACATAATTGAATGAAAGAACAAGAACAAAAAGTAGGTGTGTCCATTTGATACTCCATCTTTTGGATTCACCTCTCTTTTTTCTTTGTTTCAGCTATCAAATGGGATCCTTCTCTCATAAGTGCTAAAGGATAACATTGCAATGTCTCTCATCTAATTTAGGGAATTAGAATGAGACTTACATGAATTTAATACCCTAAACCAATTGGGAATGGAATCCCATCCTTCTTTCTATATACACACCTTTTATTTACCTATACAACTTGATGATAAAATTCTATTAAGATGAATTTATCTTCCACATATTTGGGTTGCTTAAGAGGAAAATTATCCAATTCACCAACCTTTAGATAGGAAAATGTTTGAAACTAGAGGAAAACACTACCACATTTGGTAACTAATTGGAAAGCATTAGGAGATACCCTCTGACCTAGATCACCTTGTAATTTCCTAACTAATTTAATACTAAATACATCATTTACCCTTGAGAAATTCTTATAGCTCTTTTCATGTTGCAAATCAGGGTAGTAGTCATAGATTTGAATTTTATCATCAAAATCCTCCACAGGGTTTAAGCCAACCCAAGGCCTTGTGGATGCCAAGACATACAAAAGATAAGAGGACATTTAAAATGATCTGTTAACAACAAAAATTCTTATTGTGTCATCCAACCTATAATTGCTTATAGTGGCTTAGTCTAAATATTGATGACTAGCACAAATAACCTATATGAATAAATACACCCATTCTTTGAAGTCATGAGCATTCATCCTCCCTTTAACTATATTCAATAGTACAATTATGTTTGAACATTCATCTCTAAAATTTGATTTATGCATCTTCTAATGGAGTTGTGATTTTCCTTTCTTGGGAGGGTCAAACTATTCCTTTGTGATGCAATTATGATAATACCCTTTTTTTTAGAATTAACACTTAGATAGGGTAAATTGAACTTGGAGTATACCTCCCTCTCTAACAACCTGAAACACCTACTGATGGTGGCTCTATCTAGGGTTAATAGAAAATTATTATCTTTAGTGTGCATTTCTCTAGTTTTAGGATTATAATGGGATATACATTCTAACACAAGCTATGCTCAATGTACTCATACTAGGAATGCAACAACCTAGATAAGACCGTTTTCTACTACCCTTTGAGTAATTGGGTCCCTTTTTGACTTAAAAAATCCTTTCCCAACATGCATCCATATTTATATTCCCTAACCTTGTATCACCTATTTCAAGAAGAGAACTATCTAGACTAGTGAAAGTCTCATACACTAGGTATTTATATTTCATTTATCCCAAATATTCACCTTTAAAGAGAATTCAACAACATTATGTTGTAGAAAGCAATCTCCAATTACTATCAAAATATTCATGAATACCACTTAGCTAATAATATGCCACCTATTATTGCTTGAGCTACTTCTTTGAGTGTCAATTGTATGCTTTTCCTCCTCAGTTCCTAAAATTACACTTTCTAAAAGGAATAATTATTCTCCAAATGACACCTTAATTCTACATGATCGAGTATTTTTTCATCCACTTCACTATTGGTAGAATTTAATGTCTAACACACCACATGGTGCCAATATCAGATAACCTTAATATGTTCAAGAAAGTTGGATAGTTGAATGGATTTTGAGAACATAGTCAAAATTCAACGAAGTTAGAAAAATTTGCTCAAATCTAGCAAGATCATCCTGTATTCACATACCTCCTCTTAATAGGCTTCTCTTTGGAGGATGTTCTCAACACTCCATAAAAATTGGGCATGGTTAGAAAAGGAACATCAATCTTGATAGATTTTCTCAAAACTATGAAAACCCACCTTGTTTCGAAGATAACCTTTTGTAATGAAACTTCTTCTGAAAATAAATGAGTTGTAAAACCTGAGTGGTAGCCAAAAAGAAATTGAAAATTGCTTGAAAGGTGAACACCAAAAATAAGAAATTTCAAAAAGGAAACCAAATCAAAAGAGAGACAAGTTATTAATTCATATGGGGTTGTGAGCCAACAAGGTTAAAAATACTGACCAAATATTGACACATAAGATAGCAAAGTTTTGAAACAAAAAGGATACCCAAAAATTCAAATACCTACGACTAGACTTCAGACTTAGGCAATAGTATAGAAGTAAAAATTAGCTATTGTGAGATAGAAATTGTCAAAGAAATTAAGATAAATCATATAATAATGATGTATATTCCTTAAATTTTCCTATATATAACCCCTTGAGAACAAAAAATTAAAAATCAACCTTTGATAGTATGATAGAGTAGAACTATAAAGAGATTTTTCAATAGTATTGCCAAAGTGTTCTATTGTTAAAATATTTAGAAATATATGTATTTTTAGTTGATAAAAATTAATCAAATGGAGTTAGAGGAAATATACAAAGAAATAATTGTTCCAAATTATAAAGCTAATTTATTAAAACAAAAATATGAGCACACCTTGATATCATGAATGAAATTATATGAATACATTTAGTTTCCAATTCTTATAATTTGAAATAAAATAATTAGGATCTCACTAAACAGATTACATTGAACACTTTTCTACCTAGACCAACCTTTTAAAATTATAAGCCTGGATCAAATCCATTTAATACCTTGAGTAATCAACAAAGTATTGGATATAAGAAAATAGGATAGACGAGGGGACATCAAAATTTAAAATCTAGTTGAGATTTTGGGGCCAAAAAAAGGCTTAAACATAAATAAAATAAAATATATCAAATTCATATATGAAACCAAATCCATTCTTGTGAAATTATATTAAAATATAGAGAATATTACTCTACCACTATGATCCTAAATAACTATCTTAGATACAATTCTTATTACTGACTGTAAAACATTTGTGATTTTCTCAATGAGTTTATAATATGATGAAGAATAAAAGGGGTAATCATGACTTAAATTATGGTTTTTAATTACTTCTCTTCAAATTTTAAGAAAAAAACCTACCATGAGATGGTGATGATATGATTTGATTCTATAAGAGCTCAAAATTTTACATAAATAAATACACATAATTTATAGCATGACTTAATTGTAATATTTTACTAAATACTTTTAGGCAAAAAGGAGAATTTATCTAAGAAAGAAATAATAACAACTAAAAATTTAAATAAATATAGCTAATTAATAATATTTATAGAATATAAAAATAATGTTCATATTATGGAAGACCAAGCTAGATAGTGTAGAATATAATCACTTCATTGTGAGGTATTTAATTATATAGTACATGTGATAGAAACAACTATTAGGGGTTATCACATGAATTATCAAATTAAAAACAAACCAATATGGATGAGTTTATATATAAGTTTCATTATGATATACATATGGAAGAACATGAAAATTCAAAAGAATAACAAAAATATTAAAAATATCGCATAATAATATTATACTTGCTAATGTATCAATGGGGAAATAAAATGAAAAATAACTAGGAGATCTAAAATTAGTCAACAAACAACCCTAGGAATACTTAGTGATTCTATGAGACTATGGGTTGACCAAGGAAGTGCTCCCTTATCACGTGTTTCCCTCAAGAATAATGTTGATCTCTCAAGGATATTCAAGGAAGTAGGCATTACACCCTTCCTCCTAGCCATGAAGGGCTTCAACAACTAACTTAAGTAAAAAAAAATCAACTTATGGAAGAAGGGTATGATGGCTATTGGTAGTATTCACTTTCAGGTGATTCCCATGCTTATTGCTAAGGCAACGGGTATTAAATGTAAGGGAATAAAAGTGGAAAATGTGAGTAACAAGAACTACTAGAGATTCATTGATAGCTTCCTCAACAAGGATGAGAAGCTGAGGAGATTTTAAAACTGGCTATAATAGTGAGAAACTATTGACTCCTTTCAGTCTAGTGAGTTTACATATAATGAAATATTTCACTCTAGAAGAAAGATATTGTACTATCCATGGATATCACTTTCATTTACTTAATCATATTAGGCATAATGAAAAAATCAACCTATATTTCTTTCTTTTGTCTTCACTACATCAACATAGGGCTAAAGGGGCCTCTACCCTACAACGCTAGGGTCTAATTTTAAGAGTATACAATCATGCATTGACCTTAACCCCTCATTAATGTTTTTCCAAATCTATTAAGCCTCTACAAATTAAGCCATTAAAGGATCATTCACTTTTGACTCAGCATAAACCTATCCTTTGAAAAAGGTCAAAATCTTCTCTCTCGATCAATGTTGTCTCCTAAAAATCTCACATTGAGGACAAGAATTTTACCCCTTCCTCTAAAAAAGAAAAATCTTGGTAAATCCTACTAGTTCAAAATTAATTTTGCTTGGCCCTTTAGAGAAGACAGTGGCTAAGAATGTTACAATTGAAATTCTAGGTGATGGTGACGAGGGTCAACATGATGACTTGAGTAGTGGACAGGGTGAATGAAGGTTGAGTAGACTGGTCAAAGTGGAGAAATAAAATAAAAACCAAGTATTTAAAGGGAAAAAGTTGGGTTTTGATGAGAAAGGTACCGAGTCTTTAGATGAAGTGTATTTCCCTGTGTCTATACCAATCAAAATGATATTGGAGTGGTGATTGTAAATGCGACTAGGGAAGATAACACAAGCGAGGATGGGGAGGCAAAGGAGGAAAAATTGAGGATGACGAGGGTGAAGACACCAAAAGGAATAAGATAAAAATTTCCAATGAGAAAGATGAGGAGGGAACATGTACCCAGAAAAAAAAAGGGGGATAATGTTAATACACATAAGGATACAATGAACTTAGATAATAAGGGGTACTTGGTGCACACTCCCCTCAAATTTTTTAAAGCACCAGATTGAGAATCAATAGGAGAGGTTTAACTAAATTGAATCAAATAATGAGAGTGATTTATTGAAAAAGAAGATAGGAAAGCTTAATAGTGTAATAAGTTGCATTATATCTATAACTAATGGGATTATGAACTGTGCCATTTTTGGCACTATTATTGGGTAGTCTAATGTTAGGAAACTGAAATATAAGAGGGAAAAGAACCAAGATGAAGTTTTTCTAGGGAGTAATACATCTAAAGATGCGGAGGAGACCTAGAAGGATTACCTAGAGTTGCTTAAGAAAGAATGGGATCTCATTAATAGTTCGAAGGATTAGATCTCTCTGTTGTAAATGTTTCTTTTTTGTTTTTTCTTTGTTTCTTTGGGGCATACACACCTGTATCTATGAGGCTTGTATGCCATTTTGGTTTTAGTTTATATGAATCTTTACCTTATTAGTTAATGTTGTTTTTCTAGTAGACATATGACCTTTGTCACTGGGTGATCCCATAATGGTGGTTTACAATTTTTGGCCAAACTGGACACTGAAATTATTATTTTTAACTGAATCTTCACATTCGGGCATCTATAGCAGCTAAACTGTGAGGAATTTGAAGATGGTGCAAACTAGAGTCTCATCAAATTTTGTCTGTAGATTCTAAAAATATTTTTTTCAAAATTTTTGGAATCAAATTGCACTTCTTTTTCCATCTCCCACGATTTTTTTTTTCTTCAAAACAACATTTTTAAAAAGTGACGCACACCGTATAAGGCATAACGTTTTTTCCATGAAGGATAAAATTCTAATTCTTTCAAATTTAGATTTTTAACTCTGATATCTAGTGCTTCCACTTGGTTAGATAGTTTTTTATTGAATATTTTTTCCTTACTCAAGTTTCAAAGTCAAACAAATTACAATTCAGACACAACGCGACCGTATAACGTGTAACTTTTTTTGTATATGTCAAAATTTTATTTTATTTTTTTTGTTGGATCAAGGACTTCAATATCTGGTGCATTCATATTTTTCAAAAAAATTTTTTGATAATCTTCTATTTTTCCACATGTGAAGAACAAAGAAATTTATTTTTGATGAAAAACCTATGTTTAATAAAACTTAAAAAACAAATAGATAACAAAACCAAAACATATTAAAATTATATTCATTGGATAGCTTGTTCTGAGGAATACCATAGTCATTTGAAATAAATTTTAAATGAATTCATTTGATCCCCCAAAAGCTAAATCAAAAGTGATTTTTTATCAGCATTTTGATATGTGTAAAGGAGACACATTTATAGGTATGGTTTAAAACTAGCAAGGTTCTATCCAAGGGGGTTTGATCTAAGGTGATTTGATCAAACCCTCTTCAATCAGAATCCTTAAAATGGAACTTTTTAAGGCTTAAATCATTATATTTTCTAAAAATATGTGATTTCAGCTAAAATTCTTTCCTCTCAGGAATTGTAAACCACTATTATGACAGCACCCCACTACTTGAACTAGTGAGCTTGTAGGGCTTTGTGTTTCATTTTTTTTGTTTTGTTTGGGATTAGGGCCCTTACCCTTCTTTTATAATAGAAAATAATAATTGAAAATAAATGACTCTAAGACATGATAAAATATTATCCCTAGTGAATTTTAATAGAAAGAGATAGAACAATACACCACTAAGAAAATTATGAAGGCATAAAACTATGAAAGGAACTTTGAAAGTAATATATAAATATGAAAATAGAGAAAAAAATTTAAAAATATAGAATTTCATCCATTAGAAATAGTTCTATTGCACTATTCAAGATTATTAGAAAAAGAGAATTTATAAAATTTTCTTGAAAAGTAATTGAAGAAAGAAAATTAAAATTTTAGGTTCATTGATAATTTAGTTGGAGAGTGATATGTAAAATTGGTAGTGCCATAAATACTATTTGTGATGAGGATGAGGTCATTATAGAATAAACTAACATAGATATCTTTCTCACAAAGATCTATATTGATGGTGGGGTAGTCACAATAGTAACTTAGAGATATACAAGGTTCATTATCAATAACAAGGATAGAATAACTAAGGATTTACTCACACTCATAAAAGAGTACCAATATCTTTAAATTAAATTAGATAAATTTTTGTAGTATAAGTGAATGAATAGGTCCTAATAAAATTAAAGTTGATATAATAATAAGAAATAGGGAGGGCACATAAACAAGACGCATTGGAGAAGATAATAGTAAAACTATATTTATCTTAAACATCAAAGTTCATACAAGTTCACAAAGGAAAGGAATTAGGTAGGAGTAAAAAATAAACCTATTAACCAATGCTATCTAGTGAAGATAATAAATAAATGAATCCTCATCAACTAAAGCATATAATAATTTAAACATCCGATTTAGAAAAAAGAAAAATGAAGTTCAAGTAGATATTAAGGTAGCTAATGAAAATTTTGAACAAGAAAAGATATTAAAAAATTAAGCCGTATAAATAAAAAGGAGAAATAGATTTGGTTGATAATGTAGAGAAAATAAGGGAGAGAAAAGGTAGAGAAATCTAGAAATAAAAGACAACACAAGATCCAAGGTAATCACCTAGAAAATGAATCCAAACAATGAAGTAAAAAGATAAAGTTTCAAGAGCAATAAAAAAGATAATAAGATTGAACAAGAAAAGAAAACAAAATGAAAATCTCAAAACATACAATGAAGTTAAAGGGGATGAATAGAACTATAAAAACAAAGTAGAAGATAAAAGGAAAATAAATTGCATTATTGAAAGGACATGAGGATAAAAGAGAATATCAACATAAACTAACGACCTTTTTAGCACAATAAAGATGACACTGCTTAAAATAATAATTGATAATTTTTTATTTTATCTCACCATTCATCAATTGTAAACAATCTTATTGTTTCTTACATACCATCATGATTATTAAATACAATGATAAATGGTAGGCTCTTTTTTATATTCATCTTATTTCAACAACCATCACACATAGATAAATCTCTTGGATATGTATCTATAATATCTTTGATTTATTTATTATGTGCTTATACTTATACTCTAACTATATGCATGGTTGAAGTTTGTTTCTAATTATTAGATCAACTATTATATTTCTAATTTTGCTTTATCATTTCAATACTTATATATGCTTGTTTATGTAAATTTATATGTATATCAATATAAAGACACGACGTAGAATTGTATTTTACACCACTTTGTCTCCATATTCTAAATACATTGACATGTGATATGAGTTTTTCTAAGCGCATACAATGAACTCAATTTCACAATCACAAATATTATTTTACCTTTGTGGAAATCAAATCTCTCTTACTTTTGGTCAAATCAATTCTAAATTTCTTCCATTCTTATCTCGTGGGAAGGCCGTAATTTAACAAAATGGCGCCAGATATTCAAGCTGTCGCAATTTAAAAGTAAAAGTAAAAACTCAAAATTAGACCCGTCCGGCACGGACTGACTATCTCACAATATTTGTGGAAAAAATTGCGCGGCATAAGTAAAGTAAATTTTATTATTCAGCATATTCTTGACAATGGAAAGTATATGTTGACAATAATGCTTGTGCAGTGGGAACATACGTGAAATAGCTTACACTGCTTTACCGGGCCTCGCGAAAAATTAGCTGAACAAATATTTTTATTTGATAAAGGCTTTTCATAAGAAGCGCAAACTACAATCAAACCATCCCTTTGTTCGGCTATAAATGGAAGCATTGGGTTAGATGTTCTCAACAAAAAGAGTCCCTCTTAGAGATGATGAAGATGTCGTTCATGTGGCTTGCTTTGATCGTCTGCTTCCTCCAATTGTGCGCAGGGCAGGACTTGCAAACACAGTTCTTAAGCCCTCACAACGACGCGAGGTCTCAAGTGGGCGTTGGCCCTCTGGTGTGGGATGATACTGTCGCTGCCTACGCACAGAGCTATGCTAATCAGCGCATGGAGGACTGTGCTTTGCAGCATTCTGGCGGTCAGTATGGAGAAAACATTTTCGAGGGAAATGGTGCCGAATACTCGCCTGCAGACGCCGTGAGTTTGTGGGTTAACGAAAAGCAATACTACGATTATAATTCCAATTCTTGCGCTCAAGGGCAACAGTGCGGACATTATACTCAAGTGGTGTGGAAGAATTCGCAGAAGCTTGGGTGTGCTCGTGTTAAATGTAACAACGGCGGCATTTTCATCACCTGCAACTACGATCCGCCTGGGAATTACGTTGGGCAGAAGCCCTACTGATTGCATGCCTCTTGTCTTTCATTAAATCATGCGTCGTCAGGTTTCTCGTCAATCTAGTATTTCTCTCTAAATAATCAGTGATATTGACATCTGACACAAAGTCGTTCACTGAGTTAAGGTTATCCATGTCCACATATCTCACATAAAACAATCTCGCCCCACTCTGTTTCCTTAATTACTATATGTTCTAATTCTCATTCTCATTTTAGCTTTCAGCATGTTTCCTTAATTTTTAGACATTTTATTTCTTAATTAATCATTAGATCCGGGTTTTTTTATAATCGTGATTATATTTGCATCCAGTTCAGAATAATTGGCTAATAATTAATTAAATTTAAATTTTATATACAAAGTTCAGCATAAATGATAATGAATCATTATAATTTAACTTTTTAATTTCATTAAAGAATAGAAGTGAAAAGTCTAAATTGTCTATATATTTCTATATATTTAGAGGTTTTTTTTTCAAAATCATCAAAATTAGTGCAGTTATTTTAAATAAATCTATTTAAAAGGTATCACAAAATATTTTTTTGGTATTTCATGCTTGTAGATAGATTTATTTCAGATATGTTTTATCTGCAATTTTCATAAATTATTTATTTCATATGTTAAATGCATAATCATATTAATATTGTCAAAATTTAATAACTATTAATTATTTTAATAGTTTCCTATTTTTTTAATTCAAATATACAATTTTTCTAATTAGTTATTTTCACTTAAAGTCTTTTTATTTATTAATAAATTAGATGGAAAAAAATGTACTATTCAAAATTATTAAAAAAAGAGAATTTATAAATTTTCCTTGAAAATCGATTGAAGAAAGACAATAAAACTTCTAGGTTCATTTATAATTTAGTTGGAGAGTGAGACATAATTTTGTAGTGCCATAGAAACCAAAAGTGATGAGGATGAGGTCATAATATTATAAATTAACATAAATATCTTTCTCACAAAGATCTATATTGATGGTGGGGTAGTCATAATAGTAACTTAGAGATATACAAGGTTCACCACAAATAACAAAGAAAGAATAATTAAGGATTTACTCACACTCATAAATAGATTACTAATATCCTTAAATTAAATTAGGTAAAATTTTGTAGTATAAGTGAATGAATAGGTCTTAACAAAAATAAAGTTGATATAATAATAAGAAATAGGGAGGGCTCATAAACAAGAGGCACTGGAGAAGATAATAGTAAAACAATATTTATCTTAAACATAAATGTTCATACAAGTGTATCAAGAAAAGGAATTAAGTACGAAGAAAAAAATAAACCTATTAACCAACACTATCTAATGAAGAGAATAAATAAACAAATCCTCATTGACTAAAGCATATAAGAATTTAAACCTTCAATTTAAAAAAGATAAAAGAAATTTAAGAAAGAAGTTAAAGTAGATATTAAAGTAGCTAATGAAAAATTTGAACAAGAGAATATATACAAAAATTAAGCAGTATAAATGAAAAGGAGAAATAGATTTGGTTGATAAAGAAAAGAAATTAAGGGGGAAAAAGGAAGAGTAAATCTAGAAATAAAAGGCAACACAAGAGTTAGGGTAATCACCTAGAAAATGAATTCAAATGATAAAGTAAAAAGATAAAGTTTCAAATAAAAGAATAGCAATAAAAAAGATAGAAAGATTGAACAAATAAGGAAACAAAAAAAAATGGAAACCTCAAAACATATGATGAATTTAAAAGGGGCGAATAAAAATATGAAAACACAGTAGAAGAAAAAGAGAAAATAAATTGCATTATTGAAAGGACATGAGGATAAAAGAGAATATCAACATAAAATAACGATCCTTTTAGCACAATAAAGGTGACATTGCTAAGAATAACAATTGATAATTTTTGTTTTATCTCATCATTCATCAATTGTGAGCAACCTTATTGTTTCTTACATACAATTATGATTATTAAATACAATGGTAAATGGTAGGCTTTGTTTTATATTTATCTTATTTCCACAATCATCACACAGATAAATCTCTTGAATATACATCTTTAATGTCTTTGATTTACTTATTATGTGCTTATACTTATACTCTAACTATGTGCATGGTTGAAGCTTGTTTCTAATTATTACTTCAACTATTATATTTATAAGTTTGCTTTATCATTTTTCAACTTGTATATGCTTGTTTATGTAAATTTATATGTATGTCAATGTAAAGACACAATGTAGAATTGTAATTTACACTACTTTGTGTGCATATTCTAAATACATTGACATGTGATATGAGTTTTTTTAAGAACATACAACGAGCTCAATTTCACACTAACAAATATTATTTTACCTTTGTGGAAATCAAACCTCTTACTTTTGCTGAAATGAATTCTAAATTTCTTCCATTCTTATTTCGTGGGGAGGCTGTAATATAACAAAATGGCGCCAGATATTTAGGCTGTCGCCATTTAAAAGTAAAAAGTTGAAACTCAAAATTAGACCCTTCCGGCACGGACTGACTGTTTCACAATATTTGTGGAAAAAATTGCACGGCATAAGTAAACTGAAGTTAATTATTCAACATATTGTTACAATGGAAAGCATATGTTGACAATAATGCTTGAGCAGTGGGAACATTTATGAAATAGCTTAACCTGGTTTACCGAGTCGTGAGAAAAACTAGCTTGATTTGTTAAAAGGCGTTTGAGAAGAAGCAAAAACTACAATCAATCCATCCCGTTGCTCGGCTATAAATAGCAGCGTTTGTTTAGATGTTCTCAAGAAAAAGAGTATCTCTTAGAGACGATGAAGATGTCTTTCATGTGGCTTGTTTTGGTGGTGTGCATCCCGCAACTGTGCGCAGGCCAACACTTGCAAACACAGTTTTTAAGCCCTCACAACGATGCGAGGTCTCAAGTGGGCGTCGGCCCTCTGGTGTGGGATGATACTGTCGCTGCCTACGCGCAGAACTATGCTAATCAGCGCATGGTAGACTGTGCTTTGCAGCATTCTGGCGGTCAGTATGGAGTAAACCTTTTCTGGGGAGAAGGCGCGGAATACTCGCCCGCAGATGCCGTGAGTTCATGGGTTAGTGAAAAGCAATATTACGATTATAACTCAGACTCATGCGCTCAAGGACAATAGGGCGGACATTGTACTCAAGTGGTGTGGAAAAATTCGCAGAAGCTTGGACGTGGTCGTGTTAAATGTAACGATGGGGCCATTTTCATCACCTGCAATTATGATCCTCCTGGGAATTACGTTGGGCAGAAGCCCTACTGATTCCATCCCTTCCATCCCATGGCTGCTGTCTTCTTTCGTCTGCACCATTCTCATCTATCTAGTATTACTCTCTAAATAATCAGTGATACTAGCCTCTTATACAAAGTTGGTGAGTGAATGAAGTTTATCCGTGTTCAGATTTCTTACTGGCTTAAACCAATACCACGCATTACGTTTTTCTTAATTATTATCTTTGTCGCTCTATTTAGTTTGAGATGCATTTTCTATTTTGGTTAAGATGTATAAATCGTTGGAGTTGATAATCCATCAGTGATGAGGAAAAATGTGTATATTATGGAAAATTAGTTTTATTTGTTTCAAATTAATATGGACAGTTTAAAAATATATATATATTTAAAAAAGAAGATTTCTAATATAATATAACTATTAACATATAGGGTGTAAGAATATTAAATAATAGGTTAAATATGGAGTAAAATCGTCAATTAAAATATTTAAATATTTGATTATTTATTTTCCTTTTATGCTTTCTTTAATTTACAATTAAGTAAATACAAGATACTTAAGACATTGCATAAACTATAAAATATATGTACTAAGTAGTTTTATAAATCATCATTGTGTCCCTTGTAACTGTGCTTTTGATCATTGTTAGTGTAGGAACCACTCCAAAGCAATGACATTGTAATAGTTTATTAATCATAATTTTATCTATGAATCTTCATATTGAAACATGACGATTAGATTTGGGGAAGGTTTGAATATTATTTCATACAATGTTAGAAGAAACAATTTTAAGAAGACTTAATTAAACAAGATTTGAATTCACTAAAAAATAATCACATGTAACTCTCTCGATTGAGGTTTATAAAAGATAAGTAAAACAATATGAAAATGTTAGTGTAAGCTTTTCTATTTTTCATAGCTAGATTATATGTATAATTTTTGATATGGGTATTTAGCTTATTCTTGTGTCAAGATTGGAATTTTATGAGGGTAGATAACAACTTTAACAAATGTTTTTGATAAGGAGAAAAAATAGGTTTTGAATGGACCCGAAACCATCAGGTTTTGAAGGGACCTGAAACCCACACAAGGATGGTCAAGCTACATAAAGAGAAGTCAATAAAGCCCATAGAAAAACAAAGACAAACTAGCAGCCAAAATCAGCTTCCCAACACAAAACCAAGATCTTACATGGATCTAGAACCCATTGGTTTTGACGGGACCAACAACCCAAAACAACAAGGTTTTGACAAGGACCTTAAACCCAAGAGAGAAGCCTGCAACAACCAGGCCAAAGCAAGCCAGCCACTCAAGTAGATTGGTCTCTCCAACCCATTGGCAGAGACAACTAAGTTGAATTGCAAAAGTAGAACCCCAAAAGTAGACAAAACCTTTCCCAACAACAAACCCTCTCCCCCTCTATAAGAGAGGTCATCACAAGAACGCGAGGCTCCAAATGTTTTCCATAAAAGTGAATTGCATTGTCCACCTCTATAGGAGACAAAACCCAGCTCAACCCACCCACCATAGTCATAGCACTCATGCAAATCACCATTCCACCTCAAAGAAAATGGGAACCCCATCAATGGGGAAAGCAGGAAGAGACCTTCAACCACAGAACACACCTCAACTCGAAAGGGAGAGGACTCCACCTCCAAAGGAGAGGTCTTCACCTCAAAAGAAGACCTAGTATTTAGAGAGAAGGAAGGGACTGCAATGGGAAGGAGAACCAAAGCAAGAAACAACATCAATAATAGTTGGGTCTTCAAAACTACCTTTGAAAGCCACCCAACCCTCAAAACCTTTAGCACAAAACAAAGTTAATCTAGCACCAACTCAATACTCACAGCATGGTCCAGCCAAAGCATTAGCCCCCAACCACCAATGAAGAACAACAAGGCACACAGGGGGAAAACCATGAACAAGGGATTAAGAAAAACACCTGCTCTCATCATGAAAAACTTTAGGTAATGCTAGTGTAGGTCCACACAAAACCCAACAAAGCACAGGGAAGAAAACATCTGAATTTGAGTGGCATAACCACTCCCCCAAATGGGCTAGCATCTCAAAATTGTCTCCAAACTAGGATAATAGGAAATGAAATCCACCTGCCCTTTGGAGACCACAACCGTGCTAGAATAACCCCCAAAGGAGAGCCATCAATCAGAGAAAGCACAAAAGTAAAGAACGCCCCAAGAAAAATGAGAAGAAAAAAAGGGCCAACAAATAAATCCCCCAAGTCATCCTACTACACTGAGCAGAACCAGAAATAAGCCCATTCTTCAACCCAAAAACACCAAGGAAGCCCAAGAAAACCCACACTCCCATCCAAAAGGAAGTCACAACCATGTCAACAAGCCACCACACAGTGAATGCATGAAATAAAAAAACACCCCAGAAGAAGTGAGAAGAAGAAATGGCCAACAAATAAAGCCCCCAAGCCATCCTACTAGACCGAGTAGAACCAGAAATAAGCCCCTTATTCAACCCAAAAACTTCAAAGAAGCCCAAGCAACTCCACACACCTTGCAGGGAGCAACAAAGCAGAAGGGGAAACCACCCAACACCAAAAAATACAAAGGGAAAAAGACTTTCCCTCCAACATCCATCAAAATCCACAATAGCACCAACAGCTACGAAACCCCAACCTAGGGCATCAACAGATTCCCCACCTGTAGCATCATAGAAGAGCACCAACACGGGAGACACAAAGAAGGCATCCAACAACACAAAAGCTAGAGAACAATCTCCAACCACTATAGGAAAAAGTTCCCTCCACCATTAGTGCCGAAAACCCCACCCACAAGGACCAATCTAGAGTATTCCACCCGCATAAACACCAAAACCAGTGATTCGGTGGATATTTTCAATGAAAATTGAAGTGTCTCACTTCTCTCCAAAATCTACACCATCAGAAAGAGCTCGACGTCCTGATTCCAACACAACTCGAATGGAGCGAAAAGGAGTTCATTTGTGCAAGTTATGGCCAATCAAACCTTAGGTCAAACTGCCATCAAGGGTCGTCCAGGGAGTGAAAAAAATGATTCTTTCAGAAATTGACAAAAGTAGCATCAAGTCGAAGAGCTCGTCGAGATGATTCCGGCAACGTTCGTTTCATTGAAATCCAACGTTGTATGCTCAAGATACAGCTGGTCAAAGTTTTGAGTTGACTTTTGAGATGACTGTACGGATTATGACATCATCAGATCGTCCGCACTGTACGGAATCCACATGGATGAATTTGAGTGTGGCACGTGGTGGCAGAGTCATCGTACGGAACCAATCAAGTGGCGACACGTGTCCTTTCTATACAGTCGTACACACAGTTAGCATACGTGGCATACAGTCAGCGACACAGTTGGCAAGCCACGTCATCATTCAATTTGGCAGACACATCGGCAGTATTGGCCAATCAGAATCCACCACGTGGCACCCTCCTAGTGCAGCACGTGGCCTCCCCCTCCTCCATCAGTGTTGGTTGTGTTCGTTGGAAAAAGGTTTGGGAGGCCTGCGTGGGGCTCGAACACGGGACTCCTAGTTCAGCGAACCGGCCGGCGACCGTTGCGCCATTCAATGACTGTTCAACATGTAAAGGAAGGAGTTTGTTTTTCTTGTTTTAATTTTTAGTGTTGGTGTTAAAAGCGTGGTTGGCACGGGTTGAACCCCAGACCACACGGTTGCTTAAATTACATAATGCCAATAGACCATCGACAGCGGTTGAAATATGTATAGAATTTGTTGTGTTTTGTTGAATCTGTAGTGGTTGGGCCTTAACCAAATGGCTTATTAAGCCATAAACAAGCACAACTACCCTATCTATCAAAACCAAAAGCTATTAGGAGACAAAAGGGATGTTGTACGAGATGTTAAGGGGGTGGTTATTCATTTAATATTTTGTTAAGCCTTTTTAGGCTAATTTCATGTATAAAAGAGGGGGGTATGCTCTTAGGAGCTAATGAGATTTTTCCAAGCCAAGGGTGAAGTAGTGAATTAGAGAGAGTTTTTCTGAGATATTTTTGAAGACTATTCTGCACGTTGCGGGCATGTTATGCTGATGTGTTTAAGGGGATAAGTCGTTGTGCATTTGTAATCTTTTTCGGAGATTAATCGGATCAGTCACTCTATTGGAGTGGACCCAGAGATGTAGTCACATTTGTGACGAACTTCATTACCAAATTGTTTTCACTTCTTCTCTCCTCTCTTATGTTATGATTTTCACCTTAAGTTTATAAGTTTTGATGCATAATTTCGTTAATGTATGCATGTATTAAAATTCCGCAAAGTTGTTTTTAATTAAGCATTCAATACTGCAAATAGTCTAGATCCTATACAAGTCAAGTTGGTATCAGAGCTCAGTTGACTATTATTGTAGTTGTTTTCTTGAATGCTAACAAGATCCAGGATTTAGGAGGGTGAAGGAAAGCTTGAAGACTTTGATCCTGAGATCGAGAAGCGAAGAACTTTTCTGAAGATGTCCTTGTCTGGGATGGAGGTTCCTGAAGAAATCAGTGAGTAGGAATTTCGAAGAGCATTCCTCGAGATGAAGGCTAAGGTGGACATTCTTTTCCAAGAAAGACAAGAACGGAAGGAACGTGAAGGAGGTTCGTCGAAGGAAGATGTTCGTGAAGACAAGAAAGGGAAACAACATGGAGATGGTGGCAAGCAACCAGATCACCCCTTTTCTTCTTCTCCTCCCTCTTCTCCTTCTTCTCCATCTTCTCCTCATTCTACTTCTTTTAATCCTTTCAAGAGTGGGCATAAACCTAAAATTAAATTGGATGTAAAATTTGACTTGACTAAGTATTGTGGTGAACTTAATGCTGAAAAATTGGATGATTGGATTCAGCAAGTAGAAGTCTATTGTAGAGTCCAAAACCTATTAGATGATGTTGATAGGATCCAATTAGCTACTCTTCATTTAGGAGGTACAGCTTTAACCTCTTGGGAGAGTAAGTCTAAGGAAAAAGTTTCACAACATGGTAGAGTCAATTTAACTTGGGAAGAGTTTGTTAATGCTCTTAAGAAGCAGTTTTATCCCCTAGGACATATGCAACAGTTAATGATGGACTGGAAAATGTTTAGGCAAGGGAAAGGTTAAACTGTCCAAGAGTACACCCATGAATTTAGGAAAAGGGCTATTGCTTTGAATGTTCCTTTGTACACCCAGGACACCTTGTTGAAGTACATAGGAGGTCTTCATTCCTACCTTAGGCATTCTATCTTGGTATTGAACCTTGGTAATTTGGATGAAGTGTCTATTCAAGCTACACACTTAGAGTCAAGGGGTAAAGGATCTTTTATTGATAAGTTTGATAATGATGTAAAGAAATCTTCTAAGGTTGCAGAGACAGGGAAAGGAAAGAAGGCAACTATAGTTAAGAAGGATGAGAAACTTTCTTGCACTCATTGTGATAGGAAGGGTCATGATGAAGAACATTGTTGGCACTTGCATCCTGAACTGAGGCCTAAGTGGGCTCAGAAACATAATCATAAACAAAAAGGTAAGGAGAAAGCCACAAATGTTGTTATGGATCTTGGTTCTGATTCAGATGATGAGACTAAGATAACAACTATGGGTTTAAAAGGTAAAGCTCCTATTTCTGGTGTTTATGTTGCTAGTTGTGCTTCTACTTCTAAAGTTAATGATTTCTCTGAAGATAAGAAAAGGAATGAGTTGTTTCATTTAAGGGTTGTTGCTAAACAAACTAAAATTGATGCACTCATAGATAGTGGTTCTCAAGTGAATCTGATTTCAGAAAGTGTTGTAAGAAACTTGGGATTAAAAACTACACATCATAAGAAACCTTATCCACTAGGCTGGATTTGTGAAAATGGTAAGTTGCAAGTAACAAGACAATGCACCTTAAGATTTGCAATCACTAGTAAATTTGTGGATGAAGTACAATTTGATGTGGTTCCACTAGATATCTGTGGGATAGTGGTTAGTAGCACTTATTTATATGATCGGAAAGCAATTTTCTACAGGGAAAAGAATCATTATCACTTGTTTAAAGATGGCATTCAATATATTGTACATTCTCACAGGATTAAGACTGGTCATTCTTTTGCAAACACAGGGCAGTTAAAGAGGGTAATTAATGCAAGTAAAGAGTTAACTCTTATGTCTGTCAGTACAGGTGGTTCTACACTTGAACTTGGAGTAGCTAACCAGGGTCAGATGTTGCAGGATGCACCCACAGTACAACATGAGGGAATGATGATTGAAAGCATTGATGGTTCCTTGGGTAAAAATGTTCCTGTTGTGAAGAATCGATATGTTGTTGACTTATTCTCTTCCATTTCTGCATTATTTTTCAGCTTGATGCTATTCAATTTTTGTTGGTTAGTGGCTACAATAGTGGATGTAGATGTTTATGGAAGTGATAGGATAATGTTTATGATCAACAATGTTGTTGCAGTATTGATTATGCTTGTGAGCCAATTATTCAGATGTACAGAGCATACAGGACAAGTGGGGAGGCCATGTCCTCACTTAATATCAGAATAAATGCCACTTTTGGAGGTCCAAAAGGTCTTCAATGAGGAGGCCTGATCCGGTGGATATTTTTAGTGAAAATTGAAGTGTCTCATTTCTCTCCAGAATCTGCACCATCAGAAAGAGGTCGATGTCTTGATTCCAATGCAACTTGAACAGAGCGAAAAGGAGTTCGTTTGTGCAAGTTATGGCCAGTCAAACCTTGGGTCAAACTGCCATCAAGGGTCATCCAGGGAGCAAAAAAATGATTGTTTCAGAAATTGACAAAAGCAGTGTCAATTCGAAGAGCTCGTCAAGATGATTCTGACAACGTTCGTTTCATCAAAATATGACGTCGTATGCTCAAGATAGAGTTGGTCAAAGTTTCAAGTTGACTTTTGAGATGACTATACGGATGATGACGTCAGTAGATCGTCCGTACTGTACAAAATCCACATGGATGAATTTGAGTGTGGCACGTGGCGGCAGAGTCATCGTACAGAACCAATTAGGTGGTGACATGTGTCCTTTCCATACAGTCGTACACACAGTCAGCATATGTGGCGTACAGTCAGCGGCACAGTTGGCAAGCCACGTCATCATTCGATTTGGCGGACACATCGGCGGTATTGGCCAGTCAGAATCCGCCACATGGCACCCTCCTGGTGCGGCACATGGCCTCCCCCTCCTCCATCGATGTTGGTTGTGTTCGTCAGCAGAAGGTTTGGGAGGCCCGCGTGGGACTCGAACATGGGACCCCTAGTTCAGCAAGCCGGGCAACGGCCGTTGTGCCATTCAATGGTCGTTCAACACTCGATTTGGTGGACACATCGGCAGTATTGGCTACAATAGTGGATGTAGATGTTTATGGAAGTGATAGGATAATGTTTATGATCAACAATGTTGTTGCAGTCTTGATTATGCTTGTGAGCCAGGTATTCAGATGTACAGAGGATACAGGACAAGTGGGGAGGCCAAGTCCTCACTTAATATCAGAATAAATGCCACTTTTAGAGGTCCAAAAGGTCTTCAGTGGGGAGGCCTGATCCGATGGATATTTTTAGTGAAAATTGAAGTGTCTCATTTCTCTCCAGAATCTGCACCATTAGAAAGAGCTCGACGTCCTGATTCCAACGCAACTTGAACGGAGCGAAAAGGAGTTCGTTTGTGCAAGTTATGGCCAGTCAAACCTTGGGTCAAACTGCCATCAAGGGTCGTCTAGGGAGTGAAAAAAATGATTGTTTCAGAAATTGACAAAAGCAGCGTCAATTCGAAGAGCTCATCGAGACGATTCCGACACCATTCGTTTCATCAAAATCTGACGTCGTATGCTCAAGATAGAGTTGGTCAAATTTTCAAGTTGAGTTTTGAGATGACTGTACAGATGATGACGTTAGTAGATCATCCGTACTGTATGAAATCCACATGGATGAATTTGAGTGTGGCACATGGCGGCAGAGTCATCGTATGGAACCAATCAGGTGGTGACACGTGTCCTTTCCAATACAGTCATACACACAGTCAACATATGTGGCGTACAGTCAGCGGCACAATTGGCAAGCCACGTCATCATTCGATTTGGCGGACACATCGGTGGTATTGGCTAGTCAGAATCCGCCACATGGCACCCTCCTGGTGTGGCACGTGGCCTCCCCCTCCTCCATCGGTGTTGGTTGTGTTCGTTAGCAAAAGGTTCGGGAGGCCCACGTGGGACTCGAACATGGGACCCCTAGTTTAGCAAGCCGGCCAGCGGCCGTTGCGCCATTCAACGGCCGTTCAACATGTAAAGGAAGGAGTTTGTTTTTCTTGTTTTAATTTTCAGTGTCGGTGTTAAAAGCGTGGCCGGCGTGGGTTGAACCCCCGACCACACGGTTGCTTAAAATATATAGTGCCAACAGACAATCGACAATGGTGGAAATATGTATAGAGTCTGTTGTGTTTTGTTGAATGTGTAGTGGCTGGGCCTTAACAAAATGGCTTATTAAGCCATAAAAAAGGACAACTACCCTATGTATCAAAACCAGAAGCTATTAGGAGACAAAAGGGATGTTGTACGAGATGTTAAGGGGGTGGTTATTCATTTAATATTTTGTCAAGCCTTTTTAGGCTAATTTCATGTATAAAAGAGGGGGGTATGCTCTTAGGAGCTAATGAGATTTTTCCAAGCCAAGGGTGAAGTAGTGAATTAGAGAGAGTTTTTGTAAGATATTTTTGAAGACTATTCTGCATGTCGAGGGCATATTATGCTGATGTGTTTAAGGGGATAAGTCTTGGTGCATTTGTAATCTTTTTTGGAGATTAATCGGATCGGTCACTCTATTGGAGCGGACCCGGAGACGTAGTCACATTTGTGACGAACTCCGTTACCAAATTGTTTTCACTTCTTCTCTCCTCTCTTATGTTCTGATTTTCACCTTAAGTTTTAAGTTTTGATGCATAATTTCATTAATGTATGCATGTATTAAAATTCCACAAAGTTGTTTTTAATTAAGCATTCAATACTGCAAATAGTCTAGATCCTATACAGATCAACCGGCCCCTCCAGAAGCACAACCCAAGAAAGCAACGACCAAAGACAACCATAGTCCAAGTCGGGGTCATCATCATCTACGTCTACTTCATCTGAAAATTTTCAAAATAGCACCTTGTCATTGCTTCCCACCGAACACCATTGCAGGAAAAGATAAGATGAAATATTACATCTTTAACAAATGTTTTTGATAAAGGATAAAACAGGTTTTACAGGGACCCGAAACCACAAATTTTACAACACAATAGAAAGGACAAAAAATTCTAGCAGACAAAACCGGTTGCACAAAAGGAAAAAACCAGCATAAGCAGTAGCCACCCGCAAAAGACCAAGAAGGTCAGATAAAAAAGGCCAGTAGAAAAGCCAAAAAAAGACCAGCCACTAGCAACCCAAAGTCTTCAGGTGAGACTCTGTCTTCGCCTCCAGGATATACATATCTTGAACACCCTTCTTAAAGATTTGAATCATTTGCGGAGTGGGAGGAGCCTTCCTCTTCAAATTGGCCCTAGTTCTCTTAGAAATTCCAACATCCTCCTCTTGGTTTCTTTTGTTGATTTCCACCAGTCAACCACCAAAGACCCCTATTGAGCTTTGTCCAATTTCTCAGTCATGGCATTGATGATGATGGCGTTGTGTCTAGCCATATGATTATTTTGCTCAACAATAATTTTGATAGTATTTTTAATTTTCTCCAACTCAATTTCAACATTTTTGTCCTTGCCAACTTGGTATTGGGTATCTTTGTTGAAACCGTATTCTCTTCATTCCACCTCTTTCTTATCAAGTGTCGCAACCTTAGCTCCCAAATCTTCCAATTTACTTTGAAGGGCCCAATTTTTTATCTTTAGCTTGTTAATTTCATGAAAAATCCATTCTGAAAGTTTGAAATGGTTATCAGGATTATTTCTAGCTAAATCCAAAACATCCACAGTGGGGTCTCTATCAGTGTTGAAACAAGTATTAGCAGGGTAGGAGTAACAAAGGAGCCAGTTTTAAAATTTCTATCTAGCGACAGGACAGCAGGGGGCTCAGAATTGTTAGCACTAGACTCCTCAGATTCAGGAAAATCTTCAGAGTATGAGACAAGGTTTTTAGCTAGAGGATTCTTATCAATGCTTCTAGTTTTAAGGGAAGGGCTTCCCGGCTTAGGCACAACACGAGCTTTCATAGTAAGGTGGTTAGGGTTATTCTTACCAATTTGGACAACGGCCGGGCTAAGGCATGTTCTAGCCGGACTTGAATTGGGCAAAAACCCCGAGCAGCTGGGTTCTGTATCATCATCCTCAGAATCAGGGGAGGCTTCCAAATTAGCAGGGATGGGAATTTTTTGGCAATGTTCAACAATTAATCTAATCAGGCCAGTATGCAAAATAGAGAATCTTCTAGGGTTTTTCTTGTGGTCATCCAAACTTTTTCTCAAAGAACAGAGAAAATAGTAGGGGACATAAACCCTGACCTTGTAGCGGAAATGGTTGAGCAAGGAAAAGTGATAACTGTAGACCCTGGTGAAGTGACCATCCATAGTTATGTACTCCATGATAACATGAAGAACCTTTCTCCATAGAGCTTTTATGGTGTCGGCTTTGAAGTAGCTATTAGCAATTTTCACCAATTTTAGTCTTTCCTTCTCTTTTTTTGGGAATCTGATGACGGCTTCATCTGAGAAAACCTTGTCCCTGAATTTTTTTTTCCATCAGCAGGCATTCTCGTCACTTCAGCTATAAGGTTTTCGTTGAGCTCAACTTTCCTACCAAAAAGGGTAAGATCCCCATTATCCCAATTTTTCTCAAAAAGATCCGTAGCATCTTGATTGGAACCATGGAGTTTCTCCAGGAAAGGAAGTAAACCCCCACTTTTAACTTTATTCCAAGCCTTAGCATTTATTGTGTGCATCTCAAAGTTGTCCAATTCAATTATTTTCCTATCTCCGCCCATCTTGGCAAGCATAGTGGGGCAGACAGAGACAAAATCTTTACTAGAACTGGTCCCGCCAAATCTAAGAACCCACAAAGCGTGCCAGGCCACCTTGCAGACTAAGCAACTAAGCTCAGTCCCATACAATCTAATTATTGTGATGTGATCAATCCATCTTGTCCTCATTAAAAATATGGCATGCCTCTTGTCTATGTGATTCATCATAACTCAATAAAGCTCGGACATTAACACTTAGATCACTCAAATTTAGCCAAGTACTCTATTCATTACTCTGAACTCCTTCATTAGCAAAAAAATTTGCTACAGCATTGGCTTCTCTATAGGCATGTGAAATATTTATGTTGTCAAACTTAGCTAAAGTCAAGATGGCATCATCAATCCATTACTTTATAGTCCATGAGCGGGGGGACTTTCCTAGAAGACAATCAATAATATTTTTGGAATCACCTTCAAGCCAAAGGTTTTTAAAATTAAGACTTTGGGCCAAATTTATAATGTGAAAACCACCAGCAGCCTCGGCCAGGTGATTGGTTTGGGAACCAAGAGGAGTGGTCATCACACCTAGAAAGTTTCCAAAGGAGTCCCTTATGACTCCACCACAACCCGCCGCCCCCAGATTACCTTTAACCGCTCCATCAAAGTTAGCTTTGACCCATCCATTAGGTAGAAAAGACCAGCAGACACCCTATCTATCCTTCTTAACTTTTTTAGGGGCACAAGGAAAATCAAGACTTATATTCCATTCCTTGGAAACTATAAGATCATAGGACGAATGAGCTGCTTTCTTGGAATTACTAACATTCTAGGAGATAGCAATGACATTTTCTTTCAGAAATCTGATTATTTTATCAAAAACAATGTCCACCAGAGCTTCTTTATCTCTATAAATTATGTTGTTACGTTCTTTCCAAAGACCCCAAGAAACATGAGGGAAAGAGAAATCCCATAAAAATCGAAGAATAGGATTGTGAGTTAGGGCTTTCCATTGAAGGAAGAAGCCTTCAGTAGACGAGGGAAAAACCCATGAAAGTTGTCAATAACTGATTAATTTTTCCCAAATTGAGGCAGCAAAAGGGCAATGAAGGAACAAATGATGCACTGACTTTGCCTCCATCTTACAAAGAAAACATCTATTAGGTATTTGAAAGCTGCATTTGCAAAGGTTATCAACCGTGAGCACCTTATTTTGGAGAAGGATCCAGAAAAAAAATGTTGATTTTAGGGATCAAATGTTTGAACCAAGCCTTCGACCAAAAGGGAGGAGAACCCTGGGAAGAAGAAACCCTAGCAAAGGCAAATGAAACAGAATAGTTACTAGAGGGTTCATCAGTCTAGATAAGATGATCATCCAACTGATCAAAGCAAAGTCTAACAGCCAACAAAGAAGACTGAATAGGAGCAAGAGCCTGACTGACAAGACACAAATCCACCGATTTTCCATTCACTCTATAGTCTTTCACATAAGAACCAAAATGAGCTTTTCAAATCTTAGCCCATCCACTAAAGGAATCAATTTTTATAAGAAGGCTCCTTAGACAACCATCTATCCTCCTAGAATCTAGTTTGGTTTCTACTTATTACTTGCCAACCTATTCCAGAGTCAACAATTTTTTTCCTAGTGATCAGATTATTCCAGTAGGTTGAACCTCTTGGGAGAAGATGGGATTCCTTCAATATTATAAGAGAACTATTGCTCTCTAAAAATTTGCTAGCTAGGATATCAGTTCATTCACCTGAAGATGAAAAAATTCTCTAGATTTGTTTTGCTAGAAGAATCTTGTTAACCGTTCTGATTCTTCTAAGACCTAATCCTCTGGCCTTTTTCAGTCTGCACACCAGTTCCCATCCTATTAAAGGTAGTCTTTTATTTTCTTCAACACCCAACCAAAGAAATAATTTTTGAATATTTTCTATGGCATCTGGAAACTTAGCAGAAATCTTAAAGAGGCTCAGAGCATAGATCGGCAAATTTTGAAGAGATGCTTTGAGGAGTTGAAGTTTACTCACTTGAATTAACAGAGCTCTTTTCCAACCAACAAGATTCTTGATAAACCTCTCGACCAATGAAATCCAAAAGGATTTAAGGGGTTTAAGGCTTAAGGGTAAGCCAAGATAGGTAGCAAGCAAGGATTCCACCCTACAACCAAGGATTCTGGCAATTTTGGTTTGTCTATGAGTCGGGGTGTTGAAGAAGAATAGAGAACTTTTTTTATTATTAATCAGCTGTCCAAACGCTCTCCCATATTTATCGAGCAAATATTCCAAAGTTTTTCCTTCCAAGGCTGAGGATTTACCCAAAAGCATAGTATCAGAACAAACCAAGTTACTTGAAGAAGGATTAAGACCAAGAAGGGATCTATTGTCAATCAACCTTTTCAGATTTCTTCCAAGACTTTCTGCCATGATAGTGAATAAAATAGGAGAAATAGGATCAACCTGTCTTAGACCTCTGGAACTTTGGAAGAAAGTTGTAGTGGATCCATTCATGAAAACAGAAATAGAAGCAGTTGACACAAGTTGTTCCACCATTTGAAGAACCTTGTTGCAAAACCCGAAAGCCTTTAAAATTTTAAATAAGAAAATCTAGTCAACTCTGTCATAGGCTTTTGAGATATCAAGCTTCAACAAAAATCCTTCAATCTTAGATTCAACCAAAGAATGGATATTCTCATGCATAGAAAGAATAGAGTCAAGGATTTGTCTACCAGGGACAAATCCATTTTGTTGAGGTGAAATCAAAGTTTGCAAGAGAATTAAGAATCTTGAAGTTAGAACCTTCGAGATGATTTTATAGATCAAGTTGTAGAGGTTTATGGGTCTAAAGGCCTCAAAGTTCATCACTCCAGGATTCTTAGGGATTAGAATCAGGAAAGTGGCATTCAATTATTTTAGGAGACTTTTGGATCAAAAATAATCTTTAACAACATTCACTACATCATCTCCAACAATCTCCTAGAACCATTGGAAGAAAAACAATGGGAACCCATCTGAACCTAGAGCTTTACTCCCATCAAAAGAGAAAACAACCTTCTTGACTTCCTCATTGGTAGGAATAGTAGACATCATAGAGTTATTTTCTTGATTAATCACTTTAGGTATAGCCTCTATTAAATGATCCTGATCATTTTGGTTATTTTCATCATTTTCAGAAAGAAGGTTTTTAAAGAATAAAACAACATGCTTTCTAATATTCTTCTCCTCCTCATACCTCGTACCATTCACATCAATCTAAAATATTCTGTTAACAGCTCTGTGTTTTGAGGCCGATAGATGAAAGTGCCTAGTATTTTTGTCACCTGCAGATAACCATAAAGCTCTAGATCTTTTCCTCCAGAACTCCTCCTCCTTTCCGATAATGTCATGCATCTTACTGAGTAGCTCATTTTCTCTTTCCTTTGTATCATTCAAATATCCCTCCTTCTAGATTTTATATTGAATCTCCCCCAGATCCATCTGAAGATCAGATTTGATCCTGAAGATGTTCCCAAAGGACTCTTTTTTCCATTTTTTCAAGTTACATTTAACTTACCTTAATTTTTTAGCTATTCTAAACATACCTATGCCGAAGATACTTATATTCCACCATTTCCTAATTTCCTCTTTAAAAGAAGGATGAGAAAGCCACATTTTTTCAACTCTGAAAGGGATATTTTTCTTCTTTTTTATAGGATCCACAACAAAACTAATAGGGAAGTGATTAGATTCAATCCTAGAGAGAGCTTTAAGAGAACAGTAATAAGAAAAAAACCAATGATTAGAAACTAAAGATCTATCTAATCTGACCTGTATAAGATCCATCCCCTTTCTGCGATTTGACCAGGTATAGGAAGCTCCATGTAAATCCAGATCAATCAGCCCCTGGTTGTCAATGAAACTCTGAAGATCCGCTTTACTCTCCTCATTGATTTTGGAACCTCTAAATTTTTCTTCATTCATTAAGGGAATATTAAAGTCACCCATAACAACCCAAGACTCTATAAAAAATCCTCCTAAAGGCAGCTAGCTCCATCCAAAAGGATTTTCTAAGACCTTTTCCATTGGGGGCATAGTTGTTCAATTGGATCCAACTGAAATTATCCCTAATATGTGTGAATCTAGTAGCAATATGGTTCGTTCCTTCCAAAATTGGATCCCCTTTGATTATGTGGCAATTCCAGAAAGTAGCAATACATCCTGAAGCACCATTCAAGTTGTTTCCATGAGTACTACAATGTTGAAACAATTTCAACTTTTCTATTTTTTCCTTTGACATTTTCGTCTCTTGAATAAGAAGAATATAAGGCTTGTGATCTCTTCCAAAATTGCGTAGAACATACTACTTGTGGGGACTATTAAGTCCCCTGATATTCCAAGACATAATCTTCATTAATTACCAGGGGAGTTGAGGCACTCCAGGATGGTTTTTTGAGACCCATCCGCAATATCTTGAAAACTATTATGCTCTCTTGTCCATTTAAGATATTTTTTCCCTCGAGAGTTCTTTGTTGCTCCACAGTCTGCCTTTGCTTTTGATCTGGTAGAAATACCACTTGGGGTCTTCCATTGTTTTTTTTCTTTTTCTTTTTCTTTGATAAGATCTCTTCTTGACTATCCGTCTCTTTGCTAGATTCCCATTCCTTATCAGTAAGGAGCCTTTGTTCCTAGGGTAATGTCTTCATGATACCATTCAAATGAAAAGTTGAAAATTTGCTAGAGATTTCAGTAGAGTGGTCTTGATTATTGAGGGAATCCTTAACAAATTCCAAGGATTTAAGATCCGTAAAGTGATCTACACCCGAAGGAAAAATACCTTTAGAGGAAGGGTGTGGGAGAGGGCTGTTCGGCTCCAAGGATAACCCCTGAATGGGAATATCCTCCAAACCCAAGATCCCATCATTTTTCTCAACTGGGGTCAACTCTTGGGAAAAGGGGAAAGCTTCTTGATTCGGTTGTTCTTCCCCAGCCGTCTGATCTTCACTGGTTTCTTTTTCCTTAATAGGTAAGGTATTCACAAGATCCTTTTGTTGGGGTTCCAGCGAATCCTCACCATTATTTTCCATAACCACTTCAGCCTCATTAGAAGTTCTTTGAACATTAGACTCTTTATTTTCAAGGCAATCACCTCCTGATTTCTTTTTCCATATAGATTTCAAAGAACCAGCTAGCTTCTCTTTCTCTTTGGTGGCATTTAAAGGGAATTTCTTAGCCTAGTGCCTAGATTTTCTACATTTGAAACAAGCAAACATGATGGTTTCAAACTCTATGTCCTACGATCAAGAACCTTGTTTCAACTAAATCTCAATCGATGAGGGAAGTTCAACATTCTGAGTGACCCCTACACATATTCTTGCAAAAACCAACCTCTTTCTAGCAGCTTTCATAGAATCAATAGAAAGGAGCTCTCCAAAGGAACTCACAATACCATAAAAGACATCCTCATTCCAGTATTCTAGGGGAAGGCCCAAAAATCTGACACATACTGAAACATTCTCAAAGATAGAGTCTGAAAGGTCCATATTAGAGGACCACTTCTTTAGAGCGAGGGAAGATTTCCTTATAACCCACGGACCCCCACTTCTAATAGCCAAGATATCCTCTCTGCAAGTGAACTCAAACGCAAAAAAAACCCTTTGGAAGTGCTGCTACTAAGAATTTTCCATTAGTTCTCCATTTTTTTTTAACAAACTCCCTGACCACTTCAATATTTTGTCTAGGGCCCATAAATTTCCCAACTAGGGTTCTTTCCATTAAAATAATATTATGATCAATTAACAGATCTGGCACAGAAATTGCAAACTTATCTTTTTTTGAGAAAGAGATATTTTGCACTGGAGGGAAAGATGACTTTCCATTTGGTTTTACCCCAAATAGAGAAGTTTAGGATTTGTGATTACCTCCAATTCCACTAATGGCCCCCACCGCATCTTTGGATTTTTCATTTTTTTGACTGGCAAGGGAACCTGCAGGAATAACTGCCGGAATATCCTTTCCACTCGTATCCACCAAGATTTTGTTTTCGGAGTCCACATCATCCTAATTATCCTCACCTTTCTTCTTACTTGATACCAAAACCTGATCCGCCTGAGACTTCTCAGATCTTGCTTCGCCTCCATTTCCATCGCTTGGATTTTCAAAATCCTTCTTTTCCCACCCGTGCCCGCGCTCGTGTACCTCCATATTTCTTACACACTTGTTACCATATACACATATATCTTTAAAAAAATTAATTGCTACCTACGTTTTAGTAATTTGAGTTACATGTCACATTGGTTGGTTTGCCTCCTCTCTTGTCTATTATGTATCTTCCAACATTACATATTCAAGAAATGCTATTGTGAGTCTCATACTATTTTAGTTGTCTTTCTTATTGTTTATGCTTTCACATTTAGGTTTGTACATAACTAATTTTTAGGGGCACTTTGGTGCAAAATGGACCTTTCCATTACATTAAAAAATAGCAAGACTTATAAATCAAATTAAAATCATCAACATTAGGGATAAGATTATCTCAAATAATTTTATTGAGTAGATCATAAAACTCCACAACATTACATAGTTAGTATTTTATTTTTAAAAATTTGGATTCTTAGGGCTATTACAAACCCATGAACGCTTTCTACATTCTTATATCCCAAAAATTTATTTGTAATACCCTCAAAACTAGGACAACTAGGCCCACTTTGGTACTACTTAGGCACCAATGGATACTTAGAAAACTAGTACTAGTATATACACCACTTTTCCAGTCCTTATATTTTCTCCATTATTTTGATGCCTAGTCATTACTATTTCAATCATGGACACATTTATAAAAAATTCCACCTCTCAGCACCACCTACAGTCAATCCATCTAACCTATCTACTAGTTCTATCACTTTTATACCATTATTCCTCCAATAGAGAAATGAATACCCTCATGCTACACCGTTTAAATTTCAAGGCTAAACTTGGGAGGTAATAAATTTCTCCTATAGAAGTATATTTGAGTGTCTTTTGTAAAATATGGTAGAATTTCGTGCTCACTTTAGTGAGGCACTCACTTTTTTAGATTTGATTTATGTATTTTCTAAAATTCTTTTTATCAAGTATTTTATAATTAAATCATGTTTTTTTATAATTATAACACTCCTAAGTTTCTAGAATGAGATCCATTTAGCCCTTTATTTAATGAGATTATTTCATAAGATCTAGACAATAATACATCATTTAATTATTTTTATCTTAGAAGTACATATTTCTTCCATCATTCTATATACATTTGGGGCCTTAAAGTGTCTATATATTCTAGTTTTCTATATTATAACATGCACTAAAATAATGCTCCAAACATTTTAATCTATAGGTAGATCTATTAAGTGAGGAAAATGATTATAGATCTAACTAAAAAATTAGGTTAGATCTACATTTTACTTTGCCTTAACATTAGATCATAAACCAACAAGAGTTTCAGGATTGTCTAACTACCTCAATGGAGAGCCAATATTTTTGGGTTGTATTCCTCTATTCCAAAGAGGGTAGATTTGATGTGTGGTTTAATTAACCTAATTGATATGAACCCTAAATATGTAAATATGAATGATCAAACAAATAGAAATGGGTACAAATTTGAGATGTGTCTAAGATAGAGGGGCACCTATATGTAAGAGTTGGTATAGAATAACTCTACACCATGAAAGATTTGGCTAAAGATTATAGCCACTCAAGGTCTAGGAACTTCATAAAAGAACAAGAGAGATCAATATGCAATGCTCAAGATTGCAATGGAATTAAATCCAATAAAATTCAATATGTATGATTTACATATGAGACCACCTAGTTATATAGCCAAGGTTAGACATAAGATTAAACATGATTATGACAATTGTCTTAATCCTATGCCATGTGATAAATTATCATAACTACCTAGGACACATGTGTTAAAAATTCAAAAGATAAGATAAGATCTAATGACAACTAACACCTTCTATAAATATTCTCTCCTAGGACCTAAGTAAATTTAACATGTAAATAGTTCCTACTAGTGGCTAGATAGGTAAAACACCTATTTACAACAACAAATCCCCTTAAGTGCAACTTAGGGACTAGCTGATTATTATGAAAATCAAATAAAGATGGGTCCTAACTATGAGGCCATGTTAGGTACTCATGTATAATGCAAATCCAATCTCTCATAAATGGAAAAAAGGAGAAAATTGAGTCAGAAAAAACCCCTCCTGAAAGAGAGATGAAATAAAAAAACTCCCAACGAAGAATGAGAAGGAAAAAATTCCATGCGAGGAAACATACCCCCATAAGAGAGAAGAAGAAAGAGTATGTAGCCCCCTAATGTGGAGTCTCTTTCAATGATGGTAGAAGCTTGACATTGAATGCTAAAGATGATTCAAAAGTGTGGAACACCATTCCCCACCCTTAGGAGGAAGCAAAACCAATATGGTATGCATGATATGTTCCCATTCCTAAAAGGAAGATGTGGGAAGAAGGATGATTGATGATGTCTTTGAATAATGCTCAAGTGTCTCTGTTTCAATGTCAAAAGGTGTCATACTCCAAACATGCATTCTATGCCACACTGTTGAAGAATAGAATCCAAAATCTCCAAGAAATGATTTTAGAACACAATCCAAATATAAATAACCTCTTCTAAAGACAAAGAAACCTCCTCCAAATTTAGTCCAAAAGAATCCATGTACTCATGTCAAACTACAAAGGGTGATCATGTAGAGAATGAACAATAGGGTCAAAGTGTTCCCTTGCAACAACTAAAGAAGGATCATTTCCATCAAAGAGAAGATGAATGCAATCTATGACGTCTCCTAAATCTGAAATGTGAGACTCATAAAATAAACCAAAAATTTATGTTGTGTACTCATCTCAAGTAGCCATATCTACAAGACCATGTATGTCCTATATGCATTAAATTAAAAGAATCCAAAAATATGGATTAACAAGCATCATACATTACAATAGTAGATAAAGGAGATGAGATCTTAGTACATATCATTCAAATACACCTACCATCCCCCATTATGTCCTCAAAACATGATGAAGTAAGAACACCAAATTATTTTTCCAATGCTAGATTACAAGAATCTTCAGCCTTAAGATGATAACTCATAGATAAATAAAATAAACCCTTTAAATTTATATCCATAGAAATAGAAGTCTTTGTTGCAAGAATAGAAATATTGAAGGTGTTGTCATTGATGTCAACTAGTCAACTAGTTATCAACTAGTTGTTGTTAGTTGCATATGTCGAGGATATTGAGAAAATTGTATGAAGATATTGTTGGAAGTGGATTCACTCTAAGAGGGGGGGTGAATCAGAGTGAAGTAATTTTTAAATTTGACTCTTAAAGGTACAACGAGACTTTTTACTATTTTTAACTCAATGTGGTAGACTTGTTTATGCAAGTGTACATTAACATTTAAAATTAGATTGACATGGAGCTTGAGTAAAACTTATAACTTATGTTAAAAGCATCATATGATATTGTTCAATTACAGTGTGAATAATCTTGTACATGCTTTTGTAACAGAACAACAACTTTGCTCAATAAAAGACATTTTAACTTTGCATGATAACCTTTTGAAATAAGAAACTTTTGATCGTACTAATTGTATCAAAGCATTGAATGAATGAGAACATTAACATGAAACAGAATGAGAGACAAATAATATCACATAACACAAAGATTTCCTAAGTAGAAAAACCCTCTTGGGGTATAAAAAAACACTCGCTAAAATTTCCCTTTTATTAATCAAAGAGCACCAATTCTATAACAATGTGGAGCACCAACTCCCATAATCTTTCTGAAGCACCAACTTCATCAAACATTCAAAATATTACAACCCATTAGAACCATATAACTGCAATCATTCTTGTAGTCATAAAATTGCAATAGGATACAAAATGATTTTGCAATAATGCTCAACTCAAAACATAATCTCTGTGATACAATCAAAGATAAAAACAATATGAGACCACTCTTCTCCTTTTACAAAATGATTTCACAATGAGCAATACTGTTTCTAGAGAATTTCCTTTCATCACATCATACACTCTTTTCACTCTCTCACTTTATGTTTTTGCAGAGATACATATATATACAATGTTTGTGAAATGGTTATATAACTTTGTCAAGAAAACCCTGATTTCAATAACCAGAGTTTATGAACATAATGTATAATCTGAAACCAATCAAAAATCAATGATATGAAGATAAAATGCCACTAAGAGATAAAACCTTTTAGTTTACGCTTGGGTTCAAGGTAGTTTCAGTTTAGTTAAGAAAACTATTTGAAACTAAAAAACAAAGTTTTCTTTTCCCCTTCATTTACCAGATTTACCATTGAAATATAAAAAAGAATGCATAGATATTACCTCTGTTACGGTGGAATCAACCTACAAATAAAATCCTTGAAGTTCTTCATGAAAACTTCCCAAACTACCGCTTCCAGCTCAAACAAAAACTATCAATAATCTTTCCAACCATAAAATATCAACATAACTGAAAACCAAACAAAAATACCACAACAAACTTGCACACTATGCAATTGCAATTCCAACAAGGCAGCGCTAGGGTTCCAAACCATTCAATGAAAATGCAATATCATTTTTCCCTAAACAAGTCTTCTCTCAAGTCAGTTGACGAATTTTCTAAAATTAATAGAGATTTAGAGTCCGAAGTAAAAAGACACAATAATAATCAAATGATTAAAAATGCTTATGAGTCTACTTGACTAATCGTTTACCAAGGACCCGACCACATGATCACCTCCAAATTTTTCTTGCAAACTGTTGACACATAATCAACTATATTATAAGTCAAAGATTCTCATAATGCTGACTTAAACATATGAAAAATGATGGGTGCCAAGTGATATAACCAAGTAACCTTCGAACACAATATCACCATTGAAAAATGCTTTGGATAGCTTGATAGGGTTTATTCTTTGTAAATGCCAACTCCACATATCATTAACATACCAATGATAACTTAATATCATATGTAAAAGGCTTTGAATAGTCAATATGAGTATTTTCCTTTGGATGTCAACTACAAAGTCAAGGCTTGGGCATAGAAATCACCAAATAAAAATGATAAAAAATTATATGCCATTTGAGCCAATAAACACCATCAAACAAATAAAATACCAGAACCAAAGTGTATACTATGCCACCAGATAAAATGTGAGAATATGATATTTTTAGTAAACCAAGTTTCATGGATTAATTGAATCAATAACCAAACTGCCTAAGATGGTGTAATTGCTTGATGAAGCAATATAAATAAGAAATGAACCAACAATATGTACCAAATTTATCAACACTAAGTCATACCAACCGACATCATATTTCCATAAGTATTATGTCCATCTGTATATGCCATGTATCCATATACCTGAACATGTGAAGGTGACAATTTCATAAATCTGAAGCTGAAGAAGTCCCTGTCAGCATGAATACCATCTAAATAACCAAACATTATCAATACTTTCAGTCCATTTAAATCAAGATCTCAACTATAATCAACTTGAAACAAATAAAGATGAAATCTGAAACAAACATCATCAAGACATCATCAAGAGCCATCAAATATGTAATAGTTCAAAGTATAAAGATCCTGAGAAACCAAATCTGAAATAATCAGACCATCTGAATAACTTTTATCTACACATAAAGCTTAACATGATCAGTACCATATTGAGTGATGAAAAAATTCACCCAAATACATCAACCCAAAGCATTATCACCAAAACACTAAGAATGCCAAGTTTTCCACACTAAACACAAAGAGCACCAAGTATTCAAAGCACTAATTAGTTTTGTAGATTTTTCATCGAGGACAACATACCACAAAGAGAAATACAAAAAACTCCCCCTTTGTCCTTGATGGAAAAAACCATCCACAATCATCTGAATATGAAACCATCTACAACCATCAAAAACAAAAAAAACAATTTCTGAACAACCAATAGACTCCATCCGCAATCATCTGAATGTGAAACCGTCTGCTACCATCAAAAACAAAAAAAATCTCAACAACTAACAAAATGCCTCATAATAGAATGCCATGCCTCATAAATGTAATGCTTTCTCCCACTTTTTGTCTCGAGGACAAAGGGTACAAAAGGAGACACCAAAAACTAGTAACTCATCCAGCTGCAAATATAGAAAAGAAGTAGCAAATACATTACAAAAGCAACAAGAAGCTGCTCAGAGAGCTAAGAAGCCCCCCCTAAAGCAAGGATGGAACATTAAGTGAGCAATGAGAGATAACTACCAATCAAGATCTGAACAACTAAAGACTTCTTTAGATTCAAGGATGTATGTGAGCCAAATGAAATAGACCTTGTCTTCTAACAAAACTTGTCCTGACATTTAATGCTTTTACTGACATTTCCCAAAAATGATGTTAATTTTAATATTAAAACTTGAACGCATATTTGTCATCATACTGTGGTCACAATTCAACCATATTGTTCAACAAAATCAAGATTAAGATCTAATGCATTGAAACAATTTTTTTATTGTCAAACTGCAACACAAATATAAAGAACTTCCACTCTACTACTGCAAATGAAGTAGTCTTATCAAATATGAAGCTCATCTTAACTCCTTACAAATCAAATTCCAAAGAAATATCTTTTCATTGTGAAAATGTAACATGGTAGAATCGTGTTACCGTGAAATAGCAACAATAAAATTCACCTTATGACAACAAAGAAAGATTGTACACCAAAGCAGTAGAAGTGACCAAAAAAATAGTAGTTAAAAATAAAACTATTTTGAAATGATAATATCCTTTGATCATGAAAGTACTATGAAAGACTGTCAAAAAACTTTGTTAAATCTATTTTATAGAAATACCAAAACTGCTCTGTCACTGCGACAATAATCTATCATCTGATTAAGATAAACATGAACTCCTAAAAAAAATCCTCTAAATACACTATTCTCATCTCTTAACTCCGTATATATGCTTTCTTGCATGCTCACTACCTGGAGTCTATTTGAATATCTTGTACATATCCACTATGCAACAGGGATTAATAGAGCACAAAAACATATCTCTGTTTCATGTCAATTAGGGTATTTGCAAATTTATAAAATTTTGACAATAATCCTTCTACTTTGATGATGCCACTGACTCTAACACAATAAATGATCACAGACAAACAATTTAGCTTTGACTTGTCAAAACTTGTTATAAACATATGAATGTATCAACTAGATTGCCCTCAACATCTATTCATAGAATTATTCATTCTTTATACTGCCCTGCACAAATAGGTATTTAGACTACCTAGATACCCAACTCACATAACAAGCTTATGCATTAGATAAATTCATTGTTCTGTAATACTTTTCAAATAATCTATACCCTGAATCTCATAGGTATTATCGGGGTATGTGCAGGATCATCATGGAAAAAATAGGCCCTTAAGTGGCAAAAAAATCAAAAAAATTAGAGTTAGGCAACTTGACGTAAAAATTTAAGTTATCTATATTATTTCAAAAATATGTAAGAATAGAATTTGTAGTAAATTGAATGTAGTTTCTAAACTACTAGGTTTGTTTAAAAAATAAAATCTATTTTGTGAAAATTTGAAATTTCAATGTAGTAGTACTTAAATTTCAGGGAAAAAAATAAGAAGGTGTTTGTTTAACCACCCTAACTACAATAAAATGATAATATTTTTTTATAAGATTTTAGATATAAGTAGAGGTCTCATGTCTTGATGTTATGCATATTTTTTGGTAATTTTTTTCCAAGTAAATAATTAATTATGAATTTTTTATTACAAATTTTAAAAAATATAAAAAAATCGTATGTATGACCACCTTAACTTGGTCAAAAATTCATTAAATTCAATTTCTATTTTTTTAATCCTATAGTATGCAAAGCATAGAATGTGACGCATGTTTTGGGTTCAAAAAATGTGATACTGTTTGAAAGCTATAGATGTTTTTCAATCAGTCTATCAATTAGGACTTTAGTCGTAATTTGAATAGAAAATGAATAATAATTACTTATTAAATTCAAAGTAAATAATAATTTATATTGGTGGAAAGTTGAGAATATCCTTTAAAAACCCTTTTCATTTCATCAATTTTGGGTAACAAAAAATTTGTCAGCCACATACCCATCATATTGCCACTTTTTGGCCCATCATGATCTTGCACATACCTATCATTTCTAGGGGTTTGTAAGATGATTCATTTATTGATCCCATTTGACCTCTTGATCTAATTATGCATTCAACAGTGTCTCTTGTGCATCAAGCACAAGCCTATTGTCTTGTTGTTGCTTCTTCCTACAGACCCTTACAAACTCTTTGTTGCTTTCAGATGTTTTCTCCCATTGACTCCTACAAAATTTGGCTTTATGCCCAATACATTACATTTATAACATATAGTCACAGATTTGTAACATTTTGTGTCACTCTTATTACATTTTCTTGCAATATAACTTGATTGATTATATTTGAAGCATGCAACATTATCATGGTTCCTTTGTTTATCACTTTTCTTTACTTTAGAAAAACATTCAGATGCTCTATGGCCATACTCAAAACATGAGTAACAATAACCTGAAAAGGAATAATAAGACTTTATCAACTTACCTTGCCATGCAGAGTGAGATCCTGACACTTTGTGTGATCTATTCCTTTCACTTATGTTTCCAGCAGTTTCAAAATCAACAGTATTTAAATTTTTCTTTGTACTAAGTGTCTTCGAACATTGTCCTTCCTCTAAGCCTAGACCAGTTTTGTCACTTGGATCCTTCTGTGTTTCAATAAGTTTATCCAATGACATGGAGTCGCTTTTACTAATTTCTTCATCACTTAATTTCTTTGATCCTTTACCAATGTTCCATAGTAAAACTATTTGCAACTCAAAATTTTCAATGCACTATTTTTTTTCTTTAAGTTGATCTCTGTACACTTCCTCAATCTTTCTAGCTTCTTCAACTTGGATTTTTACTTCTATAAGACCTGAGCATACCTTATCTTTGATATCCTTTTCTTTTTAAAGTTGTTTCTTTAAAATTAGGTTCTCTTTTCTGAGTTGTTTGATTGTACCTAAGGCACACAGAAGCTCACCTTCCAAATCAAGCTCATTTTCTTGCTCATCTTGACCAAAATTTATTTCATCCAAAGATTGATCTCCTTCATTTGTTTCTTGGCTACTTGAATGTTCATCTATCATTTTAAGAGATTTAGACTCAAATATATTTTCTTTGGAACTATGATGATTTTCACAATCACCACTTATAGATGAAACACAACTTTCTTGAGTTTTCAAAGACATCTCTTCTTCTAGTTCACCATCTTGATATATTTCAATCAATTTGTTCCATACTTCCTTTGCATCTCTGCAATGCACAACTTTTTCAATATTATCATTTGGAAGGCAACTAAAAATTGCATCTAGAGCCTTGGCATTTGATTCAAGTACTATATTTTCCTCAAGATTGGAGGGAGATGTTGTAGACACATTACACCCTCTCTCTATTGTTGTCCACACATCAAACCCTAAGGAAGAAAAAAAAGTTTCCATTCGACGCTTCCACAAATTAAAATTGGTACCATGAAATTGAGTATGTTATGAATAGTATGTTGTATCATTTCTTCATTACTTCTTATACATGGTTCAACCACAACTTTATTGTTGACGTTTTGCAGTGAGTTTCTCTTTCCCTTATTCCTTCTCCCTTTAACCATCACGGATAAAACTCAAAGATAGATTTCCAATACCATAATCAATCCTAGGTGTGAAACCTAATGCAGGACCCTACATTTTGATACCACTTGTTGGAAGTGGATTCACTCTAAGAGGGGGCGTTGAATCATAGTGAAGTAATTTTTAAGTTTTTGACTATGAAAGGTACAACAAGACTTTTTACTATTTTTAACTCAATGTGGTAGACTTGTTTATGCAAGTGTACATCAACATTTAAAATCAGATTGACATGAAACTTGAGTAACATTTATAACTCATGTTAAAATCATCATATGATATTGTTCAATTAGAGTGTGAACAACCTTGTACGTGCTTTTGTAATAGAACAACAACTTTGCTCAATAAAAGACTTTTTAACTTTGCATGATAACCTTTTCAAATAAGAAAATTTTGATCATACTAAATGTATTAGAGCATTGATTGAATGAGCACATTAACATGAAACAGAATGAGATATAAATAATATCACATAACACAAAGATTTCCTAAGTGGAAAAACCCTCTTGGGGTATACAAAACCACTCTCTAAAATTTCCCTTTTATTAATCAAAGAGTAGCAACTCTATAACAATGTTGAGCACCAACTCCCATAATCTTTCTAAAGCACCAACTTCATCAAACATTCAAATATTGCAACCCATCAGAACCTTATAACTGCAATCATTCTTGCATTCATAAAATTACAATAGGATACAAAATTATTTTGCAATAATCCTCAACTCAAAACATAATCTCTGTGATACAATTAGAGATAAAAGCAATATGAGCCCACTCTTCTCTTTTTACAAAATGATTTCACAATGAGAAATACACTTTCTAGACAATTTCCTTTCATCACATCATACACTTTTTTCACTCTCTCACTTTATGTTTTTGCAGAGATACATATATATACTTGTGAAATGGTTATACAACTTTGTCAAGAAAACCCTGATTTCAATAACCATAGTTTATGAACATAATGTATAATCTAAAGCCAATCAAAAATCAATGATATGAAGATAAAATTCCACTGAGAGATGAAACCTTTTAGTTTACACTCTAGTTCAAGGTTGTTTTAGTTTAGTTAAGAAAACTATTTGAAACTAAAAAAAAAGTTTTCTTTTCCTCTTCATTTACCAGATTTACCATTGAAATATCAAAAATAATGCATAGATATTACCTCTATTATGGTGGAATTAACCTGCAAATAAAATCCCTGAATTTCTTCATGAAAACTACCCAAACTACTGCTTGCAGCTCAAACAAAAACCACCAACAATCTTGCCAACCACCAAAGATCAACATACTGAAAAACCAAACCAAAATACCACAACAAACTTGCACACTATGCAACTAAAGTTCCAACAAGGCGGTGCTAGGGTTCCAAACCATTCATTGAAAATGAAATATCATTTCTCCCTAAAAACGTTTTCTCTCAAGTCAGTCGATGACTTTTCCAAGATTAATAAAGATTTGGAGTTCGAAGTCAAAAAGACACCATAATAATCAACTGATTAAAAATGCTTATGAGTCTGCTTGACTAATCGTTTACCAAGGACCCAACCACATGATCACCTCCAAATTTTTCTTGCAAACTATCGACACATAATAAACTATATTCTGAGTCAAATATTCTCATAATGTCAACTTAAACATATGAAAAATGATGGTTGCCAAGTGATATAACCAAGTAACCTTCGAAGACAATATCACTATTGAAAAATGCTTTGGGAAACCTAATAGGGTTTATTCTTTGTAAACTTTGATCCCACAAATCATTAACTATGTACCAATGATAAATTAATATTATATGTAAAAGGCTTTGAGTAGTCAATATGAGTATTTTCCTTTGGATGTCGACTACAAAGTCAAGGCTTGGGCATAGAAATTACCAAATAAAAATGATAAAAAATTATATGCCATTTGAGTCAATAAATACCAGAACCAAAGTGTATACTATGCCACCAGATAAATTGTGATAATATGATATTTTTACTAAACCAAGCTTCATGGAGCAATTGAATAAATAACCAAACTCCCTGTGACGGTGTAATTGCTTGATAAAGCAATATAAATAAGCAATGAACCAACAGTATGTACCAAATTTATCAACACTAAGTCATACCAACCAACATCATATTGCCATAAGTTTACCTTCATCTGTATATGCCATGTATCAATATACCTGAACATGTGAAGGTGACAATTTCATAAATATGAAGTTGAAGGAGGCTCTGTCACCATGAATACCATCTGAATAACAAAACCTTATCAACACTGTCAATCCAATTAAATCAAGATCTCAACTATAATCAACTTGAAATAAATCAAGCTGAAATTTGAAACTGACATCAACAAGACATCATCAAGAGCCATCAAATATGAAACAGTTCAAAGCATAAAGATCCTGAGAAACCAAATCTGAAACAATCAGACCATCTGAATAACTTTTATCTGCACATAAAGCTTAACATGATCAGTACCACATTAAGTGATAAACACATGCACCCAAATACATCAACCCAAAGCATGATCACCAAAACACTGAGAATGCCATGTTTGCAAAACTGAACACAAAGAGCACCAAGTATTCAAAGCACTAATCAGTTTTGTAGATTTGTCATCAAGGACAACATACCACAAAGAGAAAGCAATCAATTATGTTGCAGATATTATGTGATTGCTCCAGGTTTTTCTTTGGATTTTCTCCTATAATTGTATGATTCAGATATGTTGATCATGGTTGTTGGAATCTACTATATCCTAATTTTTGGTTGTTGATTCATTGTTCAGTGTGAGTTGTGTTCACCAATTGTGAACTATGGTTCTTTGTGATTTTGGTTGAGGTCTAGGAGAGATGTTGTTGGTTTGGATTTCTCTTTGATGAAGTCTTATGACCTATATTTTTAGAGTTGAGTTATTTTGATTGTATTGAAGATAATTTTGGTATCTAGAAATTTTGTGCTTAAGCATCCTATGTTTTCTTACACTGGTTTGGCTAACCTTTTGTGGAATACTACTTTTGAATTTGATGAAGCATGTTGGATCTATTTGGGTCCTAATGAAGTATGTGTTTGGGTCGGCCTAATTCTAAATACACCCTAGAATGTTTTGGCACTGACCTAATTTCAATTTAAATTTGGATGCTTGACTATGTATATGTTTCAAAGCTGAAAATGGTATAAATACAATATGAGTTAGTGGTTAAGGATATACAAGAGTGAAGAAGAGATATAAGTGGAAAAGGAAAAAGGGTAGATTAGTGTGAAGCTTTAATGTTGATCTTCCAAAAGCAGTGAGCTGAAGGTGAACTTTATCATTCATGCATGTCTACAAGTAATTATGTTTGAATCCTTTGTTGCATTGGAATTTTCTTCTCTCTGACATGTCTTCTTTTTCTTCTTTGTATCTCTATGGTAGTGATCCCTTTGGGTTGTTAGCCTTGTTGGACAGTGAGTCCTTATTTTGAAAGTGATCCTTGTTTCTTGGGAAGTGAGCCTCCTATAATCGGTTTTGATATTCTCTATAGTGTGAGTTAATCCTCACTATGGTTTTTCCCTTATTGGGTTTTCCACATAAATCTAGTGTTATTGTGTTTATGTATTGGATTTAAGTTTGTGCATTGGCATTTGATGACTAATCGTTTAAGCAGTGTTAAGAATTAGTTCTAGTGATTAAATTAAAAGATTAAATATGAGACAACTAATTCACCCCCCTCTTAGTTGTCCTTTTCAACAATTGGTATCAGAGCATGGTTCCTTGGTGAAGAGCTTAATTGCTTGAGGAAGGTTTAGGATGGCTAGAAAAATGATTTGAGTATTTGTGATCCGATGGAAATAATTATGCTATCTAGAAAATATTTATGGAAGAATATTTGGAGTATTGTGGATATGATGTGGAGAAAGCTTATAAGAATCCTCACACTCCTCCCACTAATGGTCCAAGTACACCTGATGAGATCAAATCACATGAAGTTATAATAATTAGAAGTACATTTTGAAAAACAGTCTAGTACATTCTGAGTTGATTAAGGTTCAAAATATGAAGATTGCTAAGGAAGTTTGGGATGCTTTGGAAAGAGTGCGTGAAGGTGATGAAAGAGTCAAAGAGGTGAAATTACAAAATTTAGAGACACAGTTAGAGCTTCTACATATGTTTGAAGATGAGAATGTTAAAGCTTATGTACAGATATTGAATGAGATAGTGGCTAGAATGTGAGGAATTGGTGCCACTATAGATGAAACCAGAATTATAAAGAAGATTCTCAAAACTCTCCTTGATTCTTAAAGTGAGAAGGTGTGTGCTATTGAATAGTGTATAGATTATAAGACCTGCACTAAAGATTTATTGGTTGGATTTTTTGACATCTTATGAGATGAGGAAGCCTAGTATGAGGAATGGATGCAAATCAAAGAATGCTTTTAAAGCTACAAAAGCTGAAGATCTGATGAAGAAAACTTTGATGAAATTGAAGCTAAATTCGTGAGGAGGATGAGGAAAGGCTCTGATATGTATGAAGGTAAGTTACCCTTTAAATGCTTTAGTTGTGGAGAAATAGGTCATTATGCTACAAAGTGTCTGAAAAGAGGTAAGAGGAATAAAAAAAGATATGAGAAAGAAAGGAAAGGAAAGTAGATCAATAGATCATATTATGTGAATGAGACTGCTAGTATATCTTATGAAGATTCTTATTATGAATATCCTAATCATATTGAATGATTGTACTTGGCGATTAATGGTGAACCTACTTTTCCTAATTTTGAAAATAGGTAAAATAAATTTGTCAAGAGAGTAGAAAACTGAAGGTACGATTATCTATACCCTACATGCTGAAAAAAGAAAAGAATTATTGGGTAGTTGATAGTGGTTGTTCACATCACATTACTAGTGATAAAAGTAATTATTTTAAGCTTGAAAAATATGATGGAGGGTTGGTTATATTTGGAGATGATACTGGTGCTAAAATCTATGGGATAGGTTTAGTAAGTTTTGATGGCAAGCATAATACTGATGATGTCTACTATGTTAAGGGATTAATGAATAATATTTTGAGTGTTGGTTAGATGTGTAGTAAAGGATATGATCTTATTTTTAAGGATGGTAGATGTGAGATCCAGAAAGGATCTAGAACATTGATTGCTACAGGAAAGAAATATGAAGGAAACATTTATCAATTGAAGGGTGTTGATGGATGATGCTTTATGACTCAGATTAATGATAGTTGGTTATGGCATAGGAGAATGTGTCACATGAATTTTGATAACTTGGAAGGGATTAGTTTTGTTTAGGATGTGAGAGATTTACAAAGAATTACAAATCTTGTTAGTGTTATCAACAGGAATTTTCAGTTTGGAAAGCAAGCATGGAGTCATTACAAATCAATGGAACAATCTACTACTGGACTACTAGATTTAGTTCATAAAAATCTCTTTGGTCCTACAAGAGTGAGAAGTCTGCTTGGTGAAAGGTACTTTATACTTTTAATTGATTATTATTCTAGATATACATTCAAAGCTATGGTTTAAAATCAAGTGAACTTGAAGATAAAAGGCTTAACGTCTGAAATAGGTAGAGAATTCACCTCCCATGAGCTTAATATTTTTTGCAAAGTGAATGGAATAAAGAGACAATAATCTACTCTAAGAACCCCTCAACAGGATGGAGTTGCTAAAAGGAAAAATAGAATAGTTCAAGAGGCGACTAGATCAATGATTATTGAGGCTAGTATACCGAAAGTTTACTGGAAAGAAGCTATTCATACTATTGTTTATGTTTTCAATTGAGTTCAAGCAAGATCAAACAATACAAAGAATCCCTATGAGATATGGCATAGAAGAGTTCCTACTGTTAAGTATTTCAAAGTATTCAAAAGCAAATGTTATATCAGAACAAATAAAGAAACCTTAGGTAAGTTTAAAGCAAGAAGTGATGAAGGAATTTTTCTTGGATATTCTACTATTAGAAAAGCATACAGATGTTTCAATAAAATAATGAGAAATATTGTAGAAAGTTCAAATGTCATGGTTGATGAAACACTGAAGAATTCAACTGACATTGATGGATATGAATCTGATGAACTTTATAGCATAATAAATGAAGAAATTATGCAAGAACAAGAAAACTATGTGCAAGAAGAGAAGTGGAATGAACAAAATGAAAGAGAAGAAGTTTCTCTAGTGATATCACCTAAAAAACCTAGATATGTATAGAAGAATCATTCAGAAAATCAGATTATTGGAGATAAGACCAAAGGAGTGTTGACTAGAAGTAGAGCCACTATGAAAGTTAATTTGTGTTTACTTTATGAGATGGACCGAAGAGTGTAAGTGAAGCACGTAAAGATGCACATTAAATGGAAGCTATGGAATAATAACTTATATAGATTGAGAAGAATCAAACTTGGGAATTGGTCCAAAGACCGGTTAAGGTAAAATCATTATTGGATCGAAATGTGTATTCAAAAATAAGTTGAATGAGAATAGAGAATTGGTTAGAAACAAAGCAAGGCTTGCGTGTAAAGGTTACTCATAGGTGGAAGGCATACATTTTCAAGAAATTTTTTCTCTGGTAGCAAGAATGGAAGCTATAAGGATGTTCTTAACATTTGCTACTCATAAAGACTTTAAGGTCTATTAGATGGATGTCAAGTCAGCATTTTTGAATGGTGAGCTAGAAGAAGTTTACATGGAACAACCAAAAGGATTTCAGTTGTCAGAGCAACTAGATATGGTATTGAAGAAAGATTTATATAGATTGAAGTGAGCTCCTAGAGCTTGGTATGCAAGGTTAGATAGGTATTTGATTCAACAAGGTTTCAAAAAAGTACGACGAATAGTAATCTATATTTTAAGATTGAAAATGACAAAAAATTGAATGTAGTTGTATATGTTGATGATATTATCTTTGGAGGAAATTAAATTATGTGCAAGATGTTTGTAGAATAGATGCAAAAAGAATTTGAAATTTCTATGTTTGAAGAGATGAATTTTTTTCTTGGGCTACAAATCAATCAAATAGAGAAAGGACTCTTTATTTTCCAATCAAAGTATGTTAGAGAGATGTTGAATAACTTTGGGATGGATGGTTCCAAACCTATATGTACTCCTATAGTGATTGGTTGCAAATTGGATAAAGATGATGATTCACCTAAGGCTGATCAGAGCAAGTATAGATCTATGGTTGGTGGACTACTTTATTTGACTACTACTAGAATGGATATTATGTATGCATTTTGTATTGTGGCTAGAGTTCAAGAAGATCCTAAGGAAACACATGTTTCTTTTAAAATAATTTTTAGCTATTTGAAGGGAACTCTAGATTATGGATTATGCTATCATATAGATATTGGCTTTACTTTAAGTGCTTATATAGATGCAAATTGGGCTAGATGTGTAGATAACATAAAGAGTACAAGTGGTGGTGCATTCTTTCTTTGTTGTAGATTGGTGGCATGGTTGAGTAAAAGGAAAGATTCAATCTCCTTGTCTACTACTGAAGCTATGTATATTGCTTCTATATCTTGTTGTACACAAGTTTTGTGGATGAAACAGACATTGAAAGATATCACAATGGTATATGATGATCCTATATTCTTTTTTTGTGATAATAAAAGTGTAATTAACATTTCAAAGAATCCTATGATGCATTTGAGGATGAAGCATATATATATCAAATATCATTTCTTAAGAGAGAAGGTCAAGGAGAATGAACTAAAGCTTGAGTATGTTCTGACAAAGGATCAAGTGGCTGATATTTTCACAAAGTCTCTTCCTAGATATACTTTTGAGTATCTCTAGGAGAAGTTAGGAGTTATTGCCCCTACTTTCTTAAAATGGATGCATATGGAGATGCACCGGTCTGGTGGATATATGGATCTATCTTTCTTCTGGATTGATGTTTTGGTGGCTACCTCTTAGGGGGAGCAGGTAGTATAAGGTGTTGCCATTATGTATATATTGTTTTCTGTGTCAAATTAGAAATCAATGTAAAATATCTTTTTCCTTTTCCATTTATTTCAAGGGGGGGAAGAAGCATGTGAAAAAGAATGTAAAAAGAAAAGAGAGAGAGGAAGCATATGAAGAAATAGAAAGGAAAATCTTGAGAAGTGTATTTAGAGCTTGTATGTTGTCTTTGATGGTTTTTCACATCATGTGTTGCCATCAATGACAAAGGGTGAGATTGCTGCAAGAATGGAAAGATTGAAGGTGTTTTCATTGATGTCAACTTCTCAACTGGTTATCAACTAGTTGTTGTTGGCTGTATATGTCAAGGATATTGAGAAAATTGTATGAAGATATGTTGCAGATGTTATGTGACTTCTCTAGGTTTTGCTCTGGATTTTCTCCTATAATTGTATGATTCAGATATGTTGATCATAGTTGTTGGAAGCTACTATATCATGATTTTATGATGTTGATTCATTGTTCAGTGTGAGTTGTGTTCACCGGTTGTGAATTGTGGTTCTCTATGTTTCTTGTTGTGGTCTGGGAGAAATAATGCTAGTCCATATTTCTCTTTGATGAATTCTTATGACTTTCGGTTCTAGAGTTAAGTTATTTTGATTGTATTGAAGATAATTTTGGTATTTGGAAAGTTTGTGCTTAAGAATTCTATGTGTTTTACATTAGTTTGGCTAACCTTTTGTGGAATACTACTTTTGAAGTTGATGAAATGTGTTGGATCTATTTGGGTCTTGATGAAGCATGTTCTTGGGTTTCCCTCATTCTAATTCCACCCTAGAATTTTTTGGTTCCTACCTAATTTGAATTTAAAATATGGATGGCCAACTTTGGATATGTTTCAAAGTTGAAGATGGTATAAATACAATATGAGTTACTAGTGAAGAATATAAAAGAGAGAATAAGAGAGATAAGTGGAAAAGGAAAAAGAGTAGTGTGTTTAATGCAAGTGTGGCATATTAGTGTGAAGCTTTAATGTTGAGTTTCTAGAAGCAGTGAGCTGAAGGTGAACTTTATCATTCATGCATGTCTACAAGTGATTCTAGTGGAATCCTTTGTTGCATTGAGATTGTCTTCTATCTATAACAAGTCTTCTTTGTCTTCTTTGTATGTCTATGGTAGTGAGCCCTTCGGGTTGTTAGCCCTATTGGATAGTGAGTCCTTATTTTGGTAGTGAGCATCTTGTAATCAGTTTTGATATTCTCTATAGTGTGATTTAATCCTCACTATGGTTTTTCCCTTATTGGGTTTTCCATGTAAATCTAGTGTTATTGTGTTTATATGATGGATTTAAGTTTCTACATTGGTATTTGATGATTTATCATTTAAGTAGTGTTAATAATTAGTTCTAGTGATTGAATTAAAAGATTAAATCAATGGCAATTGATTCACCCTCCTCTTAGTTGTTCTATTCAATAGTCTTTGTTGGAGGAGAAGGAAAAGGCTATGTGTCATCAAAACTACCAAACCTTTCCCAATCAATAAGTGTTATAGCTATTTTATCATCAATAGGTCAAAACTCTACAAGCAGAAAAGGACAGTCCCCAAAAACATCCTTTGGGAATGGAGGTTCGTTTAGGTCTCCATGTATCTCCCAAATTTAGGTCATAAGGTCATGAAGGATCTCAATTATACCATTAGTGGCCATTTGTGTGTTAATATAACAACTGCAACCAATTGCTCCTAGGATATGCTTTTTTTTTATATCCCACACAACTCTCTTCCATTTTGATTAAGGCTTAAGAACTAGTCCATAGAGATATGGAAAATAATTAAGCCACCTACAATGTGTGAGGGTTCCAGCTCCCCAATACTTTAAGTTCCATCGATTTAACCTTATTATAGTGAGAAGTTTTTTGATGCCCATATTAAACTCCTCAACTTTATTCACATGATAGAACAACCAAGAGACTTAAGTCAAAAAAATAAAAAAGATTAGCCCCCCAAATTACTCAATCATGAAACCCCCCAAGCAATATGTGATATGTGGCACTTTATATTTAGTGTGATTACAAGTGCCACTTGCTCAAAATAGGAAAGTGGACTGGATCTTTGTGCATGTAGATTGCCAAATTTGGCCACAAGCTAAAAGTAAAAATTTTACATAAAATGGGATCATTTTGATCACACCACTAGAAATTAAATGAGAAATTATGCACTTTAAAAAAAATCACCCAAAAATGTTACCAAAGGAGCAAGAACATAGTCCCGCAAGTTCTAAAAATCAGAACTACTTAGCAACACCTACAAGAATCTATAATTTCTAGAAATGCTAGGCATCAAAATCAAAATTTGATTGCACCACTACATAGATTGTAAAATTTTACCCCAAATTAAAAAATTACTTGAAAAGAGGAGTCATTATGATTGAGTTATGGGAATTTGAAGTTTTCTCTCCAAAATTAAAAAATGTTGACATCACTATTGATGTAGTGATGATGTCAGCAAGTCGACTGCTCAAATTGGATGGTCCAGAGATCGTCACACTGATATGTGTTCTTTATAGATGATATATTTTTCTTGCTAGTATATCCTCTGGAATATGCTCTAAGAGGTAGATGGTTGGAATATTATATCAAATTCTAGAATATTTTGTCAGTTTCATCTAGAATTTGTAGATGCCTCAGAATATTCACTTTCTCAGCTGCGAGAGATATGAGCTATAGTATTCTTCAAGAACTTTGGCAGTAAGTGGAGGTAGGTATGAAGCCACATGGAAAATCTTGCTCACGCCACATGATGGGAGGTGGATGGCTTATGGGCAGACTACATATCGTACATGTATGCAGTCTACTCTATAGAAATAAATAAACCACATGAATTTTTTGATTTTTTTTAATTTAAATTTTTTTAATTTTTTTTTATAAAAACTCTAAAAAAATTTCACTTCACAATTAAATTTCAGCTAATTGTGACAATTTTTCTTTCCACAATGATGCGACTACAATTATTTCATGACTATTTAGTCCTACGAATGGCCAAGGGGGGATTTTTTTCTCTGATGGATTTAGGAAAAAGTGTTAAATTTTGTGATTTGACAATTGATCTTGAAGATTTTGGGCCTCCTAGATGTGATGGTAGGGTTGGTTTTGACCCAAAGTGCTCCAAAATCACAACTACCTCCTAGATCATACAACCACACTTTAGCTTCAAACCATCATAGATCTGGCCGCATATGCTCAATTTATATGAAACAAAAGGAAAAACTAACTTTCTGAAACCCTATGATCTCAATTGTGAGCTTAGGTTTGAACCAACAAGCTCCAATTTGAACCTACAATACAAAGCCATAAAGAGGAAACCCCCAAATCTGGTATTTCTTTCAAGCTTTATTTATCCTTCACATCATCATTTGATGCAAGAGAAGAACATAGTCAAGTTTTCAAGATCCACCAATATTTTCAACCTAGATCTCTCTTTAAAGACTAACAAGTAGCAATCCCACAAGCTCTGATATCATGTAAGAGTTGATATAGAATAAATCTACACCATGTAAGAGTTGGCTAAATATTTTATCCACCCAAGATTTAAGAACTTCATGAAAGAACAAGAGAGATCAATGTGCAATGCTGAATATTGTAATGGAATTAAATTCAATAGAATTCAATATGTGTGATTTACATATGAGACTACTTGGTTATATAGCCAAGGTGAGAAATAGGATTAAATAGTATTATCACAAGTGTCTTAATTCTATGTTATGTCACAACTTATCACAACTACTTAGGACACATGTTTTAAAAAGTAAAAATATAAGATAAGATCTAATTCTAGCTAACATATTCTAGAAAAATTCCCTCCTATGACCTATGTAAACTTAATGTGTAAATAGTTCCTACCAATGACTAGATAGATAAAACACCTATTTACACCAACACTACGTTTTTGATAAAGGAAAAAATAGGTTTTATAGGGACCTGAAACCACAAATTTTACAAGTAAAATAAAGATAAAGCATTACAAAACCAAAAACAACAAGACGACTGCAAAACAAAATAGACCAGAAGAAACCACAACCACAAGCCCTGAGCCAGCAAAGGCCAGCACAAAAACCAATACAAAACCAAGACTAACCTAAGAACTTTAAAGTATCAACAACCTCAACTTCAAGGTTGCACATATCCTGGGTGCTCTTTTTGTGAGCCAGAATCTCCTGGGGAATAGAATCAACCTTTCTCTTTAGGTGAGCTCTTGTCCACTTTGAGCTACCAACATCTTCAGTCCTATTACAAATTAGAGATAAAAATGTTAGGACACGAGCTTTAGGCACCCTATTATGGATTTTTTTGGATGTCCGAATACCGAATCACTCCTCTATAGTCTACTCCCTACTCTTCTATAACCTGTCTATGATGAAAGTTGTGGATCTACCTTGTACACATGCAAAGAGGGGAAAGATTGTGTTGTTTAGGAAATTTCCACAATTAAACCCTTATGTTGGCATTCCCACCTCAACAAAAAAAATGATAATGATGGTATTGTACCATAGAAAAAATGGCTCTTGAACATTTTCATTCTCTTTTAGGTCTTTCTCTCATGATGCTTGGTCCATTTTTCTTTGATTTAATGTTGCAATGTGGCTTAAATATTCACATTAGGTCCTTAAAATTCAAATTGTGACATCTTGTGAAGGTTTTGTGAAGTTTTGTAAAACATTTCTACACTTTTATAGACTCTATTCATTACAATTCACCTAAAAATCACCTTTTCATCACTTATTAAGTCCTATTTTGAAGTGTTGTAAAGACTTGTAACAAGATTTCACACTTGTCTAGGCTTAATTTCACTATTTACACCTTTCTTATGCCTTATTTGACCCCTTTATGCACTCATAACACTTAATTAAGTGTGTTTTTGAATGTAAACCCAACAAACAACATTAAATGTGACTTAATTCCTGACACCCACTTTCAAGTCCAAGGTGCAACCGATTAGCCATGGGTGGAAAATGAGTCCCTCTTGGTTAAAAATTCAAAATATTTCAAAATTTCCTTCAGATTTTTATTCAAAATTACCTTATGTTGGCCTGTGATGAGGTATCATCGGTTTACTAAGGCACAAGTGAGTATAAATAAGTAATTTTCTCCTCATTTTACATCACCTAATCTCATAATTCATTCAAGCATTCAATCATCCATTCAAGCACTTTGCATCATTCAATCAAGTATCTTGGAGTAGCCATTGACATAACTTCATATTTCTTCAACAAGGTTGTGCTAAGTTTAGGACATTTGCATGTTGTTTATTCATATTTTCTTCTTCATTTCATTCCATTTATTCATTAAGGGTTTGATTACCAAAGTGGGATTTGACCAAGGAAAATCCCTATATAACCTAACCCTTAACCATTTTTCCCCTTTTCCATGTGTGTTTGTAGACTTGCGTATGTAGATTTTCCAAGAAATTAGGTGTTGAAAGGTGGTCAAGAATTCAACAAAGTGTTTCAAGTCAAATCAACCCTATTTCAAGCTAGGAGACAACCTATAGTCTGTGTTCTGTAGATTTGACTCTGTCAGCCAGATAAGAAGACAAGTGTAGATTTGGAACTATATAACTAGTCCCTAATTTCATAGAATATTGGGAGAGGACTGATTTGGCAACAATGTTGAATGAGTCCCACCTTAAGACTAAAAAATTAGATTCTATTAGATTCCAGATCCCGACAGTCAAAAACTAGTTTCTAGGAGTTTTTGCCAGAAGCAGGAGTGATTCACCATTAGTGGTGAATGAGTCCCACTAGTGATTTTCACTAATTTCTATCAATATCCATATCACTCCATATTCATCATTCACTGCCCAGGTGCACTCTATTCAACTTGCTTTCAATCATGTTTTAAATTTGTTCATCTTTTAGTTCATGCTTGCATATCACACTATGTTTTCAAAAATTGCATATTTCTTAGGTTTTGCATTCATAATCAGTCAATTGTATTGCTTAGTTGCATTTATATCATCTCATTTAGCCTTAATCATATCATACATACATTAGATTGAGTGAACCACATTGATTTTTAGTGGGGTTTATCTCTCTCCTTTTAGGTGGAACATCCTAAGCATGCAAGAGTAGTCTATAAACCTCATTCCCAAAAAACTATGGACCATTTTGGTGAACCTGCATATTGAGCACTGTATTTTTCTGATTTCAATTGCATCTTGCATCCTAGGTTTCATTTGCATCAACAGTCAATTAGGTTTTTTTATTTTTCTTGCATCCTAGGGTTTCTAAAATTAAAATATACATGCATCTAATCTGGAATAACTAATTTCATTTCATCCTTAATCATCCCTCTAGTAACCGTTTTAATCAAATAATCTTTATCTAATTAAAATTCATCATATTTCCTCTTTTAATCAATTTTTTTTTAATTAGCTAAATCAACTTTAGCTGATTAAACATATCATTCAATTTGATTAAATCATATTATTCTTTGTAATTAAATAAATCAATTTATTTAATTAGTCTTCTAAAGTTCTCCATTTAATTTAAATAAATCCAAATATTTAATTAAATCTCTAATGTTCTTTATCTTCTCATTTAATTTAAATAAATCCAAATATTTAAGTTGAATGTCACAATCAACTAACCTCCATTAAAATTAACCAAATCATGATTAATGCTAATCCTAATCCTCCAATTATCTAGATTTGGAAACTTGCACAATAAATAATTTCTTTTGATTTATTAAATCTTCTAATTTCTCTCAACATGGAATCAAAAGGGAATATTCCTTCAAGTTTGAAAATCCCTCTAAGTGGAATATTCCTTCCAGCAAAAAATTTAACCCTCTTACATGTCCTTGTTCATTGAGCCAAGTGGCATTTAATTCATTCCTTTCTCCCTCCAACATGTCATTTCACAAATTTGAAATTCCACCTAGCATCATTTATTGTGCACATTCATCAAAATGTTCTCAACCTTCATCCTCTCACATCTTGACAAGTGGCACTTTCCCATTGGTGGATGATTAATCACACATTCATCCCTTTTGCCTCATTTTTCAACTTTCTCATCTATAAATAAGAGGCTTTCCTTTGTATTTTGGATCAACAATTTTATGCACAAGTTCATTATTGTCATTTGAATTCATAGCATCTTCAATGCATTCTCATCATTTAGCTTGTGAAGGGTTGGGAAAGGGCTACTTTTCATATCAAACTAGCACCAATCCACTATGGAATAGGTATGCACCATGCTTTTTTATGTTCTCAATTAGTTATTTTATTTACATTATGAGGCATGATGGATTATTTCATAGGAGCATTATTGTGTTTGCATAGTTTGAACTAATCCATGATAATGTGTGTTGAAGTTTAAGCTATTTTGTAGATTTGTGGTGTTATAGCTTTCAATCATGTTTTGCATTTGTTCATCTTTTAGTTCATGCTTGCATATCACACTATGTTTACAAACATTGCATATTTCTTAGGTTTTGCATTCATAATCAATCAATTGCATTGCTTAGTTGCATTTAGATCATCTCAATTAGCCTTAATTATATCATACATACATTAGTTTGAGTGAACAACATTGATTTTTAGTGGGGTTTATCTCTCTCCTTTTAGGTGAAACATCCTAAGAGTGCAAGAGTAGTCTATAAACTTCATTCCCAAAAATCTACGGTTAATTTTGGTGAACTTGCATATTGAGCACTATATCTTTCTGATTTTAATTACATCTTGCATCCTTGGTTTCATTTTCATTAGCATTCAATTAGGTTTTGTTTTTTTTTCCATCCTAGGGTTTCTCAAATTGCATTAGTGAAATACTCATTTAGACTTCATTTTTGCATATCATATCATTGAAAAACTGAAAATTTGCATTTTTATCCTTAGTTTGCATCTTGAAATCCTTCAAATCACTTTTAATTTTTTGAAAAACACAAAAAAAAAAATCATACTTGGACTCATTCGCCACCTTGGGCAAATCAGTCCACCTGCACATTTCAAACAACATTTTTAGGCATTTTCTAGGTATTTCTTGCATTTTAGTTTTCTATAGTTACTTTATGTTATAATTTTTAGATTCTTTGTTTTCTTCTATTTCTTACATTTTAGTCTATTTTCATTCATTTTCATCATGGCTTTTTCTTTTAAAAAGTTTTGGAATTCATTGAAATCCTTAGTAGACATGTCCAATTGTGCCTTTGGCTATGATCCCAATGACCTTGACCTTCCACATGCTCCTTAAACTCCTCATTATTGTCCTCCTTGTGATGTTGATTTCATTGGAGAAGATGATGATGGTATGAACAAGTTCTTAAACAAATTCCTTGACAACCTTGAAGCCAATTCAACCTTTTAACCATCCATGAAGTCACAAGATCTTCCTACCGTTGCACCTCCTAACCACTTTGGACACCTACATCTTGAAACTAATGAAGGATCTAAGTTCCCTCCATTGAGTGGACCTAGTTCCTCTAAACAACCACATCCTCGCCCATTTTATGATAACAAAGTTACAAACACACCAATCAATCTTGAAGAAACATATGGAAAAGGATTTCCTATCTAATTAAAAAATGGTGTGATACAAAAACCACACATAATATTCATCAAATTTTATAACAAATACCAATAGAAGAAAACACAACAAGATTAGGATATCAAGATCCTCCTCATACTGATAAACCTCCTTTTGAATATTGGAGACTTTGAGATGATGGTATAGTGATCTTTGATTCTCCTCCTGGCTTGAACATTCTCCTTCCATGTGAACAACCATTACCTAATTTTGATGACAAGGATACTAGGATCTCCATGGGTCATCTTCTTCCTTCCATTTATGAAAAATGAGAATCTAGCAAAAGAAAATGACCTTACAAATTGAAAAAGCTCAAGTTTCCTACTCATCCTCCACCTGAATGTGAAAGGAGACTTCAACTACTTTCAATCAAAGGCCTTATACTCTTACCACCTATGAATAGGTTGGTCATCTATCCTAAAGATTCTAACATACCATATTGAAAATATCATCATTTTCTTGGACATCAAACTGAAGAATGTCAGACATTAGATGACATATTGAACGAGTATCACTTCACTGATACTGACTGCTTTCCCATCATCCCTTAAAAAAAATCCTTTTATCATGTCATAGTTGTAGAATTTTTCATTCTCACTATTGCATGATCCATCCCATCACCTTTCTTGGCTCATTCTTTCCTCACATTCCATGGGGGGAAGAAGTTGTGAGCCTCATCCTAGTAATGCATTTGTTCTTGTCTCTTAACTACGTTATTTACCTTCCACTTATACTACTTAAGATTTAGAAGCCAATAACTCCATTAATGGTTGACTTCAATTTTATTTACTAGCTCCTTTAACATGATTTTATGTACGTATTGTGTTCCCATGTAATTTTTTTTGTTATTCTCTCTCTCTCTCTCTCTCTCTCTCTCTCTCTCTTTGTGCACTTCCTCTATTTGTCTCTCTATTCTTCTATATGTCATACTTTCTCTTTTCTTTTTCACTTTTTTTTGTTTTTTCATTTTAAGGATGATGCAAAGTGTAGAGATGTGCAATGTCTCTTCCATGTTGACCCCAAAGGTCATTTTTTTGTGTTTCTCCTTTTGGGGATGACACAAAGTGTAGAGATGCCCAATTGCTCTTCCATGTTGAATCAAAAGGTCCTTTTTTCTACCTTTTTTTCGTGTTTCTCCTTTTGGGGATGATGCAAAGTGTAGAGACACCCAATTTCTCTTCCATGCTAACCCAAAAGGTCCTTTTTTTTCCTTTTTGTTTTGTGTTTCTCCTTTTGGGGATGATACAAAGTGTAGAGATGCCCTATGTCTCTTCCATGTTGACCCAAAAGGTCAATTTTCCTTTTTGTTTTGTGTTCTCCTTTTGGGGATGATTCAAGGAATTGAGACCGAAATGTCTCCTTCATGTTGACCCAAAATCTTTTCGTTTTCTATTGCTTTTTCATTTTTTTCTCGCTTGTGTTTTCCTTTTGGGGACAATGCAAAGCATTGAAACTGCAATTTCTCTTCCATATTGACCCAAAATGGACATTATTTTTTCTTTTGTTTTTTCTCTCTTTGTGTCATTATTTTAGTTCTATGTGCCTTGGGGAATGATGAAAATTTCAAGCTCTTTAATCAAAATATTGCAGTAATGAACAAACTCACCCAAAATCCATAGATCCATTATGAGTTTGGTGTGTTCCTTTCTGGGGGGAAACCTCCTTTTCTTTTTCTTTTCTTTTTTTTGTTCACATGAAGTAGCCTAACTTAGAAACATATGACTTGGCATAGGGGATTTCCAAGTTGGCTCTCATGCCTTATTTTATTTTTGCATTTTTTCTTTACTTCGCTACTTTAAAGTGGGGGGCATACATTGTCATCATTTCATTTGCATTTGTGGTTCTTAATGTAGCCTTGCCACTTCATATGATGTTTTTTTCACTTTGTGGATGGCATTGGGTATGATGTCCTTCATAAGTGTGATCTATTGAAGCATATTACATTCCTCTTAGTGGCCTGATGTGACACACTACATCCCCTAAGTTGTGAATATTCTATTATTTGATTGGTCCTCTCTTGGAGACATTAAACACAATGTTCCCTAAGTGACAGACCTAGCATGAACTTAACAAGACTCCTTTGAACTTTCTTTTACACTTTTACACTTTTACATTTTACATATTTGCTACCTTTCATAGCATAGCTTGCATGCTTGTGGTACCTTTTGCTTTGTTCATGAGTTCTAAGCATACAAATATTTTCTTGTCTCATGAAGCATGAACTGACATTTTCCTTTGTGGTGCCTTGTTAAAGTTATCAGGAGGTATAACTTTGATATGGTTGAGCAGGAAGCCCATTCAATGGCATGACTTTCCCCATAGCCATCTATGTGTTTGTGAGTGCATACAAACGTAACTAGCGTATGTACTTCACCTTTTTGGGTCTTCTCACTTCGCAAACTACCATGATTTTTGTCACCCCAGAGTGAGTATGCATTCTCTTTTTTTCATAAACAACCTAGATCCAATTCACAACTAGTTGGACAAATGATTGAAGCTCAATCCAATTCCGCCTTTTCTTCTTTTATTTCATCCTTGTGTTCCTTTATTCTTACGTTTAGTTTTCCATGGGATCTTCAACCTCGGGGCTTGATCATCCCTCTTGATTTTTGTCATTCCATCTTTCTAAAATAAGTGTATTTGGATCCTTCTTGACATGCATGGCTACTTTAGTGTGAGTTTGAAGCAAGTTCACTGTCTCATTAAAGTGGGGGATAAAAATACCATAGAAAAATGGCTCTTGGACATTTTCATGGTCTTTTCAGTCTTTCTCTCATGATGCTTGGTCCACTTTTCTTTGATTTAATGTTACAATGTGGCTTAAACATTCACATTAGGTCCTTTAAATTCAAATTGTGACATCTTGTGAAGGTGTTGTGAAGTGTCGTAAAACATTTCTACACTTTTCTAGACTCTATTCATTACAATTCACCTAAAAATCACCTTTTCATCACTTATTAAGTCCTATTTTGAAATGTTGTAAGGACTTGTAACAAGATTTCAAGCTTTTCTAGGCTTAATTTCACTATTTACACCTTTCTTATGCCTTATTTGACTCATTTATGCACTAATAAGACTTAGTTAAGTGTTTTTTTGAATGTAAACCCGACAAAGAACATTAAATGTGACTTAATTCCTGACACCCACTTTCAAGTACATGGTGGAACCCATTCTCCATGGGTATAAAATGAGTCCCTCTTGGCTCAAAATTCAAAATATTTCAAATTTTCTTTCAAGTTTTTATTCAAAATTACATTATGTCAGCGTGTGATGAGGTATGATCAGGTTACTAAGGCACAACTGAGCATAAATAAGTTTTTTTCTCCTCATTTTACATCTCATAGTCTCATAATTCATTCAAGCATTCAATCAAGCATCAATCAAGTATCTTGGAGCAAACATTGAGATAACTTCAGATTTCTTCAACAAGGTTGTGGTCATTTTAGGACATTTGTATGTTGTTTATTCATCTTTCCTTGTTCATTTCATTCCATTTATTCATTAAGCGTTTGATTACCAAAGTGGGATTTGACCAAGCCAAATCCCTATAACCTAACCCTTAACCATTTTTCCCCTTTTACATGTGGGTTTGCAGACTTGTGAATGCAGATTTTCCAAGAAATTTGGTGTTGAAATGTGGTCAAGAATTCAACAAAGTTTCAATTCAAATCAAACCTATTTCAAGCTTGGAGAGAACCTAAAGTTCATTTCCTATAGATTTGACTCCGTCAACCTGACAAGAAGACAAGTGCAGATGTGGAGCTATAGAATTAGTCCCTGATTTCATAAAATTTTGGGAGAGGAATAATTCACCATTAGTGGTGAGTGAGTCCCACTTTAAGACTAGAAAACTAGATTCTATCAAATTCTAGATCCCGATAGCTAGAAACTAGCTTATAGGAGTTTTAGCCAAAAAGAGGACTAATTTTCCATTAGTGTCGAATGAGTCCCATTGGTGACTTTCACTCATTTCTTTCAACATTCAAATCACTCCAGATTCATCATTTACTACCTAGGTGCACTCTGTTCATCCAGCTTTCAATCATGTTTTACATTTGTTCATCTTTTAGTCCATTCTTGTATATCACACTGTGTTTTCAAATAGTGCATATCTCTTAGGTTTTGCATTCATAATCAGTCAATTACATTGATTAGTTTCATTTAGATCATCTCATTTATCCTTAATCATATCATACATACATTAGATTGAGTGAACCACATTGATTTTTAGTGGGGTTTATCTCTCTCCTTTTAGTTGAAACATCCTAAGATTGCAAGAGTATTCTATAAGCCTCATTCCCAAAAATCTATGGTTCAAGTATAAATCATGTTCCCTTGATAGGGTAGAGGAAAAATAAATAATAATGATTGCAATAAATGAATGGCATAAGATAAAGTTATCTTATGAATGAAATTATTATTGATGTGATATCACACCATAGGTTGCCATAAAGTGTTGATGAAGAAAAGTTGAACTTCCTTGAAGACCTACAATTGTTAGTCCACATGACATGATAGAGAGTTGTAGCAAGCAAGAAGATAAGAAATTGCATATATCTTTACAATTTTTCTATAAAAATTGTTCATCATTCATAATAGAGTCTAGATATTTAAATGAGAGGGAAAAAATATTTATATTTTCATATCAATTTAGTTTTTTGGATGTAGGCCAATATGGGCTCATTTTTTAAATACCAAAGCCTAACACTAGATGTGGTAATTTAGTAACTTGAAATCACATTCTTAGGACTAGGGAACCCCCACTAATATCTAAGACTTTTTGGCTAAAAATCCTAGGAATGTTGGGGAATTAGATGTATTTTCCAAATCTAGCCCCAAAATGAATTTAAATTATGAATGCAATTAATTATACATGCAAATTAAGTTGTCAATCTAGTGCGAAATTGTTAGGGATAATAATTTATGATGCTACATTTAGCCCTCACTTTAGTGAGAGTATGATATTACTTTCATAGTAAAACTAAATGAATGGATAAGACAAGTTTCTTTATCAAAATGTTGAATAGATAGTATGTCTCAATGTTGAGAAGTGCACTAGCCAACAAAATTATAATCCTATCAATTGATAATATCAATATAAACATGTCATAGACACACGAGATAAGGAAAAACTCAAACATAAATAAAGCATACACTAATTGAATAATAGAGTGCACATAAATCATACACAAATAATACATGAGGTGAATATATAAAATACATAAGGAAAAAAAAAAGAAAAAAAGAAACAAGAATGACACATGAAATGAATATATGATGCATACATAGGGAAGACATCAAGACTACATGAAAAAAACATGAAGCATGAGAACAAAAAATGTTAGTACTAAAAAATCAATTCACCAAGGTATGGAAACCATAGTATGAAAGGTTGTATACATACCCAGCATCATATTCTAAAGGTAACAAACACATAGAGGAAGAATGCATACAAATATACATGAATGATCAATACAAAAGGATGAGGGTACATGACTCTCACACTAGCTTTCCCTATTACTAGGGGTTATGCACATTATAAAACCCCCATGTATCACATGTTAGCAATTTATGTTATGGTAGGTAACCATGGATGTGATAAAAAAATTCCCTATAAAGCACATTAGCTATCGAGTTGTGTTATGCTAGGTGGCTTAGAGGGTACATAGATTCATGGGGTAGGAAGTTTTTTATGCTAGTTGACTATGCATTTCTAATGCCTTAGGAAGTGCATAAATATTCAATGTCTTATGGGATGAATTGATAACCATACCTTAAGTTGAAATCTAAAAAAAACCACCATGGAGGGGGCACATCAATAATTCAAAGATCAATAAACATGAATACATGTGTGGATGCACAAATTCATAAGGTAATATACCCCCTTGAAATTTTGGAATATTTTCTATGCTCATGTTTTAAGAAAATAAGGGAAATAAAGAAGAGAGGGGTCCTCGAGAAGAATTCTCACCTCAAAAACTAGTTATCCTTGTCCACCAAGTGTAGAGGTAAGGACAACCATTCTAGAGACCATTGTGTTGCTACCATATGAGTATGGCTGCATGTGAGATTATACCACCATGAATAAAAATGAAAAAACATATGGCACTAAAAATTCCACATAGTGAGGAGAAACACAATAAAAGATAGTTTATGATTTAAAAGGAATAATTGTATTAGCACATGGAAGAGTAATTTAAAACTAGAATTGAGAAGTTGTATTTATTACTCAAGAGCTAACATTCATTGGTTAAATGTACAATCACTCAATGATATGCATAGAAAGAATTACTTTTTATTTTATTTATGATTTTTATTGTGTGTTGGAGGAGGAAGAGTAATTATGTGGTCTTTTAGAAGCCTCCACAAAATATGATTTTACTTAGATAGAGTATGAGGAATAGGAAGTAATCCTTTTACTTGTGAAGAAAGGTTTCATTTATCACAATAGAGAGACATAAATTCCTTAGACCATGAAGGAGGAGATGTAGATGAAGGAGGAGGTTGGTAACCTAAACCCCTTATAGAAATGTGTGGTGTAAGTTGCATGGGAGCTTTAAATCCTTGTTCCATGCACCATAAATAGTTTTCCTTGTACCCAAATTTAGTTAGAATTTTGAAACCAAGCCCACAATGTGTATCCAATTTAGATGGAAAAGGAGAATTCATCTTACTATTCTTATTTAAATAAGAACTATGGTCACTTTTTGACGAAAGAGTGGTAGAATTTATATGAGAACAAGGATTGGATCTTTTATAAGAATGTTGATCATTGTTGAGTGTTGAGATGCTAGTATTAGGAGTATCATTCTTGGATATGACTAGTATATGATGTATGAAAGCTAAAGAGATCCATTTTCATTGAGATATGTGTTAGAAGGGTATGTGCAGGATCATGATGGGCCAAAAAGTGGTAATATGATGGATATGTGGCTGATGACTTTTTTTTACCCAAAATTCAAGAAACAAAGAGGGTTTTTAAAGGAGATCCGTATCTTTCCATAGATATAAATTATGCTTAACTTTTGAATTTAATAAGTAATTATTACTCATTTTTTATTCAAATTACGACTAAAGTCTTGATTGATAGGACGATTGAAAAACATCTATAGCTTTCAAATGGTATCACATTTTTTGAATCCAAAACATGTGTCACATTCTATGCTTCATATACTATAGGATTAAAAAAAGAAAAATTGAATTTCATGAAGTTTTGACCAAGTTAAGGTGGTTAGAAATATGAGTTTTTATATTTAAAAAAAAAATGTAATTAAAAATTCATAATTAATTATTTACTTGGAAAAAAAATACCAAAAATTATGCATCACATCAGGGCACGAGTCCTCTACTTATATATAAAATCTTATAAAAATAATTATCATTTTATTGTGGTTAGGGTGGTCAGATAGACACCTACTTATTTTTTCCCTGAAATTTAAGTACCACTGCATTGAAATTTCAAATTTTCACTAAATAGATTTTTTTTTTTTAAAACATACCTAATAGTTTAGAAAATACATTCAATTTGCTACAAATTATATTCTTACACATTTTTGAAATAATATAGATAACTTATTCAAATGTTTATGTCAAGTTGCCTAACTTTGATTTTTCTGAATTTTTTGCCACTTAAAGGCCTATTTTTTTCATGATGATCCTGCACATACCCAGAAGAAGGAACATTATTATGGAATTACGATGTTTGAGAATTTTTTGAAGTAGAAGTTGGAATAGTAGATTTGATTTGTTGAGAAGGGATATATTGTGTAAATTAAATGAAAAGCTCTTTAGGTTCATATTGTGATATTTTTTTCTCCCTAAAAAAGGAGGGTGTAAAATATAATAAAACCCAATCATCACCAAAATATTTACTTGAAGATGAAGCATCATATCTAGTTCATTACTATTTTTAGGAGTTGTAGAGGTGAGATTAGATATTCGAGAAGAAGAAGGAAAAGATTATGAGTAATCTACTAAAAAAGCCTTCTTCTCCTTAGGCTTTGATGGTGAGATTTTATATTTCCCAATAAAGTAAAGTGTAAAATCTAATAAACCCCAATCATCACCAAATATTTCATTTGTAGGTGTTTACTATCATTGATATCTTTATTATTTGAATAAAATCATTTGAATTTTGAGGATATAATCAAAGTAATAAGAGATAAAAATAGAAGGTTTATTTTCGGTTTCCACTTGTAAGAAAATTCTAGGTTTGGATTTTCTTCAACCATATCGTGCTTATTGTTGTATTAAAACTTCAATGTATAGTGAAGAGTAGATGAGACTACCCCCATTATAGGGATCCATGGTCTACCAAGAATGAAATTATATGACAAAGAACTAGGCATGACATGCATAAGGGTAGGAAAATTTGTAGATCATACTTCAATTGATAGTTTGATTGTACCTAGTGATTTTCTACCAACATTGCCAAAGCCATGAATAAAAAGAGTATTAGGTTTGGTGAGAGATGTGTTTGCACCAATATTTTTCATGTGGTGAATGCTAATATTGTTAAGGATGAATTTATTATTGATTAGAGTATACTTTATCCCATTTCTATTAATTATGACAAAAGTCATAGGATGATCATGTCAATTTTGGGTTTCAAGATAAGGTAATTCATGTTGTGGGAAGACAATGTCTAATTTTGTTCAATACACAATCAAACAAGGATTCTACATCATTCAGTTTAACATAAGGTGGTATAAATTTCTTCTTTAATGCTTATTGCAAAATCTTGTGGTATGTAGGTGAAGGTTGTATCATGTCCCAAAGAGAGATCTTAGCATTAGTATTATGGAGTTTCTCTACAAGATCATACTCTTTGGTAAGATTTTGTGTAAGATAAGGTGCAAGAGGGAGAAAATGTCAAGGAAATGGAATACAGGTGGGAGTGATTTGTGTTTTTCTAGGTTGCTTTTTGTTTCAAGTAATTTATCTATGAGAAAATGCATGATAATGAGGTTGTTGTGACACATTTTGATTAATATTATTATTTTGAATGAATTGTTTTACAAATATTAGAATGTCACTAGGAGGTTTACTTTTGTTTTAACACCTCTAGTAGTGAGAATATTTTTAGCTTATGCTTGAGGAAAATTGAACGAAGATGAACAACAATTTTTTGGTTTTATAATTTTAGTTCGATTGATTGCTTGTTGATAATCCTTTATCCATGGAGTATATAATATGAGTTTTTAATATTCATCTTTTCAATCCATAACTTGAGAATTTGGAGGAGGGGTGGGTAAAGTGGTGTTAAGAAATTTATCAACGATTAGATCCTCTTGTGCCAAAACATCCTCATGACTAAGAAAAATTTTGGGAGAGGGACAAGCATAATTTTCATCATCATTTGAAGAAAAAATATTGAGTAAAGTGATGTTAAGAAATGTATCAATGATTGCATCTACTTGCATTAAAATATCCTCATGAGTAGGAGAGATATTGGGAGAGGGGTCAAAGAAAAATAATAAAAGAGGAGAGAGAAAATCACTTTCACATGCTTGTAAGAGAACTTCTTGGAGTTTCTTAAGGAAAGAAAATAAGAACTTCATAATAAAATAGAGATATAAATAATTTGGATGAAGAATAACATATATCCCTTTTGATGGCATGTAATGGGGTTATTTTTATAGAAAATAAATATTTCACTATAAAAGATAAGATTTTTGAAAAGAATACATGTTTTAGTGTCTTTTTTTAAATTTATTATGGTGAAAAGAAAAGGATCTAGGGTAAATTAATCAAATCCAATAAAATGTGAATTTTATAGAATAAAATATGAGAAGGGTATGTGTAGGATCATCATGGAAAAAATAGGCCCTTAAGTCGCGATGAAAATTCAAAAAAATCACAGTTAGGCAACTTGACGTAAAACTTTGAATAAGTTATCTATATTATTTCAAAAAATATGTAAGAATAGAATTTGTAGAAAATTGAATGTAGTTTCTAAAATACTAGGTTTATTTAAAAAAAAAATCTATTTGATGAAAATTTCAAATTTCAATGTAGTAGCAATTAAATTTTAGGGAAAAAATAAGAAGTAGGTGTTTGTCTAACCACCCTAAACACAATAAAATAATAATATTTTTTATAAGATTATAGATATAAGTAGAGGACTCATGTGCCGATGTGATACATATTTTTTTGTAATTTTTTTCTAAGTAAATAATTAATTATGAATTTTTTATTACAACTTTTAAAAAATATAAAAACTCGTATGTCTGACCACCTTAACTTGGTCAAAACTTTATGAAATTATTATTTTTTAATCCTAAATTATGTGAAGCATAGAATGTGATGCATGTTTCAGATTTAATTATTGTGATACCACTTGAAAGTTGTAGATGTTTTTCAATCAGCCTATCAATCAAGACTTTAGTCACAATTCAAATAGAAAATGAATAATATTTATTTATTAAATTCAAATTAAAGCATAATTTATATTAATGGAAAGTTGAGAATCCCCTTTAAAAACCCTTTTTGTTTCATCAATTTTGGGTAAAAAAAAAGTTGTCAGCCACATACCCTACACATACCCATCATATCGCCACTTTTTGGCCCATCATGATCCTACACATACCTAGAAATAGAGAGAAACCTTGAATAGAATATGCATATAGGAATTATATCGAGGAAACTAAAAAAATGGGTATGATATGGTCCCTAGGTACCATGGTTAAGAAATATAATATCTAGTGCTTTAGAGAATGTGTAGGTGTATCAATGTTTGAGCACCTATCAGGATCTAAAGTTTAAAAGAGATTGGGAATCAACAAGCCCTAGTTTTTTTAATTAGGATCACATGAAATAAGGAATTAGGATTTTTTAATCCTTCAAAGGAGTTGGTAGGTAAAATCAATTGCACACATTAGAGGATTGTCAAAAATTATTCTAGAAACCCTACCTAGGACTCATTCACCCTAGGGAAAACCTATCCTCCAGTAGTGCTCAGAAAAAATATTTTAATGGAAGGCACATGTATTATGACCCTTCTCAAATATTCCTACAAACTGTTAATTTGATTTCTATAGCTATGAGATCTTTCATTTTATCATATAGGTCATATTATTTATTAGATTTAGTTGCATCAATTTATTAACATTTAGTTTCAAATCGTACTATCCTAAGAAACCTAGGGATTTAGGTCTGATTGGCTCACCTTAGGGTTGAAATTCAATCTCTACACCTTGCAATCCCCTAGATTTAATGAAATTTTGGGAAGAGGGATACCTTAAGTGTCTTAATTCTTTGTATGAAGGATCTGGGAAACCCTATTTTGGGATCTCCCCCATTTTCCCACCATTTCATTTTTAATTTAGTAGATAATTATTATTTATTTTTTGCATACATTATGACTAGTGTTCTAATTGATAGGCTGATTGAAAGCCTTCTATAAATTTCAAAATATTTCACATTTTTTGAACCCAAAGATGTGTCACATTCTATGATTCCCATGCTATAGGATAAAAAAATGAATTTCATTTTTTTTTGACTAATTTATAGTGTTGAAATAGAAATATTTTAATAATTTTAAAAATTTATAATAAAATTGATAACTAGTTATTTACTTGCAATAGAATTACAACAAAATGTGACACATTTGAACATGTGTCCTCTACTTATATTGAAATTTTCAAAAAAATTATTGTTTTCTTGCACTTAGGTTGGTCAAACATACACTTACTTTTTATTTTATTCCTAAGAAATTAGTACACTGCATTGAAATTTAAAATTTTCATAAAATAGATTTATTTTTTTCCAAAGGAGGACTAGTAGCTTAGAAACTACATTCGATTTGCTACAATTATTTTCTTACATATTTTTCAAATTAATTTAATAAGCTATTCAAACTTTTATGTCAAGTTTCCTAATTCTATTTTTCTAAATTTTCATTACCATTTAAGGGTCTACTTTGGATCCCGATGACACTTACTTGTATCCTTTTCTCCAAATGCATTTCCTTCTAATGAGGATATCTCAATGCAAGAAGAAGAGATCATTGATATCTCTCCAAATAATACCTTACCTACCTTTAAAAAAAACATTATCCTTGAAAACATAACATGCAAGCACAAAGAACCCATATACTATCCTCCAACCTTGTCAACTCACCCTAGCCAAATGTCCATAAAACCTACCATAACTTCACTTTAAATTTTTTCTTCCTCTTATAAATATACTCCTTTGCAATTCATCCATCCCCTATTTTGTATCAATTCTCTTTCCAATGTAAAGAGGGAAAACTACCCAAATGCATTCATCCATCCTATGCAAATAACATTAGTGATAAACCCATTGACCTAAAAAATTCTATGTGCATGGATCTAAAACAAGGGTGTCATACAAATAATGAACATGAAATTAACACTCTCCTAGAACAAATGTTGCATCCTTCTACAATAGGAATTGGTTGTCCACCTTTGCATAAGATAGCTACTCAAACTTCAACCTCACCACCTCATGGTTCTATTGGAGATGGTCTATTTCCCACTCTGCATCCCCTATCTAAAATATAATGTACATTATGCATGATTTTACAATGGGAGTTAATCACTCTACCATCTCTTCTTAAAAGAAAGGATAACAAACAAGAAAATAAAAATATATATTTTTATGCATACCATTGAGCATTTGGTCATTATAATAATGAATATTATACTTTACAAAAAAATTAGATTGGTTAATTCAATTATCTGACACATTAATGTGGATCCATAAAAAATAATTAATTAATTACTATGGTGTTGTTCCTTTCTATGTGGAATTTTTAGTATCCTATGATGCTCATTGACATGGATGGGAGAACAATTTTTTTTTTTTGTACAACCATATTTCTTTCATAAGGAGAAACATGATAGCATCTACATATGTTTATTCTTTTCCTTACCCTTGGGGGCAAGAATATCCAATCTTGGGTGGTATATTTTCTTTCTAAAGGATCCTCTCTTCATTCACTATCTCCTTAAAATGTTAGTTTAGCAAGTACACTAATATTATAAGGGGGAAATATACCCCCATTTATTAGGGAAAATTTTAAAGAATGTAAAGTCATGTGATGCCCCTTTAGTGGTGGTATTATGCATGGTATGCTATAAAGTGTGTCCTTGCATCTCCATGTGATGCCCCTTTATTGGTGGTATTATACATGATATACCCTAAACTATGGCCTTGCATCTCCATGTGATGTCTCATTAGTGGTAGTATTATTCACATGATATCCCCTAAATTTTATCCTTACAAATTCTTCATGTGTACCCTTCATCTTGGTTTTATTTATAATTCCCCATCAGGCATGGCTTTATGATTCATCCCCTCTGACATTAAAATTTTGCACACCCTCATAGGTGATTCATCCCCTATGATGTTAAATATTTATACTCCCCCTAAGGTTATTTTTCCCCCTTGACATTCAAATTTAATACATCCACTAAGGTGATTCATACCCTATGACATTAAATTATACCTTTTGATGTTAAAATTTTATGTGCTCCTTGAGGAACGATTGGAAAAAAGTCGATGGCTCTGTCATAATGCAACTTATTGATTCATTAGCTTGAGTACTTTTACATGGCCACCTAGCATAACATAACTTGATTGTAGTGTAGTTATTTGTCTCATAATACAAATTGTCATAACTTTCTAGCATTGCACGAAACCCATCATATTGCATGCACACCTCTAAGCATAACACATCTTGCTATCTAGTAGATATATGTAGCTTATGAGTGACTTAATATAACACAACTTGCTAGTCCTTCTGAGAGCACAATTTTATCTAACACCATATTCAATGGAAGAAATTTAGTATTTGAGACAAATTTAAGACTAAAGTATCTTTCCCTTACTGACTCAAATCTTTTTCAGTGTACTAACCCTATGTTTGTATCTGATTGTTATTGTTTGTGTTATTATGTTTACATTGTGTTTGCATCATGTTTTATATATTTTCATTATGTTTTATAATTTCATTATGTTAGTATTGTTTCTTCATCATGTATGCTTCATATTTTTCATATTGTATTACACTTTGTATGCATTTTCGTTTTTCCCTACATTGTTTTTCATAAGATATTGATCTTGGGGGCTATTGCATCCCCTAGATTTGATTTCATCCTATCTATTCAATGTTTGGATAATTGAACCCTTCTTGTCTTACCTTTCATCCTATCGCATTGTCTTACCTTGGGAAGCATGATTTTGTCTAGAAGTGACCCATCATCATTCTAGTTAGTAGAGAGTTTATGCCTCCTAGTTAGGAAAAATCCTATGAGTTTTGGCCTTTGAATTTAGTGTTGTGAGTGTTTCTAGATGTGGATTGGAATTTTTTGTTTCCCTCATCTGATCTTGGAGTTGCATTGCAAGATAACAAGATAGCTTTCTATTAATCAATTATCATGTAGGTGTTGTTCCCTCTCCCATAGGTTTGTGGTGGTGGATATATCCAAATATTGTTAGTATCTTTCTATTGCCACCTTACTTATGTAATTGTGAGGTTATTATTATTGTTCCCATCCTTATTTCATTGGGGTTAACACAAAATTTTTGTGTACATTGTCATGAAAGTGTGACATTTTATTGTTATATTAATGACTTGGGGCATTACATGAATCTCCTATATAATCTTTATAATCCATGGAATATCTAGCTTCAAACATAATTTTTGGTGAAGGCCAATCCATAATGGTCTTAACCATCTTAGAGTCCATTTTTAACCCTTCATTAGACACGAAAAAATCAAGATATTCTCTCTCTTCAAAGAGCTACATTTTTAAAAATTTACCATTGATTTTTCTTCCTACAACCTTTGTAAAAATGTCCTTATGTGCAACAAATATTCTACCTTTGATCTACAAAAAATAAAATTATCATTTAGTTATACTATAAAAAATGTACCACAAAAAAAATTAGTACCTCATTCATCAATTGAATGGGTTAGTGTAATAAGTTAGATCCACTATTTGGCCAAAGGGTGGAAATGTTTTTCTTGAAAAATCAAAGTTTATCATAGTTGAAGCAAAAATTTGAAGCACTTACACATAGAATCTTAAGAAATTATAGTACTATAAAATTTAATGTTTTGAGTCTAGTTTTTAAATATGTAATTTATTCTAATGCATATATAATACAAGTTGAATTTTAATAGGTGTAGTGTTGAAAAATTTTGTTCAAATTTTTGCACTTGATTTGCAGATGATTATTGCTAAAATGAACTTAATGTTTCCTTGATCTAGTGTTGTAATGTGTTTAGCACATTCATATTAGGTATTGAGGCATTTTTAAACTAAATAAACCATAACTTAACCTTAATTTATTGTTGTAAATTGTATTCATTTACACCTTCAAATTATATTTAGGGCCTTTGGACCTAATGTTTCCTTTATCTAGTGTTGTAATGTGTTGTACACATTCACATTGGATTTAGGGCCCTTTTAAGCTAAATAGACCTAACTTTTCCTTAATTTGATGTTGTAAAGTATACTTATGTATGCTTTCACATTGATTTTTGGGCCCTCTTGCACATATGACCTTTATATCATCATTAATAGGCCCCTAAGACCCTATAATACATATCTCAAAGCTTATTTCAACTGAAATTTAGACAAGATCAACAAATAGACTTAATTTTTGAACCCCCTAACACTTTCTCTCTCTAAAAAGGTCTTCTAGGACCCATACACCATCTTGGGCATATGAGTCCCACCTAAGTGGGACCCATATGCCAACAGTGGCATATGACTCCCACTTGGCCCCTTTATAGTGTTTTGAGTAGGAAATCATGGTTTTAAATTCAAATTTTATGAATGTCAGCCTTTGGGATCTAATAAACATTAACTTGGATGGATTTCTGATATAAAAAATGTCTCAAATCATTATTTCATTAGGCCTTCATGATATCAAGTCAAGCACTCAAGAGTTAAGTAGTCCAAGACTTGACAAGAGCATCAAGAGAGTTTACAAAATCACTTCTAAGGAATTCAGGAGTAGAATTATTTATCAATTGTTGCATAAATTTAAGATCCATCATCATGTCAAGAACATAAGGCATCAAACATGTTGTTGAGCTAGTGTTGTGATGTAGCATTGAAGATCCATTTGCAAGCATAGTTTCACATCAAAGTTCAAGATCAAGATCTGCATTCTACATGGCCACTTCATGTTAGATTGCTAATTCATGTTACAATACATCACTCAAGGTATCATTGTTCATGTTTCATGTCCTTATTTCATTATCTCATCATTTGTTTTAATTACCTACAAGGGGTTTGACTTAGGAAAACCCCTATTCTCTTCTCTTACAATCAACAAGTTTTTCTCTCTCTACATGTTTTATTGAAAATCTAGGTATCCTGGAGCCTGAATATCATTTGAAGATTAGGTTTCAAGATTGAAGAATGTCATCAAGTTATTGCAAGGTTGCTATCTTCACAAAAAGTCACCTATAGGTTACAAATCAAAGTTTCAAATCCAAAAACAAATTGGAGTAGAAAGAGAAGAGATTGGAGGGAAGAATTAGGTCATAACCCTCTAAAAAAGAATACTATGATTGATACACCACCTTGGGCATATGATTCCTAGTACTTTCAATTTTTAAGGTTTAAGGAGATTTAGATCTATCAGATTTCAATTTTGGCATAGAAAACCCAGTCTGGGACTAAATTGCCCAGACTGGCGTATGAGTCCCACTCAGCATTAAATTCAGCTTTTTCAACATTTCATGACTTCATTCAAGCTCCTTTAGGTTCCCTGGTGCACACCTCTGATCTCTTGGATTTCTTTTCTAATTTGGTTGCATTTCTAGGTGTTTCATTCAAGTCTTACATAACATTAAGTTTCATAATTAGGTCTTTCATTTCACTACTCTTTACAAGCTCTAGGTTGGTAGTGAACCCCTCTATTGGTATGTGGTGAGTAGGGGTTTAGGGGCACAACCCTCAATATATTTCTTTTTCCATTAACACATCAAGATTTTCCCGCTAGCACAACAAAGGAAAAAATGACTTTGTAAAACCCTAATTCTAGAAGCTTCCAAAAAGCTTGTTATAAGCAGCTAGGATGTAAGTTACGGTGTGTGTAATTCATCAGATTGTAATCTATCTTACACTAGGGTGATCCCACAAAGCTAGTTTACAATTTCTGGGAGATTCTGATTTTTGTTGAAATCACATATATTTAGAAAATATAATGATTTAAGCTTTAAAAAATTCCATTTAAAGCATTCTAATTGAAGAGGGTTTGATCAAACTACCTTAGATCTAACCCCCTTGGATAGAACCCCACTGGTTTTAAAACATATACCTATAACAGAGTCTCTTTTACACCTATCAAAATCCTAATAACAAACCAATTTTGATTTACCTTTTGGGGAATGAAATTAATCATTTAAAATTTATTTTTTGTAAGTATGTAGTCCTTATTATAAGGTTCACAAAAATTTTAATTTTAGATAAATTTAATTTTATTAATATATATATATATATATATATATATATATAATTTCTTGTGAATGTAGATTTTTCACTAAAAATCAAGCTCTTTGTTCTGCAAAATAGAAGATTATCAAATAAAAATTTGGAAAATATGAGTGCACCAGATATTGAAGTCCTTGATCCAACAAAAAATAAAATTTAATTTTGATACATACAAAAAAAGTTGTGTTATACGGTCCACCTATGTCTGAATTGTAATTAGTCTGACTTCAAAACTTGATTAAGAAAACATATTCAATAAAACACTATGAAACCAATTAGAAGCACTAGACAATGTAGTTAAAAATCTAAATTAAAAAAAAAAAAAAATTATCCTTCATGGAAAAAAATTTGTGTTATATAGTGAGTGTCACTCCTTAAAAATGATGTTTACTGAAAAAAACTAGTTTTCAAAGGAGATGGAAAAAGAAGTGCAATTTGATTCCAAAAATTTTGAAAAAAATTATTGAGAATCTACAAAAAAATTTCCACAAATCACTAGTTTGCGTCATCTTCAAATTCCTCATGGTTTAGCCATTATAGGTGCCCGAAAGTGAAGATTTAGTTAGAAAAGAATAGTTCAATGTCCAATTTGGCCAAAAATTATAAACTAGTATTGTGGGATCACCAACTAGATAATAAAATCATTGGGTGGCTGAGTTTCTATGGATGTATCCCATATTGGGTGCACCATGTTAAATTTTTGTGTTGATCTCTTTTGTGTTATTCTTCATTGTTATTTCTAGGTTATTTAATCTGCATATAATTGTTAATGTTTATTGCTCCAATCTACCTAAACCCTAACAACTTGTATTAGAGCCATACGTATTTTGGTTGATTGGTAGGAAACCTATAAATTTGAGTGGGAGTAATGGAAGAAGGAAAATTTAAGGTTGAGAAGTTCAACGTCCAAAATAATCAATTATAGAAGATGCAGATGTAAATTTATTTTTATCAAAAGGATCTATGGTGGCCATTGCAAGGAGAAACAAAGATAGAGGCTACTATGTATGTTGAAGAATATGATATTTTGGATTGCAAGGCACTGGGAACCATTTGGTTGTGCCTGGAACTATATGTGCCATTCAATATAATAGAAGTAAGGAAAATAGTAGATTTGATGGAACATTTGGCTAAATTATATGAAAAACCATCAACCTCAAATAAGGTATTTCTCATGAAGTGTTTGTTTAATCTAAAAATGATTGAAGGTGCATTTGTGACATATCATTTAAATGAGATTAATACAATTACCAATTAGTTAACTTCTGTAAAAGAAAATTTTGATGAAGAGGTAAGGGATCTCTTGGTTTTATGTTCTTTGTTAGAAAGCTAGAATATCTTGGTAATGGTTGTAAGTAACCCTAACTCTAGTTCAAATAAATTGAAATTTGATGATGTTGTTGGTGTTATCCTTAGCGAGGAAATTAGACAAAAAGGCACATGGGAGACTTCAAAATTGGGTAATGCTTTGACTGTAGAGAATAGGGGAAGAACAAAGGAGAGAGGAAAAATACCTACAAATTGTGGGAAGTCACAAGGGAAGTAGAAGAAAGGTAGATCTAAATCTAGAGGAAAAATGGATTGCTGGCACAATGGAAAGCCAAGACACTTGAAGAAGGATTGCTAGTCTTGAAAAGTAAAACAAGGAGACAAAAAACATGATTACAGTAAGGAAGCTAATGTTGCAAGTAATAAATTGTAGGATGCTTTAATTCTATGTTTAGATAATGTTAGAGATTCCTTGGTAATACATTTAGGGGCTTCATTTCATGTCACACCCCATAGGAAATATTTTGTAGATTATGTTGAAGGTTATTTTGGACAAGTATATTTGGGTGATGATGAACCCTACCAGATTATTGGAAAAGGAAAAATAAAAATCAAGTTATGGAATGGAAATGAATGGTTGCTACAGGAGGTAAGGCATGTTCCAAATTTGAGAAGAAATTTAATCTCCACAACACAACTGGGTAGTGAAGGTTGCATAGTTACCTTTACAGATAATGTCAAGAGATCACTAAAGGTGCATTAGTAGTAGCTAAAGGTGAATAGGTAGGCACATTGTATTTTTGTACTAGTAATACTTATTCTACCTTAGTTGCTATAGAAATAGTTGCTACTGAGATAGCTAGAGCACTTCCTACTGGGATAGAAGCAAAATTGTGGCACCATAGACTTGGGCACATGAGTGAGAAAGGGATGAAAATACTTCACTCTACAAATTTCCTATTAGATCTAAAGTAGATTGACTTGGAGTTCTCTTAAAATTATGTTTATGGAAAATAGAAAAGAGTCTGATTTCTCAAAGTTTAGAGAGAGAAGACGAGTGAGAAATTAGAGATTGTGCATTCAGATGTGGGTGATCTCACAAAGCTGGTTTACAATTTCTGGGAGGATCTAATTTTTTATGAAATCACATATTTTTAGAAAATATAATGATTGAAGCCTTAAAAGGTTTCATTTAAAGAATTCCAATTGAAGAGGGTTTGATCAAACTACCTTAAATCAAACCCCCTTGGATAGAATCCCGCTAGTTTTAAACCATACCTATAACAGAGTCTCCTTTACACCTATCAAAATGCTACTAAAAAACCACTTCTGATTTACCTTTGGGGGATCAAATGAATTCATTTAAAATTTATTTTTTGTAAGTACGTATTCCTTATTATAAGCTTCCCAAAAAGTATAATTTTAAATAAATTTAATTATATTATTAATTTTTTTTTAATTTCTTGTGAATGTAGGTTTTTCACCGAAAAATCAAGCTCTATGTTCTGCACATGTGAAAAAATAGCAGATTATCAAAAAAAAAAAAAAATATTAGTGCACTAGATATTGAAGTCCTTGATCCAATAGAAAAAAAAATTTGAATTTCGATACATACAAAAAAAGTTACGCGTTATACGGTTGCGCTATGTCTGAATTATAATTGGTTTGAATTAGAAACTTGATTAAATAAAAAAATTCAATAAAAAAATATCTAACCAAGTGGAAGCACTAGATATTAGAGTTAAGAATCTAAATTTGAAATAATTAGGATTAAATATCCTTCATGGAAAAAAAATTATGCGTTTTACGGTGAGCGTCACTTTTTAAAAATGTTGTTTTCTGAAAAAACCTATTTTTCGAGGGAGATGGAAAAAGAAGTGCAATTTGATTCCAAAAATTTTGAAAAAAATATATTTAGAATCTAAAGACAAAATTTCATGAAACTCTAGTTTTCTTCATCTTCAAATTCCTCACGGTTTAGCCACTATAGGTTCCCGAAAGTGAAGATTTAGTTAAAAAAATTATTTCAGTGTCCAGTTTGGCCAAAAATTGTAAACCACTATTGTTGGATCACCCATGTATGGGGACCAGCTCAAGTATCCTCTTGGTGGCTCATGTTATTATGTTACTTTTATCAAGCTTATGCAACTAGGAAAATGTGGGTATATTTCCTAAAAAAAACATCAAAAGAATTTGAAACTTTTAAAAAGTGGAAAACTTTGGATGAGAATGAGACGAGAAAAAAATTGAAGTTTCTTAGATCTGATAATGGAGGTGAGTATTGCAGTAGAGAATTTAAAAATTATTGTTCATACAATGGAATGCATAGGCATAAAATGATTACTAGAATCCCACAAGAAAATGGTGTGTCTGAGAGGATGAATAGGAACATTATGGAGTGTGCAAGGAGCATGATATTGCATGTCGGACTACCATTATAGTTTTGGGAAGATTTTGTACATAATCGTATTTATTTAATAAATAGAGGACCTTAAAATCCTTTGGATTGTGGCATTCCAGAGGATGGATGGATAGGTAAAAAGGGAAAATATTTATTTCTGAAAACCTTTGGTTGTGAAGATTTTGTCCGTGTTGATATTGAAAATAAAACCAACCATGAGGCTAAGTCTAAAAAATGTACCTTCATTGGATATGGAGTAGATGAATTTGGCTATTGGCTATGGGATTATGAAAATCATAAAATCATTAGGAGAAAAGATGTTATATTCAATGAGAAGGTAATGTATAAAGATCAGCTATAGGAAAAGAAGCATGAATAGGCAAAAAAGGAATATGTGGTGTTGGATGAGATTCCAGAAAATAAAATGCCAATGGTACCTGATGCTAAAAAAAAACAAGTTATCCCACAAACTCTTGCAAGTTTTAGATGTTTGACAAGAAGAACTAGACCTCCAAAAATATTTTCTCCATAATTATATTCTATATTATTAATTGATTCTGGTGAACCTGAAGGTTATGAAGAAGCAATGCAAGTAGATGCCAAAAAGCAATGGGAGCTAGGCATGAAAGAGGAAATAGATTCCTTGGTGTAGAATCAAACATGGGATAGTCTAATTTCCTACACGTAAAAGAGAATTTCCAAATAAATGGGTTTACATTGTGATGTGGATGTCTCATTCGACTTGATTTCTTTTTGCTTAGGTACCCAAACCATTTTGTTTTTAAACTTTTCTTTTGGAGGTATGGGCTTATATAGCTTTTTAGATGTACTTGGCTTTGACTTTTTGCAATTGTAGGCTAAGGCATTAGGACCATTAGAATTTTTGACTTTATGTATAGAGGCATCCAAATTTTTATTTTGGAATCCCTTGGGTTTGGTGGAATGATTGGAAGCTTTATGTTTAGACAATGTGTGCATTGATTGGTCATGATTAAGATGTTTAGAGGATTTATGGATAAATGGATAAGAGGATTGAATGGTAGGGATATTAGGTGTTGGAAGTAATGGTGGTAAAGTGGATGGAGGGATATTAGGAGTTGGAAGTAACGGTGGCAACATGGATGGTGGAAGGTGTATGGTCACATGCTTTTGACATTTGTAGGATGACGGTGGTGGGATGGCAACATATGTCTTAGGTGTATGGTAGGATTTATGATGGAAAGTGGACTTAGAATGCATGGAGGAAATACCAACATCTTGAGACTGGTTTCCTTGGGGTATGTAATGGACAATGGGACTAGGTGTAGGTGGAACACTAGACACAAGTTCCTTATTGGAAAGACCAAGTGGATATGATGGAGGACTTGCAATGGGGTCAATAGTGGATGATGGGGGATCATTAGGATCTTGATTATCATTGTGTTCACTTAGATCCAAGGTATTTGTTTGATCTTCTATACTAGCTTGGGAGGCAAGTATCTCATCAAGGGGAGTGGATGTCAATGGATCATGGATAGGACTAGGTGGTGGTGAAATTGGAATATCTTGCTCATAGATGGGTATAGGATCAAGTTTCTCATCGATAGGATCTTCATCATTATGGATATCATCTTGATCATAGAAAAGATATAGATTATGGACAGGTTGGATGAAAATGATATGATCTTGATTAGGACTAGGGCTTGATGTTTCCACATGCTTAGGAGTAGGCTCTTGACATGCCTCTTGGGTTGCTTGAATGGAGGTGCAAGGGGATGACTCTTGGAGAGACTTGACATGTTCTTGATGGTCAACAACATAGGAGCATGAAAGAGGGTGACTTGGACTTATGAGGGGAGACTCTTGACTTGGCCCAAGGGGTTGAGGATGACATGGTTGACTTGAAGGACTTGGCATGATGTTTGAGGACTCTTTTGTATGTTCAAGTATATGAGTTGAATGACATGGTGGCAATTGATTCCTTTCTTGTAGCCCTTGGGTCACATCCTTTGTAGGTGGATTGGTGGATTTAGATAATGCCATCAATTTATGTTTTAAATATCTAAATGTAAGGCCTTGATTTGATGGAGGATTAGATGATGGTGGGGGTAATGAAGAGTTTGATGGGTGAGAAGGTGGAGAGGCCAATGGATTAGGACTAGGACATGGTGGATTAGGGATATTCATTTGATTGGATGGTGGTAAGGGTGCATGGACTAGATTGGTGTTCCCCTTGTCAAAGATGGCATTAAGACTTAAAGGCTCTTGATGTTGTTGCCAAGGTGGACTTGGGAAGCTACGTTCTTGTTGTGATATGGGTGGACATGTTGATGTGGCATTGTCATAATAGATAGATGTGTTAGGTTGGCATGATGATGAAGGTGACATATAGGATTGGGGTTGAATGTGTTGCGGTTGGAATGGTGTTTGGACTTGTGATATGATTTGTTGTTGTGATGATGATGGAGGGGTTGAATAGGACAATGACTGTTGAAAGGTTGATTGATGTGGATAAGAGTTGAAATTAGAAGAGTTGTGATAGGTTGATGAAGGGGTAACATGATATGTGGATGGATGAGGTTGATATGATGATGTAAGTGACACATAGGGTTGATGTGAAATGTGTTGATGTGGTGATTGGACTTGATAATGTGCTTGTTGGACTTGACAGTTGGCCATGAGGTATTGGATTTGTGCTATGAGTTGTTGCATTTGTGGTGATTGGTTGGTTTGAAGTTTTTGGATAATGTTATGGGTGCTTTGAATGATTTGTTGGTCTAAAGGTGTTTGATTTGTTTGAGCTTTATGAAGCATGTGAATAAGCCCTAGTGCTATGTCTTCAAATGTTGTCATGGTGTAAAATGATGTTGATTAGATGAAAGAGATGATGATGTGGAATGACGAGATTGGATGACTTGGATGATGTGGAAAAATTTTATTGGAAGTTTGACTTGGGCAATATCAAACACAAGATTTTACATGTAAATGCATAAACACACACACCAAGCACAATGATAAGTTTGTCTTCCAAGATTAAATGCTATGATTAATCAAGCACTTGAATACACAACAACAAGCCCTATGACTAGTCAAGTGGGGTATGGCCAATTAGGTCTCAAGCTAGATTGCACAAGGTTGACTAAAGAATGATTTGAAAGAAAAATCCTGCCACACAGCCGGGAGAAAGGGGTAACCCACCCTTCACCTTCACTTCCCAAAGGTATAAAGTTCTTTGGGGCTTAGCCAAGAGTGACAAGATTTTAACTTCCAAACAAGCGTGTCTTTCGATTCACACTTCGATTGAGGTCGTCCCTAGGGGTGATGAAATCCCCTAGCAGGCCTCCTATGAAGGGTTTGACAAAAGCAAATCAGGTGAGGTGTTTGTGATCACACACACACTTGATTCACACTCACAACGATTAATTTCCCTTAGAAATGAAATGTTTGTATGCAAACAATAGAAGCACATGTTCTTTTTAACCCCAATTCAAATGTGTAGGAAGACAATGGTTAATGTTAGACCCAATTTTGATATGTGATTGAAGACAAAATTCATTTTTAAGAGCCCAAATCCAAATGTGTTTGCAAACAAGGATTAATTTTATGCCCCAAATTGAAATGTGTGACAAACAAGATCAAGAAATGGAAGATGGGATATGTGCACCTGATTATTCGCTTTCCAATTTGTTGTGTATGAATGATATTTCTGCCACTGAAACTCCTTATGATCACCTAAAAAATCAAAAGAAATAATATCATAATGCAGCCATGAAAAAAAAATAAACTCATTAGAAAATTGCAATTTCAAATACATATTTTTCACATAGCCGAATTAGATTCGATTATTTGAAGACATTATTTATCTGAAAAATACAAAATCAAAGAACAGACTGATATTATTTTTCGAAGAGATTTCCAGAAATGTAAAGAAGTCAGAAAAATTCGCTATTTTGTGCCCAATATTCATTTTTTATTAAAAATAATAAAAACATTATAAAAAATACAAAATAGCTCCAAAAATTCTGAGATTTTTATTGAAGTCGTATTCTGTCATTACAAATCTGCAAAAAAAAATTTGTGATCAGATGGGTAACCATGAGTGAGATCTAAGCAAATTTTTTTTAAACCCTAATTTCAAAAACTCTATTTTTTGACTAATAATTTCACATCCAAATTTAAAAACTAAAGAGTAGACCCCTGTCAAAATTCGAAGAGATTTCTAGAAATGTAAACAGATCTAAAAAATTCGATTATTTGCTCCCAAAATTATTTTTTTATGAAAAACAGAAACTAAATTATAAAAAATTCAAATCGGCCCCGAAAAATCTGATTTTTGGAATGAAATCTCTAAACATTGTCTCCAATCTGCAAACAAAAATTTGTGAAGAAATACGCAGCCGTTTGAAAGTTATGGTCGAATCTTTGGAAACTAGGGTTTTGTCCACAATGATGTCAAACCTGCAACAAAAATCAAACAAAACCTGCAACAAAAAGAAACCCAACTCCAAGATTTCTCAAAATGTGTTAAAATATGTCAGGTTCACCAATGTAATCAAGGGAAAATCCTAAAATTATTATTAAGTGGGGTTAGCACAATAACAGAAAATCCATTGAAGTAACAAAGTACAAAGGAAGTGATGTGAAGACAAAAGGGATGAAGTTACCCTAAGTCTCCACCTTCCATGATTAACCTTTGTTACACCTCCTAGCTTGCAGATAAATAAAAATGCCCTCAGATTTATGTGAGCAACTATGACAAGATGACTAAGCCCTATGCAAGTGTTGAAGGATTTGCAGAAAATAAAATGACCCTACAATGGACTAAAATGCCTATGACTGTAAATGACTATGACTGTAAAACTAATAGCATAAATTGAAACCTAAACATGAAAGACTAAGAGTGCAAGAAGTCAAGGGAGCTGAGAGCCAGAGAGAAAGAAAAGAGAGCCAGAGGGAGCCAAATGAGAACAAAATTGCCATTTTATGAAAACTGCAATTTTGAATGTGTGGCCAAGATGAAAAGATGACAAGAACCCTAAGAATCAAAGATCAAGATTGAATGTTGTTGTATGCATTAGGGTTAGGTCAAAATTAGGGCAATGATAAGGATGAAGGGCCAAGATTGAATTATAAGATAATTCAATCAAGGGTCGAAATTAAATGAGATGTCAAAAGATAAGAATAAATTTGGAAGATAAGACTGGCACGGACAAAGAGGTTGCTGGAGAAATTAAATAATAAAATTTATTTCCTCCAGGTGACCAGTGAATAATTAAATAATAAAGATATTATTTAATTATAGAGGAACGTGACAAAAAGAATTATTTTGAATTAAATGATGATTTAATTCAACATTCAAGAGAGTGGACTAAATTAAATAAATAAAATTTATTTAATTAATGAGAGAAAAGACTAATGAATAATTAAATAATTAAAATAATTATTTAATTATAGTGGAAAGTGGACAAAAATTAAATAAATTAGAATCTATTTAATTTTAAAAGAAGGGAACTTAATTAGTGACGTAATTAAATAAATAAAATTTATTTAATTAATCAAGAGAGAATAAAGATAAAAATGAATTAATTAAATAATTAAAATTATTTAATTAATAGAAGAATTATGACTTTAGAAAATAATTAAATAATTAAAAGTTATTTAATTATTAAGAATGAAAGGGGCAATGTTGAATAATCAAGAGTTGCAAGCCTAGGACAATTTTATGTGTCTACAGGTATGTTTTCACTATAGGAGGTACTACAATTTGTTGGATTTCAAGACTACAAAATGTCACTGAAGTTGAGTATGTTATTGCTACGAAAGCTAGCAAGGAGATGATTTGGTTATAACATTTTCTAGAGGACTTTGAACAACAACAAGAAGATAGTCCTTTGTACACTAATAGCTAGAGTGACATTCATCTTTCTAAGAACTCAACTCTGAATTCAAAAACTAAGCACATACAACTCAGATAACACTTCATCCAATCAATTTTGGAGGATGGGAAATTGAAGCTGGAGAAAATTCACGCAAGTGAAAATCCTACAAATATGTTCACAAAGGCGGTTACACAAGACAAATTGATTTTCTCATCAGTTTTTGTTGGCCTTCATGACTGATAATTTTGGACATAAGAAACCATCTAGACCTATAATCCAATGGGAGCTACAACTGTAGCGGTGTCATCCAGGATCAATCTCCAAGTGGAAGATTGTTTGGTGTGGTGCTTAATCAGTCACCAAGTGGGATATTGTTGGTATGTGGTGACTAATCATGCAAATATTGTAACTTTGTAATGTATCCTTGTTGGGGTTTGAGGTTGGGTTAGGCCTTGAGCGGGGGTAGTAGCCCCCGATAGCATGGGTTTGGGGGTGTAGCACTTAATTTATTTTTTTCCATTAGCATGTAATTTTTTCCCACTGATAGGTCAAATGCAAAATTGACCTTGTAAAACCCTAATTCTGGAAACTTCCAAAAAGATTGTTATAAGTAGTTGGGATGTAAGTTGCAACATGTTTAATTCATGAGATTGTAATACATTTTGTACAGGATAATAAAATCATTGGGTGGCTGAGTTTTTGTGGATGTAGCCCATATTTGGTAAGCCACATTAAATTTTTGTGTTATTCTTCATTGTTATTTCTGGGTTATTTAATTTGCATATAATTGTTAATGTTTATTGCTCCAATCTTCCTGAACCCTAACACCCCTCTTTAGTTCATAATTAGACCCTAGGACACCCTATTGCAAGATCTATTTCCCTTTCTACATTGGATTGAAATCTCTAGGGTTTCCTTGAATGAGAGAGTGTGAAGATTTCTATTCTATCTCCCAAGCATAGAAGAAAAAAAAAATCAACCTTTCAATAGGCTTGTAGAAAAACCACTTTTTAAAAGTCTTTTTTTAGGTCCATAACATGTACATGTGTACAACTAGAATAATTTGACCTAAATAAATGTACTTTTGTAGTTTTGTTTGGAGAATAATGTGTATCATAGTGAACTTGCATGAGGATTTTTTTAATAATTTTTTTTAAAAAAATTATTGGACCTCATTGTTGGTTTTGAAAACCCCTCATGTAGAGCCAACATAATTTTAGATAGAATAATCATATTTTTTTTCATCATATAAATAATGGTGTATAGATTGATGACATATATATATTTTAAAGAAATTTAAATACTTAAAAGTTATTAAAAGACACTAAAACTAGATATTTCATGTTTATGGACTAGTTTCCTCATAATAAATATATAATTTCAATTATAAAAAAATTACATATTTGAAAACTAGACATCGACATCTATAATGGGTTTTAATTTTGTCAAAAAAAAGAAGAAAAAATTATTTTCCATAATTTTTTAAAGGAAAAAGGCATACAATTGATATATCATATTATATTTAAAAGCTCTTACATGATCATATCCACACAAAAATTGTTGAGAATGGATAGGATGGACAAAAAACTTCTCCAACAAGAAATTACCAAGTCTATAAAAAGATGTATATGTATAAAATTAGTGGGACACAATGATAAACAATAGAATACTCTAGCAAGCTAATTAACATATTTACAAAAAACACCAAGTTTGCTACATTGTTTTGCCAACCCCTACTACATTAGAACCACCTTTCCAAAATGATCAAAAGAGAAAAAACCATGCCTAGAAACCAATTAGCAATACAAAAAAATTTCCCAAATGAAATAATTTTTCATACTATTCTACCACTGAATTTTCATCATGTCCTTCTTGAGACACCTTTTTCTTATCTACCAATGACTGGGAATGCACTGTAATATTCATATCTGGAAGTAGGGGAACAAATTTTTTACCATCCTCTTCTTGAGGCACCTTTTGCACTGTAATATTCATGTCTTTCACGAGGGGAGAAACTACATTACCATGTGACACAATTTGCTTACCCTTAAGATCTTGTGGGTTTGCAACATAATTCATGCCTGACACGTGAGAAGAAACCTTGTTACCTTAACACTAGTGAGCCAATAGAAAAGATATTGCATGATACTTATTCTTAAATTTTCTTACAATTTTACCACCTATGTCAAAATGGTAATGATTTAGATTCACATAAAGATAGCTAGAAGAATTTAACTGAAAAGACAACTTGAAACCATCAAAAATGGCATCATAGCCTTCAATAATCTAACCTCAAGGAGGTTAGGGGTAAATCAAATTCCTATACCATAGCTCAGTGGAGTAGGATAGGTAGAATATTACTGACCCTTGCCTTTCCCACTGGGTATGTGCAGGATCATCATGGAAAAAACAGGCCCTTAAGTGCCAAAAATTTCAAAAAAAATAGAGTTAGGCAACTTGACGTAAAAAATTGAATAATTTATCTATATTATTTTAAAAATATGTAAGAATAGAATCTATAGAAAATTGAATGTAGTTTCTAAACTACTAGGTTTGTTTAAAAAAAAAAATTATGTTTGGTGAAAATTTGAAATTTCAATGCAATAGTACTTAAATTTCATGGAAAAAATAAGAAGTAGGTGTGTGTTTGACCACCCTAACCTTTATAATATTTTAGATATAAGTAGAAGACTCATGTCCCGATGTGATGCATATTTTTTTGTAATTTTCTTCTAAGTAAATAATTAATTATGATTTTTTTATTGCAACTTTTAAAAAATATAAAAACTCGTATGTTTGACCACCTTAACTTGGTCAAAACTTCATGAAATTCATTTTTTCCTTTTTTAATCCTATAGTATGTGAAGCATAGAATGTGATACCGTTTGAAAGCTATAGATGTTTTTCAATTAGCCTATCAATCAGGACTTTAATCATAATTCAAATAGAAAATGAATAATAATTACTTATTAAATTCAAAGTAAAGCATAATTTATATTGGTGGAAATATGAGAATCTCCTTTAAAAACCCTTTTTATTTCATCAATTTTTGGTAAAAAAAAATGTCATTAGCCACATACCCATCATATTGCCACTTTTTGGCCCATCATGATCCTGCACATACACCACTGCATAGTGGAGTTGAACTTGTGACCTCGAGGGATGCAAACCACAAGCCCCAACCAACTCCACTACATCTAAGGCTAAGGGGTGGGTTTCTAAACTTGAGAAAAAAACAAAAGGCATGGATTGAAAATTTCAAATTTGATGAAACACACCCATTCTAAAAAGAAGTGTCAATATTATTTAATTAGAAATGAGTACTCATTTTGAAAAATAAAATGTGTACTCATTTTGAAAAATAAAATGTGTACTCATTTTGAAAAATAAAATGTGTACTCATTTTATAAATTCTGGTTCGAGAGATCGAGCCTAAATGAGTACCATTTTTTTATGAAATGGATACCTATTTCTATTGGGATTTTTTCCAAGCTCAAAACTTCCCCTAGAATTGGACCCAATTTCCTATACACTTATTTTTACAAAGGTACTTTTGGAGTTTTTAAACCCAAATGGCATCACTAGCCACTCATATAGTCAATATTTTGTCTTTAATGTAGCCTTCAACTCATCTCCTTCCATAAGTCATATTTGGTGGTAACCACCTTTCAATTCTATCTTCATGAAGTACTTAGATCCACTCAAAAGATTCAACATGTGATCTAGGAATCTATACTTGATGATGATCTTATTTAAGATGATGGATTTTGTACACATGTGCCATTCTTCATGGATTGTGGGTGTGAGTACTCTTGGTACAACACATGGACTCAAGTTTTTTCTGATAAGAACTTTTTCAATTAGCTCTTATTCTTTTATATTGATCTCCTCATTTTCTATTTATGTAATCCTATAGGGATCCTTATTTAGAAAACTAGGCCCTAGTATTATGTCCATAAAGTGACTGATACTTCTCATTGGTGGCAACCCATTTGATATATCCATCAAAATTTCTATAAACTCTTCCAAAATATCTTGTACCTAATCTAAATGTATTCTTTATTTTTTTTGTCCCAATCTCCATAGTGTTGAGAATGAATGCATATCAAGCTCTCTCCTTCTTCATGTCCTTTAATATTTGTTTCACCATCACCAAAAAAACTTTTGGATTCTTCTCTACTTCTTCATCCTTGTCTTTCATTGTATTCAAAGTATATTCCTTCTCATTATTCTTTATGGTATAACAATTTCATTTGTTATCATGAATGACTTGTCTATCACACTTCCAAGGTCATCCCAACAAAATTTGGAATTCATCTATTTACATAAACTCGCATAGTATCTCATCCTTATAACTACATATATGCAAATTTACAAGACAATGTTCAATTTCCAATAACTAGTTCCCACTTTGTATACATGACACATTGTAGGGATTAGGGTGCTTCATCTTATTCAACTAAAAAATTTCAACCATCTTCTTTGATAATAAATTATCCATACTTTCAATTTCAATGATAAACTTGCATCACTTACCTCAAGACTTATATTTGGTTAGGCACAAATTCCTCCACTATGTTGGTTCCTCTTTTTTTTGTTTTAAAGAGATTCTTATTATCATTGAATACTCTCTATCTTTTTGATCTTATTCATTCTTAGGTGAAGCATCAATTTCCTCTTTCACTTGGGCCACATGAATTATGCCCTCTTTACCTTTATTGATGCTTTTTTATACCTATGGAAACTCAAATGCTCTATTCCCCACTCCACATTGGTAACACATGCTAGTGAAACCTTTACCTCTTCCTCTATTAAAGTTTCCTCTCCCTCTAAAATACTTTCATGTACCTCTTGTATCTTGATTCTACGAACTCACTTGTGAGGTTTTGGAAACTTATTTCTTCATGGGATAACTTCTCCCACTATTTGACTACCCTCTACCATGGGAATTCCTTCCCCATCCTCTAGAAATATTCTATTTTTTCCTATTCAACTTCTCCTCTTTCTTCAACTCATATTGTTAGGCTTACTCTACAATATGCAACCTAAACAAACTGTTTCATCTTGTAGTGGAAAATTTAGGCCATTTACATACCTTGATACTTATTTAACATTATCTTTTTCATTTATTACACTTATGCTCAAATGGTAAAACACCTCCATGTAATCCCTAAAACGTGTTTCTCTTTGTTTCAAGTTTTTAAATTTTATGAATAGACTAATATAGTGGTCTATTGGAAAAATATTGGCTTTGATCTTCCCCATCATTCAATCCTATGACTTAATCTTATCTTTCCCTTTCCTTTATTAGTATATTTTTAAATAATCCCACCATAGGGATGTGTGTCATCTTTTCTTTGAATAGGTATATCCATCATTCCTATCATCCTCAATACCTTCAAAATCAAAGTACTTCTACATATCTAATATCCAATCAACAAGATCTTCAAGATTTAGTATTTCATTGTAACTCAAAGGATCAATCCTTGGTTTATTTTCAATTCTTGTGATGACCCTCATAAATATTTCTTCTACTTGATCCATTCCACATGGGTCATATTTATTTCCTTTCTCAACCACTTCTTCTTCACCATCATCCTCACTAGCATCCTCTATGTGTACCCCTCTTCTCTATTCTATTTTTATTGATTTTGGTCTTTGTATTTGTTCTTTTAACATCTCTATAATTGCTAAATCACCACCTCATGGCGCTCCTTCTCTATGACCACATGATTTTTTATCCTATATTCTTGTTAGTTCTTTGTAGTAGCAAGTATATGAATTCACTCTTCTTTATCCACAATAATGCTCTCAAAACCTTTCTTCTTGACACACAAAATCACTCAGTACCCACTCTTATACAACTTGATGTAATTGAAATTAGGGAATCCTATTGAATTTCCCAATAATTCAACCAAAATTTAATGTTCAACATAAAATTTGATATTTAGCTGATAGGCTATTTGTGTCAACTTTTCTCAAAAATTTTGTTAGCCTCATCATTTTTCAAGCTTCTGATGATTGAGAAAAATGTGGTGGGTGGGTTATAACATCGGTCAGAATTTTCATTAGCCTCCCAAATTTTTGGCCTTCCAATGGCCATCAAAAAGGTGGCGGAGGCGGTTGTTGGCTACTTTGGGAATGGGGAGGCATTTTTCGGGCCATGTGGATAGAGAAGGCTACAAAACTAAAATTTTGGTTTGCATCAACATTAATTGTTGTATGTTTTGTGTGTACTAGGGATCGTCGTAATAATAGCTATCATTTAGTGCCTCGGGGAACAAAACGAATGTTTGGGCTATTTTCAATAAGGAATATTTTGGTGTCGTTTTATTGCTATACCTGATATGAGATCCGTGAGGGACAAGGGTAAGCTTCTATGAGGGTGCAAGTTGGATTAAGCTTTGTACAGCTTCTGCGAAGGTGGGTGGAGGTTATTTTTTGTTTTTTACAAGGGCAGATGGTTGGAAATGCAAAAGAAAAGTGTTTTCTGTGATAATATTTTTCCTATTTTTGTGCAATAAAGTTGGCAAGAAGATGTGTGTTTGAAGCAAGTGGGAAGAGGTGCATGTGGAAGAAACCCTTGGCAATATTGTTTAAATTGTGGTTGGTGGTTATATTGATTGATTTTCCATAAGGTATTGTTGATTGTTTCAAATACCTTGTCTGATTTATGGTTCATGTTTTGTGTGCATGGTTTTGCATGGATTTGATACTATGATTTGTTGTGGGTTTGTGTTTCTGGTTTCTGTTATTTGTGTATGTTTGTAGGCTTGGAGAAACAAGGCAGCCTGGAGAAAGCTGGTAGAAAGAGGTTTGTTTGAAACAACTAGCAAGAGGTGCATATGCAAAATACCATTTTCCATATTGTTTCATTAGATTTGTGATAAGATATTGTTGATTGCTTCTAATTTTGATAAGGGGTTGTTGAGAAAAGACTATATTTTTTGTGAAAACGAGTATTGTTTGGTTTAAGGTTTACATTTTGTGTTTATGGTTTTGCATGGGTTCCTATCTTTAATTTTTTGTGTTTTGTGGGTTTCTTCGTCTAGGTCAGTCTTTAAACCAATATTGTTTGGTTTATAACTTCCAGTTTGTGGTTATGGTTGCAATGGAATAAAATATTCAATCCTATCCACTTTGTGTTGGCTTCCATTGGGAATTGTTGATTATAGTTGTGTTGCTTAAGCTATATTGTTTCATATTGGAGAAGGTGTTGTTGAAAAGGATGTATTGTTTCAATTTTTGAGGAGCTTGTGTTGAGAAAGGAGTGTTTTTGTTATGGGCTTGTTATTGTCAATTTTTGTAGTGTTTGTGTTTATTGTTTGTGCTTTGTGTGCATGTTTGCAATGGAATAAAATTGTAGAGGTTATGGAGTTTTTGTCAATTGTTATTGTATAGCTTGGGCTATATTGTGGCTTTCTACATGTGGGTCGCTATTGAAAGTAATGTTGTTTGATTTATGGCTTTCATTTTATGGTTATGGTTGGAACAAAATAAAATAATTAATGTTGTTGATTCTATGTTTGGTTACATCAGGTATTATTGATTATTGTTCTCTTCCTTAGGCTATATTGGGTATATTTTAATATGAATATATATGTGTATATATATACATATATATGTGTACATATGTACATATATTTATATATATAATAATTTTTTGTGGGTCTCTCTTTATGGCTTACATTTAGTGGATATGTTGGCAATGGGAAAAATACTTGACCTTATCCAATATTTGTTGATTGTAACTATTTTTATTTTCCATAAGGTACTATTGATTGTTTCAAATATCTTGTCTAATTTATGGTTTGCATTTTTTGTGTATGGTTTTGGATGGATTTGGTACTGTTATTTTTTTTATTTATGGCTTCTGGTTTTTGGTTATGGTTGCAATGGAATAAAATAGCCAATCCTAGATATGCTTTTTGTTAGCTTCTATTGTGTAGTGTCTGTTATCACCTGAAATTGCACCCTTGTTGAACCTGATGTTCAACACCTCAATGTAACATTGGAAGACCTCTAAAGATGTGGGTTTCTTGCAGACAGAGGTCAACCTCCGGAGAAGGTTGGCTTCCTTTTTGTTATCAACTAAACTATTGACTCTTTGAAGGGAAAGGGGAGAAGGAGTACATGAAAATGGAACTAAACTATGGTGATACACCGTATTGATAGGAAATCATGAAATGAAAGAAGAAAATACACTGGGAAACCTAATTGCTACTATTTCACATACTCAAAACAACTTATTTTAAACTTATGCATCATTCTTAACAGGTTTGATCTACATACACATCTTAGGAAGGAAAGATAAATTTCATAGCTTTAAGGTATGAGTGCCGACTTATAAAACACAGTTAAAGACTTACATAATCAAAAGAAAGATACAAAAATGAGAGCAGTACAAACATGAACACTAGCTTCCAAGATAAACTTTGTGTTGTATTCCAGATTCCAATTGAGTTACAAAACATACATTTAGTCGAGAAAGGATTGATTAAAAAAATCACTAACTCTTCAAAGTGTATAATTGGAACCCCCTACAAAAAGGTAAAAAATGCCTTATATATCAAACTGTGTCGGCCCCTTAGGGCTTACAAAATATCAGTCTTCGGGATAGATTTTTCTTTAGATCTTTTGATTGAAATTTAATGTTGAACCCTGCATGTCCATGTCGGCATGAAGAGTCACCTCCAAGCGTGGTCTTTTTCAGATATTTCATAGCTACCGCATTCACTTCCTAGCATCGTGTCCTATTTGAACCTCCTCGGTTGAACACTTTGAATGCCCTGAGCTCATAACAGATACATGTCACATTCATTCCATTGATGTTCTTCATCCTGGTCAGACTACCACGGCTCACTTTCAGATCTCCTTGATTGGTCAAGTATACTTGACACAAATTCTCTAGGCGGCCAAAAGCTCGTTTGATCAAAATTGCATCTTTCTGAGACACTGAAAGTGTCTCACCGATGTGATTATGCCCTTCTCAAGCCATTGGTAAGACACAATTCTGTTGCTGAGACATCATGATGAAATCCCTATTCCTTAGCGAAGGCATCTATTTCGGGGAGACCCTCTGCATTCGGCGAGACCTCCTGGCGATGTTGGATCTTTCTCCCCAAGCTGGTTCTCCTTCGGCAAGACTTCAGTTAGTCACCAGGACCTTTTGGCGAATGCCTCAATTCCCCAAGCTCCCTCTATTTTTTCAGTGAGACCCTGGAAAATTGAGAAGACTTCATAGTGAGGTTCAGATGTCATATCGATCTCTCCTATGTTGCTGAGACCACATCATTTCGGTAAGACATCACTTCGACAGGCGGGTGATACATCGATGTCATTCATGTTGGGGAGACCTTCTTCTAGTTAGTGAGACCTTTGCCGATGACTCCTTTATAGCCAAGACCTCCTCGTGTCGGCAAGACCTCAAGGTGAAGCCTTCAACTGTTGGCGAGCTCAACTTGCTTTTGGTGAGACCCTACCGAGTCAAAAAAACATCCTGTCGAGGCCTCTACTATTTGTTGATGTCACCTCTTTTCTGAGTATTGGGAAGACATTATTGATGTTACCCCGAGACGTTTCATTCCACTGAGCTCTAGATCTCCTTCGGTGTGACTCCCATTGGTCAGGAAGACTTCATGGCGAATGGAAAATGCTACACCAAGCCCCCTTTTTGTTTTGGCAAGACACTTGCGGTCAGGAAGACATTTCCCTAAAACGTGACCATTCACCGAGGCTCTTATCTTGTCGCCGAAACTTTGGCCTTTTGGCCAGACCCTTTGCCGAGCACACTAGTCTCCCCAAACTCTCATCTTTCAGCCAGACTGTCTATTTGTCACCGGGACTCATGCCAAACTCCTCCATTATGCCTGAGATCTCCTCCTTACTGTCGGTGAGACATCACCGAGTCAGGGAGACCTCCTATCGAATTCATAAGATTATGCCGAAGCCACCCACTTTGGCAAGACTTTGGATAGTCACTAGGACCCCATGGTGAAAGCCCCAACTCCTAGTGAGACTGGATGTTTCCTTGGTGGGACCCCCACTTGTTTACTTTAGTCATCAAGACCCCTTGGTCGGGGAGACATCCTTTGGTTGGAAAGAGGTTGTACCGAAGGCACCTTGATTTGGTGAGGCCTCATTTAATTTCACTTCAGCAAGAGACAAAGGTTTCACCAAGACATTATGGAAAAACTACTTCCTTTGGTCGAGATCGCCTTCGTTCGCCAAGACATGGCCATGTTGGCAAGACCTTAACCCGACGACTGGAAACTACATTGATGTCAAATGTCGAGGAGACCTCCTGCTAGTTGGTGAGACCTTGTGGTGAAGGGACCAACCAACCCATCCTTCTTGTCGGGGAGACATTTGTTGAGCTCATTTTGTTGTCGCCAAAAAATTCCTGGGTGGCCGAGACCTCTTAGCGAGATCAAAGACTTACCCCAAAGTGTCCATTTTTTTCCAAGAGTTATACCGAAGACATCAACACCATCAGTGAGACATTACATTCTCGCTAAGACTTCTCTCTAAGACTCTTTGTTACCTCGAATGAATGCAGTCGGTGTGACTTTCTCACATTGGTAATACTTCTTACCGACAATATTTCTTCTGGCGAGAGTTTCCCTGATGACTTGACACCATCTATTGTAGGCGAGACTTTAACTCTTCGCTGGGACTTCTCACCAACCTCTATAGGTTATCTTAAAGCCCGTGGTCACCATGATTCTCCCTGATTTATGATTGAATGGCCTATCAGCCAAATAATTCCACATGACAAGAGGTCATATCGAACCTTTCTTGTCACAGCGATAGGCTCTATAGTGAAAGCATTCGGCAAGATAGAAACCAGGTCACAGCGACCTGTTTAAAACATAATGTATCCAAGCTGCTAGTCAGACAAATAGTGAAGATGTCATACCGACTTGGCTCTAATGGAGGCTTCAACCTATGATTATTGAGGCATATTTCCAACAAAGCAGGCTTCCCAACTAAGCTCCCTGTGAAATGTCATCAGATGCATGAACTAACCCTAAATGGAAATATCCCATTTGGCCCTTATGAACACCTATAACATAGATTCCTTGCTTGATTGAGCCTGAGGGTGAAAATTAGGTAATAGTGTCAATTATACTTATGTTGCTTTTAAGCTCTATTGTTTCATTTTGGAGAAGGTGCTATTGAAAAGGGTGTATTGTTCTGATTTTCAAGTAGGTTGTGTTTAGAAAGGAGTGTTTTTTCTATAGATTTGTTACTATCAATTTCTGAAGGATTTTTGTTTAATGTTTGTGTTTTGTGGGTATGTGTGCAACACAATAAAATTGTTGAGGTTATGGAGTGTTTGTCCATTTTTTTTTATAAAAGGGGTAAAATGGGTTTTTAAGGGACCCAAAACCACAACATTTACAAAATAGAAAAGAGGACACAAAAGTCCAACCAAAAAGACCAGCTTCCCGAGAAAAGAATAGCAGCAACCAAATGAAAAAGACCAGAAAGGTCAAACAAAAAGGAACAACAAAGTAAGCACCAAAAACCCCAGCCGTTAATTCAGAGTCTTGAGGATAGACTCTGTCTCCACCTCCAAATTCAGCATATCATTGACTCCCTTTTTAAAAATTTGAATCATCTTCAAAGTAGGGGGGACCTTGCACTTTAGATTGTCTCTAGTTCTTTTGGAAATGCCCTCATCCATATCTTGGCTTTTGTCCTCTGTTTCCTCTAGATCCACCACCAAATATCCTTGTTGGGCTTTATCTAGCTTTTTAGTCATCGCGTTAATGATAATAGCATTATGTCTTTCCATTCAGTTGTTTTTCTCAGCAACGGTATTAATGGTATTCCTTATGTTCTCAACCTTGGAGTCTATATTTTTGTTACTGTGATCCACATCTTTCTTTTCAATCTTTGCAATCTTGGCACCCAGCTCTTCAATCTTGCTTTGAAGGGCCCAATTTTTTATTTTCAACTCATTAATTTCAATGAAAGTCCATTCCAAGAGTTTGAAGTGGGACTCATAATTGGTTTTGGCAAGGTTCAAAACATCTAGAGAGGGCTCTTTTCCAGTATTAGGACAAGTTTTCTCAGGGTTAGGAATAACATGGGAGTCATCATTAGCATGTTTATCTGGCAGAGGTTCAGTGCAAAGCTCTGTTTTGTTGGCATCAGACTCCTCTGACTCAGAGGATTCTTCAAAGTAGAAAATAAGGCTTTTGGCCTAGGGTTTCTTATTAATAGAATTGTTCTTAAGGGAGGGGCTATCAGGCTCAAGGTCAACACGGGTTTTACCCAAAACGGGTGTAGGGTTTTTATTCCTAGAAGGTACAACATGCAAGCTAAGGACATTTCTAGCAAGACTAGAGTGAGGAAGATACTCCGAGCCACTGGGCTCAGTGTCATCACTCTCAGAATTAGGGATAGTTTCTAGGATAGCAGGGGCAAATTTTTTTTGGAAATTTTCAACAATCAACCTTATTAACCTAGTGTGCAGGATGGGGAATCTTTTAGGGTTTTTCTTATTATCCTCCAAGCTTTTCTTCAAGGAACATAAAAGATAATAGGGGAGAAAGACCCTAACCTTGTAGCGGAAGTGGTTGAGAAGAGCAAAGTGGTAGCCATAGACTCTGGTGAAGCGCCCGTCCACCATGATGTACTCCATGATGACCCACATAACCTTTCTCCAAATGGCCTTTATGGTGTCTGCATTGAAGTAGTTGCTTGCAATTTTAACCAGACTTGGCCTTTCTTTCTCCTTTTTAGGAAATATGATCACAACTTCATCAAAAAAAGCCATGTCCCTGAAGAACTTCTTCCCTTCAGTAGATAATCTCGTAACATCAGCGATTAGATTTTCGCTGAGCTCCATATTCCTACCAAGCAGGGTCAAGTTTCCATTATTCCAATTTTTAACAAAGAGGTTCGTAGCCTCCTGGTTAGAGCCATGGAGCTTCTTTAGGAAAGGAAGCAACCCTCTACTTTTAACCTTATTCCAAGCCTTGGCATTTTTCATGTGTGTATCATAGTTGTCCAGCTCAATTCGCTTTCTGTCTCCTCCCATTTTAGCTGACACAATGGGTAGACCCAATTGAAAGCTTTACTAAAATTGGCCCCACCAAATCTAAGAACCCACAAAGCATGCAGAGCTTTCTTGCAGATTAAGTCGCTGGGCTCGGTCCCATGCACTCTAATGATTGTGATGTGAAAGATCCAACCTGTCCTCATTAAAGGGATAACATGTCACTTTTCCATGTGATTTATCATAATTTAATATGGCACAGACATTAGAGTTTAGATCGCTAATATTAAGCGAGGTGTGCACATCTTTACTCCTAACTCCTTCGTTAGCAAAAAAATCTGCAACAGCATTGGCTTCTCTATAAGCATGTGATATTTTAACTTTATCAAATTTAGCCAAAGTCAATATGGCATCCTCAACCCACGATTTAATGGTCCACAAGGGGGGAGACTTGCCACAGATGCAGTCAATTATGTTTTTGGAATCTCCTTCAAGCCACAAATTTTTAATGTTAATACTTTGGGCTAAATATATGATGTGAAAAGCACTAGTAGCCTCCGCCAGATGATTTGTTTGGGAACCAAGAGGAGATGTCGTCGCTCCAATGAAATTTCCAAAGGAATCCCTTATAACTCCACCACAGCCCGCTGCCCCCAGATTGCCTTTAGCCACACCATCAAAGTTAGCTTTGATCCAACCGTTTGGCGGAAAAGATGAGCAAACACCCTCTCTGTCCTTCTTGGCCTTCATTATGGTTCTAGAAAATTCTAGACTTATGTTCCAATCCTTAGCAACAGTTAGGTCATAGAGCAAATGCTCCGCTTTCATGGGCATGTTGTCCTTTTGAACCAAGGCATTGAAATTTTCCTTCAAGAATCTGACAATTTTATCAAAGACAATATGCACAGAGGCTTCTTTACCTCTATAAATTCTATTGTTGTGTTCTTTCTAGAGGCCCCAAGCAACATGAGGGAAGGATAAATCCCATAAAAGCCTGAGCATAGGATTTCTTGTCAGGGCTTTCCATTGAGTGAAGAAGTCTTCAATGGACGAAGGGAAAACCCAAGGAAGGTGCCATAACCTGATGATATTTTCCCAGATAGAAGCAGCAAATGAGCAATGAAGGAATAAATGACACACAGATTCAGCCTCCATCATACAAAGAAAGCATCTATTAGGAATTTGAAATCCACGTTTACATAGGTTATCAATTGTGAGCACCTTGTTTTGGAGAAGGATCCAGAAGAAGATATTAATTTTAGGTATCAAATGTTTGAACCAAGCTTTAGACCAAAAGGGAGGATGGTCCAGAGAAGCAGTAATCCTGGCAAAAGCAGATGACACTAAAAAATTTCCAGAGGGTTCATCTATCCAAACCACATGATCATCCAGCTGCTCAGAGCTAAGTCTAACTACTAGCAGAGAAGACTGGATAGGAGCCAAAGCCTGAATAACATTGCACAAGTCCACCCAATTAGCATTCGCTCTATAATCCTTCACATAAGTTGCAAACCATACCTTACAAATCTCTACCCATTCACTGAAGGAGTTGATTTTTATCATGGGCTCCTTAGAAAGCCATCTATCCTCCTAGAATCTAGTATGATAACCACTTCTCACTTGCCATCCAATACCATCATCCACAATCTTTTTTCCATTGATTATATTATTCCAACATGTAGACCCTCTGGTAAGAAGGTGGGGATCCTTCTTTATAATGGAGGAGTAGTTGTTTTCTAAATATTTGCTAGCCAGAATATCAATCCACTCCCCAGAAGAAGAGGAGATTCTCCACATTTGTTTAGCTAAGAAGATTTTGTTGAGTGTTCTGATTCTTCTTAAACCTAGTCCTCTGGCCTTTTTTGGTCTACAAACCAGATTCCAGCCAATTAAGGAAAGTCTTTTTTTTTCCTCAACACCCGACCAAAGAAATCTTTTTTGAATTTTTTCAATGGCATCAACAAATTTAGCAGGAATCTTAAATAGGCTCAGGGCATAGATAAGCAGATTCTGGAGAGAGGCTTTGAGGAGCTGAAGTTTTCCGGCTTGACTTAGCAGGGCTCCTTTCCAGCCTGTAAGCTTCTTGCTGAATCTTTCAACTAGCAAGAGCCAGAAAGACTCAGGAGGTTTCAAGCGTAAGGGTAGACCAAGGTAGGTGGCAAGAAAGGAATCCACCCTACAACCCAAAATTCTAGAAATTTTAGCTTGTCTATGATCTGGAGTGTTGAAGAAAAATTGAGAGCTTTTTTGATTGTTGATCAGCTGTCCTGAAGCTCTCCCGTAATTGTCAAGCAACTGTTTTATAGTTTTTCCTTCAGACACCGTGGCTTTACCCATAAGCATAGTTTCATCAACGAATTGTTGATGGGAACACACCAGATTGCCCGAGGAAGGTTTGAGACCAAAAGGAAATTTAAATTCGACCAATTTTTTTAGATTCCTGCCTAAACTTTCAGCCATAATAGTGAATAAAATAGGAGATATAGGATCACCCTGCCTTAGACCTCTGGTGCTCTGGAAAAAAGAGGTGGGGGATCTATTGACCATAATCGATATGGAAGCCGTGGACACAAATTTTTCCACCAATTGGATAACCCTATTACAAAAAATAAAAGCCTTTAAAATTTTAAATAAGAAAGTCCAGTCAACTCTATCATAGGCTTTTGAGATATCAAGCTTTAATAAAAAGCCTTCAGTTTTTGACTCAACTAAGGAGTGAATATTCTCATGTACCATAACAATAGAGTCAAGAATTTGTTTACCAGGGACAAAGCCATTCTGTTGAGGAGAAATCAAGGAAGGCAAAAAAGTTAAAAATCTAGAGGTTAAGACCTTAGAGATGATTTTGTATAAAAAATTACAAAGACTTATAGGCCTAAAACCCTCAAAATTATTAGCTCTAGGTTTCTTGGGGATAAGAACCAAGAAGGTAGCATTTAATTCATTTAGAAGAATTCTGGATCCAAAAAATTCTTTAACAGCATTTACCACATCTTCTTCAACAATCTCCTAGAGCCATTGAAACAAAAATAAAGGGAATCCATCAGGACCCAGAGCTTTACTCTCATCAAAGGAAAAGATAGCCCGCTTGACTTCCTCATTGGTGGGGATAGCTGTCAAAAAAGAGTTGTTTTCCTAGTTGATAATTCTTGGTATAGCTTCAACTAACTGATCTTGCTCATTTTGGTTTATTTCATCACTTTCTGAGAGAAGATGTTTAAAGAAGGAGCTCGCTTGCTTTCTAATATCCTCCTCCTCCTCATACCTGGTTTCGTTCACTTCTATTTGGGATATTTTGTTTACAGCTCTATTTTTTGATGTCGATAGATGGAAGTACCTGTTGTTTTTGTCTCCTGCTGATAACCAAAGAGCTCTAGATCTTTGTCTCCAGAACTCCTCCTCCTTTCCAATTATGTCATGCATCTTCGTAAGGAGCTCATTCTCTTTTTCCTTAGTGTCATTCAAGTAACCCTCCTTCTGTATTTTAAATTGAACTTCTCCCAAGTCCATCTGTAGATCAGACTTAATCCTAAAGATGTTCCCAAAAGATTCCTTTTTCCATTTTTTTAAATTACATTTCACTCCCTTAACTTTTTTGCTACTCTGAACATAGGAGTTCCTTGAATTCTTATATTCCACCGTTTCCTTATTTCCTCTTTAAGAGTAGGATGAGAGATCCACTTTTTTTCAAATCTAAAAGGAATGTTCTTCTTTTATATTGGATCCACAGTGAAACTGATAAGAAAATGATTAGAACCAATTCTCGTAAGAGCTTTAAGGGAGCAGTAATAATCAAAATACCAATGATTGGAGATTAAAGATCTATCTAATTTGACCTGTATGTGATCCAACCCTTTTCTACGATTAGACCAGGTAAAGGAAGCTCCATGTAGATCCAGATCAATCAGCCCTTGATTATCAATGAAATTCTGAAGATCCTCTTTACTCTCTAAATTTATCTGGGATCCCCAAAAAATTTCTCCATTCATTAAGGGTGTGTTAAAATCCCCCATAACAATCCAAGCTTCTCTATCAAAAATCCTCCTAAAGGAAACTAATTCCAACCAAAAAGATTTTCTCATTCCTTTTCCATTAGGAGCATATATATTCACTTGAATCTAGCTGAAGTTATCTCTTATATGTGTAAATCTAGTGGCTATATGATTTGTACCTTCCAAGATCAGATCACCTTTGATTGTGTGGCTATTCTAGAAAGTCGCAATGCCACCAGAAGCACCATTCAAATTAATACCCTAGTTACTGTAATACTGGAAAAGTTTCATCTTTTCAATTTTATCCTTTGACATTTTAGTTTCCTGAATTAAAAGAATATCCAGCTTGTGATCTCTAATGAAATTGTGAAGAACATCCTGCTTGTGGGGGCTATTGAGTCCCCTGACATTCCAGGACATAATCTTCATTAGATACCAGGGGAGTTAAGACATTTCAGGATGGTTTTCTGAGATCCATCTGCAATATCCTGAAAACTATTTAGCTCTCTTTTCTTTTTTGAAGAATTTTTACCTCTTGAGTTCTTTACTGCTCCACAATCTGCCTTGACTCTTGATCTGGTAGAAATGCCACTTGCAGTCCTCCATTGTTTGTTTTTTAATGTCTTCTTCTTTGATATATTCTCCTCTTTATCAGTCTCTTCTCCGCTATCTGTCTCTCTACTAGACTCCCAGTCCTTATCAATTGGTATTCTTTGTTCCCAAGGTAAAGTGTCCATGTTACCATTCTCTTGACAAGACAAGACATTACTAGAAAGATCTGCTATGTGATCCATATTTTCAAGGGAATCCTTAACCCTATCTGTGGAGTTGGGATCTGTCAGATACACTACTCCCTAAGGGGGAAGATTATCAGAAGATGGGGAGGGAAGAGGAAAATTCAAAACCAAGGACAAGCCCTCACTAGGAATATCCTCCAAACCCGAGATCTCTTCATTTCTATTAGAAGGGATTGTCATTTGGGATAAGGAAGTAGAAAGGTTCTGATCTCCTTCTCCAACTAAGGTATCCTCATCGAAATCCCTTTCCTTAGATGAAGACGTTTTAACAAGATTCATGTAATGAGGATCATTAGGGATCTCACCTTTAGATTCCATGACCACTTCAATCTCTGGAGAGATACTCTAAATATAAGACTCTTTGTTTTCTAGTTCCTGCTCTTTATTTTCCTTCCTTTCTTCTCCTGAATCATTCTTTTTTTTCCACTCCTTTTTTCCAGGTCCTGCTAGTTTTTCTTTCTCTGAAGTGGCATTTAGGGGGCATTTTTTTGCCCAGTGACCAGATTTCCTACACTTGCAACAGGCAAATGGGATGGTTTCAAACTCTATATTTTGTATGGGCAAGAACCCAGTTTAGATTGGATCTCAATCAAAGATGGTAGATCTGCTTCCTGGGAGACTCCCACACATATCGTTGCAAAAATCAATCTCTTTCTAGCAGCTTTCATTGTGTCAATCAAAAGAAGCTCACCAAAGGAGCTCACAATACCATGAAAGATGTCTTCACTCCAATACTCCAGGGGCAGGCCTTGAAGTCTAACCCAAACTGGGACATTCTCAAAGATGGAGTCTGATAGATCCAAGTTGGAGGACCACTTCTTTAGAGCCAGGGAAGATATCCCTATCACCCAAGGACCTCCACTTCTAACAGCCATGATGTCCTCTCTACAAGTAAATTCAAATGCAAAAAAATCCTTTCAAAGAGCATTAACTAAGACTTTCCTGCTAGTTCTCCATTTATTTTTAACAAACTCCCTAACCACTTCAATATTTGGTCTAGGGACCATGAACTTCCCAACCAGAGTTCATTCCATTAGGGCTATATTATGGTCAATGAGTAGATCTAGAATAGAAATAGAAAACTTACCTCTAACTGGGGATGAGATATTTTGCATTGGAGGGAAAGATGATTTTCCATTAGGTTTTACCCCGAATAGAGAGGTCTAGGGTTTGCAATTTCCTCCAATGCCACATGTGGTCCCCACTCCCCCTTTAGCTTTCTCGTATTTACTGGTGGAGTGTTTTTCCATTGTTATTGTATACCTCGGGCTATATTATGGATTTCTGCATGTGGGTGGTTGTTGAAACAAATCTTGTTTGATTTATGACTTTCTCTTTCTTGTTATGGTTGGAACATAATAAAATAAGAAATGATGTTGATTCTATGTTTGGTTACATTAGGTATTATTGATTATTGTTCTCTACCATAGGCTATATTGGGTATATTTTTGCATCAATATATATGTGTATATATTTGTACATATATACATATACTTATATAGATGTATATTAATTTTTCATAGGTCTCTCTTTATGGATTGCATTTAGTGGATATGTTGGCAATGGGGAAAAATTCTTGACCTTATGTAGTTTTTCTCAATTGTTACTATCTAGCTTAACCTATATTGTCCCATTTTCGATCAGGTTGTGTTCAAAAGGCTATATTGTTTCAATTTTCAATAAGGTGTTATTTATAGAAGATAAAATATTTTTTTAAAACAAATTATGTTTCATTTATGGATGTGTTATATGGGTCAACTTTTGACAGGTTTCTCTTTAATATTTGTGTTTTGTGGACATGTTTGCAATGGGATAAAATTGTTGAGGTTGTGCAGTTTTTGTCAATTGTTATTGTATGGCTCGAGTTATATTGTGGCTTTCTCCATCTGGGTCACTATTGAAACCAATGTTGTTTGATTTATGTCTTTGGTTTTTTCCTTATGGTTGGAATATAATAAAATAATTACTATTGTTGATTCTATGTTTGGTTACATTAGGTATTATTAATTATTTTTCTCTACCTTAGGCTATATTGGGTGTATTGTAATATTAATATATGTGTATATATATACGTATATATGTGTACATATATACATATATTTATATATATTTCAATTTCCTACTTCTAATTATATTTATGTATATGGTTTGCCATTGTTAGTTTGTGAGAATGTGTTGTGGAGAAGGCTATATTATTTTAATTTTTTGACAGGGTTGTGTTGGGAAATGAGTATAGTTTAACTTGGGTTTGTTTCTATGAATCTTTGTGGGTTTTCGTTTATGGAAATCATTTTGTGGATACATTTGGAACAAAATAAAGTTGTTTTTGTTATGCACAATCACCACTAGATAGGAACCATAGATCAAATAGAAATCATCATTAACCTATGAAAAGAACAAGCATATTAAGCAGTAGAAATGAATATTATCTACATCTAATTTCAAATACATACATGTCTGCACCTTTTGGAACCATCAACGCATGCAAAAAACACAAGATAAGATCCAACCAACTTCACATAGATTCCATAGTTGATGAACACACTTGCAACTTCACAGAAGCTTGTCATCCTCCCTCACAACTACCTTCAACAACAACATACACCTAGAGAATGACACCAAACAATACGTTTTTGATAACTGAATAGACATTCATTCCATAGAAATACGTATGTATACATAGGCTGACTAGAATGAGGAAGAACAAGAATAGGGCTGTTGTGGTAAATGGAAGCCATAAATCAAATAATGTAGCATAAGGTAGATGACAATAGTGAACAATGTTGTATGAAAAGCAAGATGAACTACATAACATTAACTATTTTATTGCATTAAAAACACAAGATAGCATCCAACCACCTTCAGATAGATTCCACAACTGATGAATGCACTTGCACCTTCACAAAATATTTCCATTGTCACTCACAACTACCTTCAACAATAACATAAACCCAAAGAATGATATCCAACAATACGTTTTTGATAACTACATAGACATTCGTTTCAAAAACATACGTATGTATACATAGCCTGATTGGAGTGACAAACAACAAGCCAAGGGCTGGTCTGGTAAATGGAAGCCATAAATGAAATAAATTAGCATAAAAAATATGGCAATAGTGAACAATGCCTTATGCAAAGCAATATGAACTACATTGTAACACCTCGTCACATACCCTAGAGGACACGCACTAACAACCTGAGGTGGAACATTTTTCTTTTTAAAAGGTGCAACATTCACTTGTATGTATTTAGCATTAATATAAAGTTTTCTAGTCTAACTCCTCTAGGGTCCATGACAGTATTACTTTTCACCCATCTAAACATTAATATGAAACCTTTAAGAACCATTACAATAATCAAGTACTAACATCATTATGAAGATTACATAAAAATATTCCATTTATTTGAATCATCAATAAAGTACAACCATAACATGTTTACATGGAATTAAAATTGATTCAAATCATTTAATTACAAATATAATTCCAACTAACTCTAGTCCATTTCATAATAGTGTTCTTCATCAGATACATTAATTCATTTACATTCTAAATAAATTTATCTCCTCAATTTCTAGTGAGGTGTGAACATCAAACATGAAACATGATACATCAATGTGGTACAATACAAATTCAAGTATAACAAATCCTGAGGGCCGGTACAATACTGAAGTCCACAGATCAAGAGAAGTCATTACGACACACATAGGAGAAGGGAACCCAATGCAGATTGAAACACATTCCACCCAACCATGTGGAACCTAAAGGCCCACCCCTCGTGCTAGGAGATAGCAATGGTTCCCACCATCACTGAAAAACATGCACAAGGCTAACATGGTCCAAACAAGAACAAGTAGAAGAACATCAATGATATTACACCATAGAAGGAAAAAGGTACATGATAACATATGGTTGACATGACAATGTTGAACAATCATGGAACAACAATAATAACAGACAAAACACTTCTAGAGGCACAAAATCAACTAAGGGGATGTAAAGAACCAAGAGAGTACAAAGTTGTTGTAGGCGGGAGTGTCATCAGATAATCTTCTATGGGTTACCCTGGTGTAACCTTCCTAGGCTACCGGATCCCCATCTTGGGTTACCCTAGCTGCCTCTAATGGTCGTCGGACCCCCATACAAACTATGCGGAACCAACATACCTTCCAAATGGACCAAGCAGTTGGTCTTGCCATTCCAGGCCTTCTTGACTCATCTCAAGCCTATACGAGCACTTGATCCATGAGCGAGGCATTATCTTATCTTGATTAGTGTTTTAACTACCCAATTCTCCTAATTAATTAATTAGATTATCACTTGTTTAAACTCTTAGTGAGTTACCCTGGCACCCCTTTGTGTGTCGGACCCCCACTGAGAGCCACTCCCCTACTAACAACTAGGAAACCAATAAAATCAAGAACAGAGCAACTTGCACAATCTAAAAACTCATAATCAATACAACATCACGAGGCATATCCTTCCCACTTTCAAGTTACAAACTCCCATCACAAGGTCAACATATTGTGCGAGGCTAATAGGCATCACATACATGCTCAGTGTAACACCCCGACGCGCAAACCCCAAAGGACAACTAAGTACATAACAATTTTATTTTTGAAACACAAAGTAAAAATACAATGTTAACTAATGCAACTAATATAACTTACGATTACAAATTAAACACCTAGGTCCCTTGGGGTACACGAAGAGACATTACGTAATCTACCCATTATCAAAATTGATTAATCTAACATTCATTTCTACTAATATAACTTCTCCATTTAAACATTTATAAAAAGTAAGCATTAAAAAAAGAACAAACCACATTGATGCTATAGAATATTTCATAACCCATTTAACTTGGAAATAATAAGAATCTTATTTACTCAAACGTAATTACATCATCAACAATATTTACAAGTATGAATAGAATCCGAATTACAATATGTGGTAATACAATACATCATTCCACAAATAAATCCCAATAAACATTTATCCAAGTTACAACATACATCTACCCAATTACATGGGAGAGTTACATTTCAATTTACAAGATATGACAAATTTTCAAATATACATCAGGAAGTACATAACTCTTGATCAATCTATCACAACAATCTTTGCATTGAAGGATCAACTGCCAAATGGGGAACCCAACGAGGTGCAAAGCATGTTCCACCCGCCCACCCCTGTGCTAGGAGTAGTTAAGAAAGGATTCCTGACCAAGGACATCTAAGGTAACACATAAAACTCAACTCCAAACATGGAAAGAGAAAATCACACATATAGGAAACCATAACAACAAAAGTCCACTATCTAAACATGACAACAATATACACCGAGTTAAAACAATAAACCACTTCCAAAAGATTCCAGTTAAAACAACTAAGGAGAAAGCTAGAGGAGAGTTATCCTATCACAAGGTTCCGCCTCCATCTATGCTTATCCTGACTGCCTATCTCAAGGTGCCGCCCCATAGGGTGACTCATGCGGAATCATGCATTTCTCGTAAAGACGAGATCACAATTTTTCCAACCACAGCCTTCTCAACCACCTTTAGTCTTTGGAAGCCCTAACAGGTGGACGAGGAATCTAGAATTATCTTATTAATATTTAACTACCCATCCCCTAATTAATTAGTTAGGTTTTCACTTTTTACACTAACTCTAACATGGGTTATCCTAACAGCCCATTTGTGCGTCAACGCCCACATAGAGCCACTCTCTTTGAACCCTGCAACAAACATCACAATCAAAGGGATTGTACTCTCAAGTACTTTAACACAAAATAAACAATCGTGAGGCAAAACCATCTCGCTATAACCATATGACTCAATTCCCTAAGCGAAATGATGCAACTCAAAGTATACACAACATCACAAACATAAACAAAATGGAATGAAATATCCAATATAAAAGCCTCCTAACTCAATACACCAAATTCCCAAACCTCTGGAAGTTTTAACAACTCTATCTCCTATAATAGGTTGACTAATTTAAGGAACCCACATGTTGATAACCCAACTCAAAAGACCCAATAAAGAACTCAATAAAATAAATAAACTATTTATTCAATATCAAGAAATTGATTAATAACATAAATTCACAAGTCAGATTACATTATCGCACTACAAGAAATTTCATCTCAAAAGTCAAACCACTAATTTTCTCAGTTTGTTTTACTAATTGAAAACATTCACATAAACTTGATAAATCATTTACTTCAAATTTATAAAATCATTATAAATAACTTTCCTAATATTAATCCATAATTTATCCTATATATATATATAATAAAAATTAAATTAACATTACCAATTAATTCATATAAATAAATAAATATACATATTTATATACATATATTTATTTACTTATCTAATATTTATATATATATACACATATATAAATACATATATACATATATATATTTCAAAATAATTATTATTAATATCCAATATATAAAAAAACAATTTAAAGAAATTCATATGTAAATTTAAAAAACAAAACTTTTATTTTCTTTAAAGGTGGGGCATAGGTGGGGAGCTACAGCCTCCCTGTGGGGAGGACGCAGCCCCACTAGGGCTGGGCCCAGCAGCCCATGGCTACTGTGCGCAGCCTTGGTGCTTGCGCCCACCCCTTTGGGGTGTGGGGGAGGTTTGACCCCTCCCAATATTTAATATTTATTTTTTTATTTCTTATTTTTTAAATTATTTCAAATATCCGAAATTTCGTATGGACGGAAAAAAGAAACAAATAAATTGGTTAGGAATTAAAATGTTTTTAGTACTCAGTTTTTTTTTATATAAAGAATTTATACATATAAATTTTAATTTCATAGACAAATTAAATTCACAGAAATAGTAATCTTTATTTGCATAGAATTCCTTCTGAGAATTTATTGGAGAAAAACATGATATTTATTTACAGAAAACATTTAGAAAATTACACAGAGATTATTATTTTCCTAAATTTTAACAGAGAGAGTTTATTTACAAAACTACAGAAGTTTTATTTTCAAATTCCTCAATTTGGAATAAAGGTTTTCTACAACTTACTGAGCTACTAGTTTAACAACTTCATTTAACACTGTTTTCTACAGAGAAACTTCTATTTTCCACAGAGGGTACAAACCATTCCTCTTACACAAACAAATAAATTTTTCAAGAGAAGAAAGTGTTCAAAACAAATGACATGAATGAACTTGTTTCCTAAAGACTGTAGAAGCAAAAATTGTGCAAAGCTTCGCCTCTAAAACTTCTAGCTTTTGAGCTCTTCCCAAAAGCTTCACCTCCAGCCAAGATACCAGTCCAAAAAACCCCTATAGCCCTTTTCAGAAAGCTTTTTAAAAGTAAAAACCAGCAAAAACTACCAAAACCCCCACACTGTTCTTCAGCCAAAAATTTCCCCTAAAGAAATTTTTGTTACCTCCATGCCCATATTCTTTCCGGGAATATTTTCCCCACCAGAAATTCATTAATTACCCACTACTTCCCATAAACCTCCAATAAAAGAATTTTAATAATTTTTAAATCAATTTTATTTATCTTTCTATTAATAATAATATAGCTTTATAAGCTATTTAATTAACTCCAAAAAGAAATAGCAAATTTAACATTCTACATATCAACAAAGCAAATTTATTTTATTTAAACTATCCTTTTAATCAAGAATATTATTCAATCAACTTAACTATAATTAACTATAATAAAACTATTAATTAAACATAATAATTAATCACACTTAACAAAAATTAATTAAATCACAACAAAAATATTAATCAATAGTACACAATTACACACAAGGACAAATTAAAACAAAGCCAACACTGGACTCACAAATGATGAACTTGGGACGAGAACACTTTCCTAACCACTCCTTTTCAACATCAATCACGTTGAGTTTATGAGACATGCTCAAACCTTACAAGCAGGTGGAGCCAATGTCCAGTACCTGCATCCTGCATAGAAACAAACGTCATGAAGCATATAAATCACCATTGCAAACACACCTTGAAAGGTAATCGCAGGGTAGCAGGGCACTTGCAAGCAAGTGATGCCAATCCGTCCTTTCACCAAAATGCACTAGCAAACACATCAAACACCATAATAGCTTAACACTCACAACACTACCATGTATATATATTATTAAAGAACATGACAAAATAGTCATGTAACACAATCACCATGAAATGTATCATCTAACAACATATGTAAAATCTAATGCAACTAATCCACCAAACCATAAATCCATGCACAACCAAAATGGTGAACTGATCCCCAACACAACCAAGTACAAAATCCATCCATAAGAGTAACAACAACATGAGGGGTATTACATCATCCCCCCTAGAATATGGCTTAATCCTAGAAGCCACTAAATAAATATGGATCTGTCTCTCTAATACGGGATGCATCCTCCCATGTCACTGAAGTCTCATCATTTGGGTCCCACTGAATCTGTACCTGTGTAATACCTCTGCCCCTGAGGGTGAGTCTCTGATGTTGTATCACAACCACAGGATCGAGTGCTAGCTGCCCATCCTCGACCTAAAGAGCATTCTGATCAAGTACATGAGTAACATTAGGAAAATATGGTCTAAGTACAGAAACATGAAAAACATCATGAATTCGTGATAGACTAGGTGGCAATGCCAGGCAATAAGCAACGGGGCCAATCCTCTCTAAAACTTCAAATGGACCTACAAAATGAGGCACGAGCTTGGAACACTTTCCAGAACAGATTGGGCTCTTCCGCGGTCGCACTCTCAAAAAGACTCGATCACCAATAGGGAACTAACAGTCAACTCTATGTGCATCTGCATATTTCTTCTATCTATCTTGAGCTGCCACAAGATGCTCTCTAATGTGAACTACCTGCTATTCCATGTCCTGAAGGATTTCGGGACCAAGGAGAACTCTATCATCAAGATGGTACCAACTTAATGGGGTCCTATAGGGACAACCATATAGTTCCTGGAAGGGAGCCATAGCAATGGAGCTATGATATCCATTGTTATAGGAAAACTCCACAAGAAGCAAATATTCCTCCCAACCTGACTATTGATCCATCACATACATACAAAGCATGTCCTCTAGAACCTGATTAACCCTCCCTTTCTTTCCATCTATTTTAGGATGGTAGGCATAACTAAAGTTAAGTTGTGTTCCTAAGGCACACTGCAATGATGTCCACAATGCAGATGTGAACACTGGATCTCTCTCGGATATGATTCTCTGTGGAATACCATGCAGGTGGAAAATATCTTCCATGAAGATCCTAGCAACTGATGAAGCTATGTAAGATGATCAAACTGGGGAAAAGTGTGCCACCTTGGTCAATCTGTCAAGTGTGACCATGATAGCATCATGACGTCGAGAAGTCATAGGCAATCCCACAATAAATTCTATGAAAATTATGTCCCATTTCTATTCCAGAATGAGATGAGGTTGTAAAAGACCTATGGGATGCTGATTTTCTGCCTTGACCCTTTGACACTCCAAGCATCTAGCTACCAAATCTGCAATATCCCTCTTCATGCCAGCCCAAAAGTATAGTGCCTGAAGATCTGCATACATTTTCTTAACTCCCCGATGAGCAGAATAGGGAGCTCGATGTGCCTCAGTCATAATTATATTTTGAAGACCCTCAACAGAAAGCACGTAAATGCGACCCATATACCTAAGAAGACCATCCGACTCTAGTGAGTACCCTGCAAACTTTCCTTCTAAAGCTCTACCTGATTCAATTTCTGACTTCACTTCCCAATACTAGCTATTAGAAGGAAGCACTACAAGGACTTGACTCCTCAAATCTACCTCAAGAGCTACTACAGAAATCTCATGTCTCCGCTGACTCAAAGCATCTGCTACTACATTTTACTTGCCCTGAAAATATTTGACCTCAAAGTCATATTCACAGAGGAATTCCATCCATCTTCTCTGCCTAGAATTTAGGTTCAGTTGAGTAAAAATATATTGCAAACTACGATGATCACTGTGAAGTTTGAACCTATGACCCAGCAAGAAGTGTCTCCATGTCACAAGGGCATGAACCACTGCAGCTAACTCCAAGTCATGTGTGAGGTAATTAAGCTCATGGTCCTTGAGCTTACGGGATTCATATGCAATTACACGCCCTTCTTGCATCAAGACAGCAACTAAGCCCTCTAAGGAAGCATCAGTGCACACCACAAAATTCCTAGTAGGATCAGGAACTACCAATATTGGTGCACTAGTCAATTTGTCCTTAAGGGTATCAAATGTTGTCTGAAACTATTCAGACCAAATGAACTTCTTCCCTTTTCTCTGAAGGGAAGTAATGGGATATGCAATCCTAGAAAAAACCTATACAAACTGCCGATAATAGCCCGCTAACCCCATAAAACTGTGAATCTCTGGAACATTCTTGGGTGTTGGCCAATCAACAATAGCTTGGACCTTTGATGGATCCACTGCGATACCTGCACCTAAGATGATGTGCCCCAAGTATTTCACCTCTGTTTTGTAAAATTCACACTTAGCCAAATTGGCAAACAACTGATTGTCCCTCAAAAATTTTAATACCTACCTCATATGTTCCTCATGCTCCCCCATTGATTTAGAGTACACTAAAATATCATCAAGGAACACAAGTACAAACCTATCCAAGTAGGTACAAAAAAATCCATTCATTAGGCTCATAAAAACTGATGGTGCATTTGTTAAGCTGAATGGCATAATAGTGAATTCATAATGCCCATAGCAAGTACAAAATGCAATTTTATGAATATCAGCTTCAACTATTCACAATTGATGATAGCCATACTTAAGATTGATCTTAGTGAAGACTTGAGCTCCTTTTATTTGATCAAATAAGTCATCAATTCTTGGCAGAGGATACCGATTCTTGTTCGCCACTTTGTTGAGATGCCTATAATCTATACACAATCAGAGCAAACCATCCTTTTTCACAAATATAACTGGTGCTCCCCAAGGGGAAACACTAGGATGGATAAATCCTTTCTCTGAAATCTCCTCCAACTACAAACGAAGCTCCTGCAATTCCTATGTTGTCATTTGATATGGAGCCTGAGAAATAGGCTCAGCTCCAGGAACAAGATCAATTATGAAGTCGATGTCATGCTTTGGTGGCATCCCAGGAATTTCACTAGGAAAAACATCAGAATATCCCTTAAGAAGGGGGTAATCATCCAATGAAATCCCTTGTCTCTCATCTGAGTCCAAATCATTAACTGACACTGCAAATAGCTGACAACCCTATTTGAAACACCTTTTTAATTGCATAGTTGAGATCAAGCGTAGTGAGATAGGTCTCTAAATGCCAATGATCTCAACCTCATTACCCACATCATCAATAAAATGCACTACCTTATGCCGACAATCAATTATGGCACGGTGGGCATTCAACCAATCCATACCTAGAACCAAATCATATGAACCAAGAGGTAGGATTCAAAGATCCACTGTAGTTGTGAGTGACCCTATTAGCAATGTACAATCCTGAACTAGTGACTCAACTGCAACCTTTTCCCTGGAGGCCAATTTGACCTACCACTTAGTGCCTTGCCTAGTTGCCACCAATCTACAACGTTCCACTATTGAAGGAGAAATGAATGAATCTAATGCTCTGGAATCAAAGAGAATAGATCTACTAGTACCATTCAACACATCTGAAGTCTCAACTACAGTGCCTTGATGTTCAGCTTGGTGATTGTCCATTGCTGCAAATACCTGATGTGCTCTCCCTGCATCACCCACTGTTAGCTCAAAAGAAGTTGGTCTCTGACTAAATCCTGTAGTGCTCCTCTGTGGGAATTGTCTAGCAATATGCCCCTATTTCCCATAGGAAAACAACCTATACCACATCCATACTCTCTAACACCAGATGGTGCACTCAACTGCTAGAAACTGCCTTGAGAAGGTACCAAATATGTACTCTGAGCAGGTTGCACAAAGCAATCCTATCTAACTCGCTGCCAGCTTCGGTTCCTTATGCTTTGAGATCTATCTCCCTACTATGAATGTGATTTGTATTGTCTAGGCTATGACTACTGCTGCTGGTATGGACCACCCTTAGAGGGTGCCCAAAAATACCTAGAAGTCCGTGAAGCTTGAGGTTGTCCACCTCGAGAACCAAAACCTAAAACTGGAGCACTGCCAATCTGTACTCCTGTGTGTCCTCCTAATGCCATAGCTAGATTTTCTTCCACAAGGTGAGCCTTCTCAACTGCTACCTCCATTTTCTTCAGCTCGAAGACTCTAACTCCACCACTGATATGGGCATTTAAGCCCCTAAAAAAATGTTGCACTAGCATTGTCTCATCATTTATGATCCCTGCATACTGTTTGATCTCATAAAAATGACACTCATATTGTTCCACGATCATAGCCATCTATCTTAACTCATGGAATTCATCTGCTCTACGTTGCTTCTAGTGATCACAAAGAAAACAGACCTTGAACCTCTCCATAAATAACTCCCAAGTAACCATGTTGATGTCAATGTGTAGTTTATGTTCTTCTAGCCTCCACCAAGTGGATGCGAAGCCTTTGAGGTGCATGATAGCGCACCTAGACCTAGTGTTACTACCAAAGGGATGCATTGCAAAGAATCTATCCAAATCGATCAACCAAGTCTCTGCCTCTAGACCCCCACTAGATCCATCAAATGTAGGAGGTCGTGCTCTCAAAAGGTCTCTCATATGACCTACCACTACTGCATGTTGTTCAACTTTGTTTTCCCCATGTCTAGGGGATCTCTCCCTTTTCCTATCCAACCTCTATTCCTCTTCCTACCTAGGGCCTAGATGACCCAATATCTCCTCTAATAATTGTTGCAACTGACCACCAAGACCAAGTTGTTCTGGGTTCTGACCACCACCACCTATCGGATTGCTTTGGGAACTCTGCAGTTCCTCATGCTCTGAACCATGAGAGCTCAGAAGTGATGGACTTTGGTGATTGGCCCCATGGCCACCACCTCAGCCTCTTCTTCGGCCATGACCTCTACCCCTAGGCATGATCCTACACAACAATTGGAGTTATGTGAGATCAAGAGTTAATGCAAGGTTTGCTAATGGACTCAACTACCTACAATACCCAGTGTTTGCAAACCTAGCTCTGATACCAAGTTCTAACACCCCGACTCCCAAACCCCAAAGGAAAACTAAGTACAACACAATTTTGTTTTTTGAAACACAAAGTAAAAATACTATGTTAACTAATGCAACTAATATAACTTCTGATTACAAATTATACACCTGGGTCCCTTGGGGTACACGAAGAGACATTACATAATCTACCCATTATCAAACTTGATTAATCTAACATTCGTTTCTACTAATATAACTTCTCCATTTAAACATTTATAAAAAGTAAGCATTAAAATAAGAACGAACCACATTGATGCTATACAAGATTTCATAACCCATTTAACTTGGAAATAATAAGAATCATATTTACTCAAACGTAATTACATCATCAACAATATTTACAACTATGAATAGAATCCAAATTGCAATATGTGGTAATACAATACATCATTCCACAAATAAATCCCAATAAACATTTATCCAAGTTACAACATATGTCTGCACAATTACATGGGAGAGTTACATTTCAATTTACAAGATATGACAAATGTTCAAATATACATTAGGAAGTACATAACTCTTGATCAATCTATCACAACAATCTCTACACTGAAGAATCAACTGCCAAATGGGGAACCCAACGAGGTGCGAAGCACGTTCCACCCGACCACCCCGTGCTAGGAGTAGTTAAGAAAGGATTCTCGACCAAGGACTTCTAAGGTAACACATAAAACTCAACTCCAAACATGGAAAGAGAAAATCACACATATAGGAAACCATAACAACAAAAGTCCACTATCTAAACATGACAACAATATACACCAAGTTATAACAATAAACCACTTCTAGAGGATTCCAGTTAACACAACTAAGGGGAAAGCTAGAAGAGAGTGTCATCGCATGGCCTTACATGGATTATCCAGACATCCTATCACAAGGTTCCGCCTCCATCTATGGTTATCCTGACTGCCTATCTCAAGGCACCGCCCCATAGGGTGACTCATGTGGAATCATGCATTTCTCATAAAGACGAGATCATGATTATGCCAACCATGCCCTTCTTGGCCACCTTTAGTCTTTGGAAGCCCTAACAGGTGGATGAGGAATCTATAATTATCTTATTAATATTTAACTACCCATCCCCTAATTAATTAGTTAGGTTTTCACTTTTTACACTAACTCTAACGTGGGTTATCCCGATAGCCCCTTTGTGCACCAGCGCCCATGTAGAGCCACTCTCCCTAGAAGCCCCCAACAAATATCACAATCAAAGGGATTGTACTCTCAAGTACTCTAACACAAAATAAACAATCGTGAGGAAAAACCATCTCGCTATAACCATATGACTCAATTCCCTAAGCCAAACAATGCAACTCAAAGTATACACAACATCACAAACATAAACAAAATGGAATGAAATATCCGATATAAAAGCCTCCTAACTCAATACACCAAATTCCCAAACCTCTGGAAGTTTTAACAACTCTATCTCCTATAATAGGCTGACTAGTTTAAGGAACTCACATGTTGATAACCGAACTCAAGAGACCCAATAAAGAACTCAATAAAATAAATCAACTATTTATTCAATATCAAGAAAATGATTAATAACATAAATTCACAAGTTAGATTACATTATCGCACTACAAGAAATTTCATCTCAAAAGTCAAACCACTAATTTTCTCAGTTTTTTTCACTAATTGAAAACATTCACATAAATTTGATAAATCATTTACTTCAAATTTATAAAATCATTATAAATAACTTTCCTAATATTAATCCATAATTTATCCAATATATATATATATATATTTAAAAAAAAATAAAAAAAAATTAACATTACCAAATAATTCATATAAATAAATAAATATACATATTTATATACATATATTTATTTACTTATCTAATATTTGTATATATACACACACACACATATATATATATGTGTGTGTGTATGTATATGTATATATATATATATACATATATATATATATATACATGTATGTATATATATACATATATATACATATATATATATGTATGTATATATATGTATATATATATATACATGTATATACATATATATATACACATGTATATATATACATATATATGTATATGTATATATATACATATATATATTTCAAAATTATTATTATTAATATCGAATATATAAAATAAACAATTTAAAGAGATTCATATGTAAGTTTAAAAAAAAAAACTTTTATTTTCTTTAAAGGTGGGGCACAGCTGGGGAGCTGCGGCCTCCGTGTGGGGAGGAGGCAGCCCCACCAGGGTTGCGCCCAGCAGCCCATGGCTGTCGTGCACAACCTTTGTGGCTGCACCCACCCCTTTGGGGTGTGGGGAGGGTCGACCCCTCCCAATATTTAATATTTTATTTATTTATTTTAAAATAAAAATTATTTCAGAGATCCGAAACTTCATACAGACGAAAAAAGAAACAAATAAATTGGTCAGGAATTAAAATGTTTTTAGGACTCAGTTTATTTTTTATATAAAGAATTTATACATATAAGTTTTAATTTCACAGAAAAATTAAATTCACAGAAACAGTAATATTTATTTGCACATAATTCCTTTGGTGAATTTTTTTTTATTTTTCTAAATTGCTAAAATAAATTGGAGAAAAACATGATATTTATTTACAGGAAACATTTAGAAAATTACATAGCGATTACTGTTTTCCTGAATTTCAACCAGAGAGAGTTTATTTACAAAACTACAAAATTTTTATTTTCAAATTCCTCAATTTTGAACAGAGGTTTTCTACAACTTACTGAACTTTTGGTTTAACAACGTCATTTAACAAGGTTCTATGATTTTTATTGTGCAATTTTCTACAAGGATGACATAATTATAATGGAAAAACTGTGTAATTTTCCTACAGGGGTAACAACCTACAAGGGTAACACAAGATTTTCTTACAAGGGTAACAATTTTTAACGGCAAAACTCTACAGTTGGAAACACTATTTTCTATAGAGAAACTTCTATTTTCCACAGAGGGTACAAACCATTTCTCTTACACAAACAAATAAATTTTTCAAGAGAAGAAAGCATTCAAAACAAATGACAGGAAGGAACCTATTTCCTAAAGGTTGTAGAAGCAAAAATTGTGCAAAGCTTCGCCTGTGAGACTTACAGCTTTTGAGCTCTTCCTAGAAGCTTCACCTCCAGCCAAGATACCAGTCCAGAAAACTCTTGCAACCTTTTTCAAAAAGCTTTTTGAAAGTAAAAACCAGCAAAAATTACCAAAACCCCCACACTGTTCTTTAGCCAAAAATTTCCTGTAAAGAAATTTCTGTTACCCCCATGCCCATATTCATTCTGGGAATATTTTCCCCACCAGGAATTCATTAATTACCCAATACTTCTCGTAAACCTCTAATAAAATTATTTTAATAATTTTAAATCAATTTTATTTATTTATTATATTTTATTTTATTTATCTTTCTAATAATAATAATATAGCTTTAGAAGCTATTTAATTAACTCCAAAAAGAAATAGCAAATTTAACATTCTACATATCAACAAAGAAATTTTATTTTATTTAAACTATCCTTTTAATCAAGAATATTATTTAATCAACTTAACTATAATTAACTATAATAACACTATTAATTAAACATAATAATTAATCACACTTAACAAAAATTAATTAAATCACAACAAAAATATTAATCAACACTACACAATTACACACAAGGACAAATTGAAACAAAGACAACATTGGACTCATAGATGACGAACTTGGGAAGGGAACACTTTCCTAACCACTCCTTTTCAACATCAATCCCGTTGAGTTTATGAGACACGCTCAAACCTGACAAGCAGGTGGAGTCGATGTCTAGTACCTGCATCTTGCATAGAAACAAACATCATGAATCATATAAATCGTCATTGCAAACACACCGTGAAACGTAATCGCAGGGTAGCAGGGCACTTGCAAGAAAGTGATGCCACTTCGTCCTTTCACCAAAATGCACTAGCAAACACATCAAACACCATAATAGCTTAACACTCACAACACCAACATGTATATATATTATTAAAGAACACCACAAAATAGTCATGTAACACAATCACCATGAAATGTATCATCTAACAACATATGCAAAATCTAATGCAACTAATCCACCAAACCATAAATCCATGCACAACCAAAATGGTGAACTGATCACCCACATAACCAAGTACAAAAATCCATCCATAAGAGTAACAACAACATGAGGGGTATTACACGCAGTGCAAACACAAAAGCAATTATCTCCAAGATTTAACATATTCTCACCAACAAAAGAATCTCCCCTAGCCTCTGGAAGACTCCATTTAGTCACTTACATAAGGATTACACATTCTAATAAAACCCACATTCATACCAAACAATGACCATTCACTTTTTTCCACTACCACTCAAAATCATAAGAGAGCATAGAGACATGGTGGGATTATGAGACATCCATTTTATGATTAAAGACAAATATCAAATTCAAAGGTAAATCTTATATTCATCACTAGCTTCTTTTATCTTTTACGCTTTGTCAATCTTTCTAAGAAATGATACTTCTTGATTTACACAGTTAAATACAACACTAAAAAGGTATAAATCCTTTACTAATTAATTACAATACATCTATGTAGTTTCCATAAAATTACACATATCAATACATATATATCACAATTTATTTATAATCATAAATTATTCACTTGATTGTTTACTTATTTTCATATATAATTTACCATAAAAGTAATTTATCCTAAAAGTAATTTAAGAGAATGAAATGAATTATATACATTTACTTATACTATTCCTACTTACATAGGATATTATTTACTTTTCCCTAGAAAGGAGATAACCTAAGGGAACCCTATTTATTCTAACTTAATTTAGTTCAAAATATTCTAAATAAAAATGAGAATAAACTCCCTTTACTTTATTAAGGCATAACTTAAAGACTTCCACGTAGACCTTCCTTTCTTTCCTAGGCTTTAAGAGCTTAACTTATATTTTACTTTATTTTAAGGATTGCATTATAAAGTGAAGTGTTCCAAGGCAATGTATAAAATCTTCTTTGCTTTTATATTTAAACGCCCTGTCCAGCAAGCTCACCTTTTTAGAAGAGCCCGAATTTCTAATGGATAAAATCTTAGTTTCACTCAAGTTACAGAGAGGCATCAGATTTCATGAGGCAGAATTTATTTGTTGACAGGGTAGAGGGTTGACTCAGATTAAAGGCAACAATTGCCATAGATTTAACAATGAATTCATTGTTTTCTGATGACATCGAACTTCCTCATCCAATCTTAAGGCATCAAATTCCTTTGGTTGCAAGTTGCATAAAAGGTTATATTAAACGACAAACATAGATAGAAGGGCAGAAAAAAAGGTAGAAATCAATGATAAGGATTAAATTCTCAGTGCTCCAAGGTGCAAACTAAATAGGAGATACAAGAGTTGAACTACGACTTCTCAAGAAGAGCTCTCTCTCAATATTAAATAATGTTAAGGAAGTTTCCCTTAGATTCAAGGATTCAAAGCCCATCAACATGTGGTCCATTGATTTATTTCCACAATCGACCTACAATAGAGCAAGAGTCTACAAAGGCAAAGAGTTCGATAATATATTGGGCGGCCTTCACATGCGAGTTTGGCTATAAGATAAGGGATCTACAATCTAGAGTATAAATTTATCAAAACTAGACTTAACACAGGACCCAGCTAAGCCAACGCATTCTACAGGAAGACCCACATTCAAAAGTTAATCACACAGGATGAACGATATAAGGGTTCTATTCCACTATTCTGAAGGGATATTCCTTCAAGTACTGAGCTCACGAATAGTTAGGAGGAATGATATCTTAAATCAACCTGACTAGGAAGGACCATTATAACAATGGTATAAACCAAAGAGCCAACAATGCAAGAAAAATAAAACAAACATTTTTCTTAACACATTCGATGGTAAGATAATTCTCAGGTGGCACCAATTTAAGGCAAAAGATTACTGATGAAATTTGAAGCCTAAGATAACAATTAAGAGGTATGTATTGGGGCATGCAATCCTCATAGTACCCGTGGCTGAGAGGAATGACTTGGGAATAGTTTTAAAATCAATTGGAGGCACATTTGCTGAGGGACGCTGGGGAAACTTAAGTGTTGCACAAAATCAATCAAGGCACCAAACTATAGAAGAGTATGGCTCTTTCCAGACAAAGTTACGGCTTAAAAAAAAATAGATTCTAATGTTGAATACAAAACAGGGGTGGCACCACATAATTCTTTTCACACAACACAATTCAAAATTTTGAAACATATCTAATAGAAAAATTTACAGAAAAGTCACGATGTTTTACGGAAATGATTCAAGGGTATTCATTCAAGATTCTACATAATAACATACTCCAAGAAAGCATAAACCTAGTTAGAAAACAGAGGCACCTGATAAGTCGATTAACTAGGCTGAAATTAGGTGTAGAGTTTGATTCTTCGCTTTGCAGCTTCAAATAATTTTTCAAAATTTCCACCCATTGCAAAGCCCCCCAATTTTCTGCAACTTCAATGCCAAAAATCTCCAAAATGAAGAATCAAGCTTTTCAAAAACCATAAACCCCCAAAATTTTCTGAGCAAAATAGTAAAAAACACAGTGAGAAATCCATACAAAAACATCTGTGCAAAAGTCGAACCATAAATAAAAAAATATTGCTGCGAAGAAAGTGTATACTCTCTTTTCAAGAGAACCCTATCAAAAAGGAAACAATGTACCCTAAAACAACACAACCTGTATAACATTAACTATTTCATTGGGTTGCAAATATCACACACAAAAGCATGGCTTCCAATAGTGGCTCACATGGCAATCCCACAAAACACAGAAAGCTCCCAGTAATAGATAGACTCAAAACCTTCACCAGGAAAACGTGAACCCTAAATGAATCAATATTGGTTTCAATGGTAACCTAGATGTGAAGATTCACCAAAAAAATAACATATTAACTATTTTGCAACCATTCACACAAATCGGAAGCCATAAATAAAACAATATTGTCAAGAGTCATGCAAATGCCAAAAACCACAAAACACAAGAAATATTGATTTGAAGATTCACCAAAAACACACCAGGTTAACTATTTTTCAACCACTCACATAGAACCAAAGCCATAAATGGAACAATATAGCCAACAGTCACCCACATGCCAAAATGCACAATTTTCGACAACTGATGGCTAGCCTAGGTTGGTTTTTTTGGCTTAGTTTGTTGTTGTGCTTTGATATATATTTATAAGTATCTATGTGTGTGTGTGTATGTTTATATATATATGTGTGTGTGTGTGTGTGTATTTATATGTATATATATGTATATATATGCATAGATATGTGTATATATATTTATATATATATGTATATATATATATATATGTATCTATATATCTATGTATAGATATGTGTAGATATATGTATGCATATGTATATGTATATATAACATTCAAAACATTGACTATTTTGTTGTGTTGCAACCATAGATGGTAAATGGAAGCCACAAATGAGACAATATAGCCTAAGGTGGACATCAATGGAATGAATTGCATAACATTAACTATTTTATTCCATTCCAACCATTGCCATAGAATGCTAAAAATCGCAATTATAGACCTATGCAAAACCTTTCATGTGAAAGAGTGGTCCATATACAACTTATGTCTTTACATATATATGCATATGTAGATATGTATGTATATATGTATATGTATATATATATGAACATACATATATGTATATATGTATATATGTATAGTATGTATATATATGCATGTGTATAGTATGTGTGGTATGTACATACATATATGTATATATATGTATATGTATATCTATATGTATATGTATGTATGTGTATAACATGTATTGTATGTACATAAATATATGTATATATATATGTATATCTATATGTATATATATATATATATGTATAGTGTATATATAGTATGTATATACACATATATAGATATATGTATATGCATATATATGTGTATATATATATGTATATTTATATATGTATATGGCTATTTGTGTCAACTTTTCTTGGAATTTTAGTTAGCCTCACCGTGTTTCAGACTTCTTGCAGTATAGGAAAGGGTGGCAGATGGGTTATAGCTTTGGCTGGAATTTCTGTCATCCTCCTAGATTTTTGCTTTCTAATGGTCATGAAAAGGTGGCAGAGGTGGTTGTTGGTTGCTGTAGGAATAAGGTGGCATTTGTCGGGCCGTATGGATAGAGAAGGCTGGAAAAATAAAATGCTAGTTCGCATCAACATTAATTGTTGTATGCTTTGTGTGTACTGGGGATGGTCATAATAGTAGTTATTGTTAAACGCCTCGAGAAACAAAATGAGTGTCTAGGAAATTTTCAATAAGGCATTGTTTGGTGTCCTATTACTATACCTGATATTGGATTCGTGAGCAACGAGGGTAAGCTTCCATGAGGTTCAAGCTAGATTAGGCTTTGTGCAGCTTCTTTGAAGGTGGGTGGAGGTTATTTTGTGTTTTTTGCATGGGTAGATTGTTGGAAATGCAGAAGAAAAGTGTCGCCTATGATAATATTTTTCCCATTTTTGTGTAGGGAAGTTGGCGAGAAAAGGTGTGTTTGAAGGAAGTGGGAAGATGTGCTACAAGATTATTATTTGTTTGCATGGCTTTTTAACTTTCAAACCAATATTGTTTGATTTTTGGTTTTTCATTTAGTCATTATGGTTGTAATCCAATGAAATAGTCATTGTTATACAATCTATGTTGAATTTTTTCCTCTATATTGTTAGCCATTGGTTTTATTGTGTGTACTTTGGTTGGAATCCTTACAAGCCTTCTTATTTTTTGAGCTTCCTGCCAAGCGAGGAAAAGGTGGCAAATGGCCTTCCCTTTAAAAAAATCTAGACTAGAATTCCCACTAGCCCCCCTATTTTAATCCTTGTGGTGGTTGTTGGTTTCCTTGGAGATATGGCATGTGTTCCCCTCTGTGTTGATAGAGAAGGTGACTAATGTGGCTTATGTTCTTTTTCATAGGGCATTCTCATTTTCCCTCGTCTGGTGTTGGCTATGTTGTTTCGTTTTCAGTTCTACAATCCTGGAAAAAGTATTTGGATTGTCCCTTCAATAGGTTTAAAAAGGTATTGAACACATGTATGTGGCAGCTAATGTTCTTTGGTATGTTCAATACAAAGCCTATTGTTATAGGAATTCCTTTTCAAGAATGAAAGAAATAAAAAATTTCTTTGAAACTAAATAACTATCTTGTCAAAAACAATAAGTTTGAATGCTTTGTCTCCCTTTACAAATAATATCTTCTTTAATATATAATTCTTATTGAAATAAGTTGTAGTGATGCTTCATATGGTGCTTGATTAGGATAACAAGGTGTTGAGAGGGAAATTTTTTCCCATCGAATCTTTGAATAAACACCTTAATGGTCAATCAAGAGGACACACATATAGGTAGATATATAAATATCTATATGTATAGATGTAAATATTTATTTATGTAGACTAATTTATCTAATAGATGTGTATACCATATGTTTTCCTCGACATGCAACTAGCTTGATCATAATTATAAAGAGAACACACATCCAGACTAAATTTTCCCTCATTTTCCTAAACGAGAAGGCTAGGAATTCAAGCCTTTTGTTGGCTATAATATATTGTGTAGCCTGAAGCAAGGAATTATTATAGGTAAGAAAAGCTTTGAATTCATAGCCCCTCAACCAGTAATTTGAGGGAAAATTTTGTGTGGATGTTTGGTCTCTTGAATGCTAGTTATTTTTGAGACTAGTTGTATGGTTTGTGTGTTCTTTCACTACTTGTGATCATAGTTGTTGTTTATAAAGTTGTATATAAAGTGTGAGATGAAAGATTGGTCTTGCTTTATACTATACTTAATGTAGACACTAATGTGCATATAAATGAAACAACAAATGAAACAATGTTGGTAACAGTCACACGCATATTAGAACCCACATAATAGAATAAATCTTGATATCAAGATTCACCAAAAAAATACCAAATTCACTATTTTCGAACCATTCAAAGAAAATGGAAGCCATAAATGAAACAATATAGCCAACACTCACCCACCTGCTAAAACCCATGAAACTATAGTCTTTTGAACAACAATCAACACAATGAAATAATATTGGTTTGAATAGCTAGCCAAATGAAAAAACTTGCATAAACACACAAATTCAACACAAGAAACAAAAAGAAGAAGATGTTGTTGGAAAACCCAAATTGTTTCAATTTTCAATCAGGTTTTGTTGAGGAAAAAGTAGTATGTCTGTACATGGCCTTCACACACTAATTTTTTGGGTATGGGATTTTTTTTACTCCTTCAACTTTGTAACCATGTCTAGAAGGGAATTACATTGCTAACACTATTTAGGCTTTACATATATACATATACACATATATGTATATATACATACACACACACAAACATATATATATATATATATATATATATATAATATTGTGTAGCCCAAAGCAAGGAATTATTATAGGTAACAAAAGCTTTGAGTTCATAGACTCCTCAACCAGTCAACTGAGGGAAAATGTTGTGTGGATGTTTGATCTCTTGAATGCTGGCTGGTTTTGAGATTAGTTGTTGTATGGTTTGTGTGTGCTTGCACTACTTTTGATCGTAGCTTTTGTTTATCCAATTGTATATAAAGTGTGAGATGAAAGATTAGTATTGCTTTATATTGTACTTAATCTAGGCACTAATGTGCATATAAATGAAACCATAAATGAAACAATATTGCTAATAGTCACAAGCATACCAGAACCCATAGAATAGAATAAATTTTGATATCAAGATTCACCAAAAAAATACCAGATTCACTATTTTGGAACCATTCACAAAAAATGGAAGCCATAAATGAAAAAATATAGCCAACACTTGCCCACCTGCCAAAACCCAAGAAACTATATAGTCTTTTGAACAACAATTGACACAATGAAACAATATTGGTTTGAAGAGCCATCCAGATGAAAAAGCCTGCATAAACACACAAATTCAACACAGGAAACACAAAAAACAAAAAATATGTTGTTGGCAAACCCAAATTGTTTCAATTTTCAATCAGGTTTTGTTGAGGAAAAAGTAGTGTCTTTACATGGCCTTCACACACCAATTTTTTGGGTATGGGATTTTTTTTACTCCTTCAACTTTGTATCCATATCTACAAGGGAATTACATTGTTGTTACACTATTCAGGCTTTACATATATACATATACACACACACATATATATATATAGAGAGAGAGAGAGAGAGACAAAAATCGACATATATACACACATATAGTTTGTTGAGAAATGAGTATACTTATACTTCTGTTCCTCATTGGATCTTTGTTGGTTTCTCTCAATATATATGTGTGTGTGTATATACGCTAACCATTACCACTACGCGCACTTGCACCTACATACAAGCTTGCCCTTCATTATTATAGCTACTATATATATCTACATATATACATGTCTGTAGGGTATGTGCAGGATCATCATGGAAAAAACAGGCCCTTAAGTGGCAAAAAAGTTAGAAAAATCAGGGCTAGGCAACTTGCCGTAAAAATTTGAATAAGTTAGCTATATTATTTCAAAAATATGTAAGAATAGAATATGTAGAAAATTGAATGTAGTTTCTAAACTACTAGGTTATTTAAAAAAAAAAAGAAATCTATTTGGTGAAAATTTGAGATTTCAATGCAGTAGTACTTAAATTTCAGGGAAAAAATAAGAAGTAGGTGTTTGTCTGACCACCCTAACCACAATAAAATGATAATATTTTTTTATAATATTTTATATATAAGTAGAGGAATCATGCCCTGATGTGATGCATATTTTTTTGTAATTTTTCTAAGTAAATAATTAATTATGAATATTTTATTACAACTTTAAAAAAATATAAAAAACCCATATGTCTGACCACCTTAACTTGGTCAAAACTTCATGAAATTCATTTTTTTTTTTTAATCCTATAGTATGCAAAGCATAGAATGTGATGCATGTTTTGGATTAAAAAAATGTGATACCGTTTGAAAGCTATAGATGTTTTTCAATCGGCCTATCAATCAGGACTTTAGTCGTAATTTGAATAGAAAATGCATAATAATTACTTATTAAATTCAAAGTAAAGCATAATTTATATTGGTGGAAAGCTGAGAATCTCCTTTAAAAATCCTTTTCATTTCATCAATTTTGGGTAAAAAAAATGTTGTCAGCCACATACCCATCATATTGCCACTTTTTGGCCCATCATGATCCTGCACATACCCTGTATATGTATATCTATATGCTTTGTGTGTACTAGTGATGGTCATAATAATAGTTGTCTTTTAACACCTCAGGGAACAAAATGAATGTCTCGGAGATTTTCAACAAGGAATTGTTTGGTCTCATTTTGTTGCTATACCTGATATGGGAGTCATGGGCAATGAGGGTAAGCTTCTGTGAGGGTGCAACCTAGATTAGGCTTTGTCCAGCTTTTGTGAGGGTGGGTGGAGGTTACTAAACACATCAAATGCAATATAGAAATAGTATTTCCTTCCAACAATGGCGGCTACATAGATCCCATAAACCAAGAAATTTACAATAAGCTACAGAGCAACAATCAACAATCCCCTTTCAAAAATAACATAAACTATTTTAGAAATACTCCACAAATGATTTTTCCAAATTGCACCTCTTTTGACTTCCTTCAATTACACCTCTTCCAACTTGGTTTCTCTTCCCTCCGTCCTTTCTCTGTGACCTGCTAAAAATGAACATAGAACTATGACAACCCACTACGGCTGTGGAAATTTTGTGAAGGTAGTTAGAGGTTATTTTGTGTTCTTTTCATGTGTTGATGGTTACAAAAGGTGTGGGTTGTGATAATTCTTATATATCTATCTATATATATAAATATGTGTGTGTTTGTGTGTGTGTTTGTGTGTATATGTATATATTGATGTGTGTATATATATGTATATATATATATGCACAATACGTTATTGAAAATTGTATAGACATTCGCTTTGCTCTCTGAGGACTTTAAACATAGATGTTACTTGCACCATCAGCACTACACATAAACCATACAATGATTAGTGTTGATGCCATTTCACTGGCCTCCTCTATCACTGCACCAAACGCTTTTTAAATTAAAAAAAAAAAAAAAACAACAACACCTACTACATGGTGCCAGAGAGCTAGAACCACGAAGGCTGATGCAAATTCCGACCAATGTTTCCTATAGCCCAATTCTAATTGTTGTTGTCTAGCTTTGGCTATATACTTTCATTTACAATGCATAATAAAATAGCTAATATTATAGATTTAATGTTGTTTTCCAAAAGGCATTCTTTTCGATAGGGTGGAGCTCAAGAGGTTGTATTGTTTCAATTTTTGATATGGTCCTGGTGAATACATTTATGTAAGTATATCTATATATAAAAATATATATACATACATACATATACATATATATACATACATATATATATATGCATTGTTCATCACGCAAAGGACAAAAAAATTGTGGTTGGCAAACCAATGGATAGAAATAACCTAGGCTAGTGAGCAACAAACCACAAAAGAAAACTGGAATATGTTAAGAATTTTATTCGATTGCAACCATAGCCAGAAAATGGAGGTCATAAATTGAAGCTAACAAAAAAATTGACATTCACAAACCCATGCAAACCATTGCCTTGTTATCCTAAAAGAGGGTTGGAAAAAAATATCATAGGTTACACTTTCGATTTTCTTTTACAAACAGTGTTTCTTGCAAACACAAAAAATAGCCTCTAACCATCTATACAAAAGTTCCTATTAAGTTTTCCTTATGACACTTAGTATACATTCCATCACTCTGACAACTGCTTTTCTGAGGCTGAAGAAATAACAACTAGGAATGTGTATTTAATGCATGCTTCTCCCATTGCTAATCGCTATCTTGAAGAACAAACTAAACCTAGAAAATGACGCCCAACAATGTGTTATAAAAAATTGAAACAATATAGTTTTTTTCTTAGTGTGACCCTTTGAGAAACAAATCAATATAGCTATAGGAAAATTCCCTTTCAAACATTGTTCAAGCATTTGTTATCTTTTTGACTACTTGAAAAGGAAACTATTGCTTATACCTATTGTCACTACATGGAAACAATACAAAAATTAATGCTAATGCCATTTCACTGGCCTTCTCTATTGATGCAACAAACACTTTTAATATAAAAATCAAAACAAAATCTGCCAACTTCCTTTTCTGGACACACTAACTGGAGGCTAGAAATGAGACAATATAAGCTTTTCCAGACAACAACAATGAACAATGCCTTGTACAAAACAATATCAATTGCATAACATTTACTCTTTTATTCCATTCCAACCGTTACCACAAAAATATTTCTTGCAACAATGACCCATATGGAACATCCTCAAAACACAAAAAACTTGTAGTAGCAAAGTGAATCAAAGCTCCACCACAAAACGTGAATGATTGATGAATCAATATATATATATGTGTCTGTGTGTGTGTGTGTGTGTGTGTATACATATATATACATATTTATATATACATATATATACATATATATATACATATATATACATATATATACATATACATATATATACATATATATATATACATATATATATATATATATATATACATATATATATATATGTATATATATGTATATATATCTAATAGGGAAGAATGTGTTTTGGATAACAATATAAATTGTATAATATTAAGTATTTGATTATGCAATGAAAAGAGTGGAATATAGCCAAAGCTAGCGAACAACAATTAGATTGCTTTGTGGAGAACAACATAGACTATTTTAATATATTGTAACCATTTACATAGAACAAAAGCCATACATGAGACCATATTAATTTTTTTTGTGTGTAGATTTGTATGTATGTCAAAGTAGATGTGAGCAATGTACATACGTCCTCTTCCTAATGTTTATTATTTTCTCAAAATAGTTATTTATCTAAATCTTGACACGACATACTTCAAATGTTATACTTCATATTAACTATTATATACAACATTGAATCCTTTTTCCTAATTGTTTCTTTTCCTTCGTACTCTTAGTGTTTCTAGGGAAAAAATGGAGGAATTTTAAAATTGAAACAGTGAACATGGAATAACAAATTGTATGTTAAGTATTATTTGAATCATTGAAGCCCTTGTTATAATTAATCCTTTCCTGTCATATTTCCAATGCCTATGTAAAAAAAATGAGTGCTCATGTTGTGTTTTGAATTCATAGACCTTCTAGCTAGCCGCCAGTGTTGCAGCTCTTTGATTCTAAAAGAGTAGACACAATAATGTTGATGGCCTCTAGCTCTTCTGAGGCTGTCGAAGAATCCTCAAGCAACAATATTGTAAGTGTTTTTTTTGTTTAGTTTATTACTACTACCAATTATCTTGACATTTTCTCAAGTGTACCAAACAAACCAAGAATATACTTCATTTGAATTAACAATTACTATGATATATGTTCTAACTTATTTATATTTGAACTATCTGTCTTGTTTCCCCTTCAATTTATTGGCCATTTTGGAGTAACTTATATGTTAGAGGGGAAAATTTCTGAGTTTTCAAATGTGTCAATATTACTATTTGCTTTTAGAGTTGAGTCATAGTTATAAATATCTCATTGATGCCACTATGTTGAGTTTAATTTCCTTGTAGGCTACAAATGTGAATCCAGCCTTAACAAGAGATGTGGTATGATTTATAGATGTTGGAGATGTCATCCCATCTATAGTCCTCCAACTAATGTCTTACCAAAAAAGAGGAGGTGATCAAAGCCCAATTGACCATTACAAAGTCATCCTGTCTGATGGAACCCACATGCAGATGGGAACTTTTCCTACAAAATACAATGACCTTTTGTTTACAAGCGAGTTGAAAATAGGTTTGACTTTGTGTTTGACAAACTATTTGTCTAGAAAGATACGGGAATTTATGTTTGATATAGTTTTTCCTTACTTCTACTTATAGTTTCTTACTTCCTTGTTTGTCGGGGCTTCCTTTTAAAGTATTTAATCTTCGTTTCATTCTAGGGAAATTTTCATACTATCCCTAGATGTGAAGATGATAGATTTCTAGCTAATTGAAAAACCTAAATATTTTTTTAGAGATCAAGAAGAACAAAAATTTGGCTGTGAGTCACCCTCCCCATCCAAATGAGCCTCCACCTTTGGAATTAATACATCCCCAAGGAAAAAGGATTCTCTTTCAAAAATAAGCCCTATTAAAGGGTTGAATGTTTACCAAACCAAATGGACAATAAAAGGCCGTGTAACAACAAAGAGGGATATGTAGCATTATAGCATGCAATGGCACGAGGGGTAGGTATTCAACTTTGATATCATTGATAATGAGGACACAAAAATACAGATTACGTCCTTTAATAACATTGCAGACATGCATTATGATAGGGTTGAGGTGAGACGTACTTATTATGTGTTAAAGGGATCAGTGAGACAAGCAGACAAAAAATTTAATAAGTTAAACAACCTGATGGAAATCATTTTGGATCAAAGTTCAATGTTAAAATGTTGTGGTGATGAGGCCTTTGTGCTATAGAAAGTATTTATGTTCACCTCATTAAATGAAATTGAAAATTGCACTAATAATAGTTTAATTGATGTTATTGGCACTATGGTGCATGTGGGAATAGTTTCGATTATACAAAGAAAGGATCAGTCCCAAACAATTCAGAGGACTGTTAAACTTAATGATTTGTCATCCTTTCCAATTGATATTAATTTGTGGGGCTCAAATTGGGAAGCAAAAGGTCATGAGTTGGAGAGTTTGTACACCCTCGGTTTAGCTCTCATCCTTGCTATTAAAAATGCATGTGTTGGGTACTTCAATGGAGCTATTCTGAACAAATCCAGAGGGACTCTTCTATATATATAAATCTTGACATACCAAAAGCACAACCATTTATTGAAAGAGGATATATAGATCCACCTACTGTTGATTCCCCTCAGGCAATCCTTTGAAAGGTTGTTTTGGGAAATGGGAGAGTCACAATTGCATATATGTTCAACCACCGACTTGGTTTTCTAGAGGCTTTACAAGCTACTCTCAACGAAATAGTAAAATTTATAAAAACTGATGCATTATGTTAAATGCTACATGCCCGTTGGAGGTGAATGATAGGCAATGCAAGAAAAAGTGTGAATAATCTGAGAAAAATACATGGTTCTACCCAAAATTCTAGAGAATAGTAGCTGACTATGACTTTCGATATTTATTGCAACTAAAGATCAAAGACCACACAGGTGAGCTTTGGGAAATTTCTTTTGTGAGGCTACAACAAGCCTATTACAAATGTCAGCAAAACAACTTTACCCATTGCAATATGAGTCTACCGCTGAAATGAGTGTTGAGTCTATTATCAATGATGTCACATACACATCATTTTTTTCACTGTTCTAATCAAAACTCAAACTTATAATTCAGAAACAAGACTGAAAACAACAATAGTGAAGGTTGCAAAGCTTAACTTTGAAGATGAGTGCAAGTTCTTACAATCAGATTTGTCTGTTATTTCTCTTGCCATGCAATAGTCTCTAGAGATAGTTGTCGTACTGCCTTGAACACCAAAACAACCATGGCTAATTGTGACTTTGCATATTTCTTATAGTTCATGTTGGCTGGATATTTAGTTTTATTCCATTCCCTCGCATTTCTTGTCACATCAAAAGGACCTTTCCTTTCTACTGTGATTTCTTTGTTGTTTGTTTGATTGGTTACATATTAAGACAATGAAGTATAACTTATAATGTTTAAGTAAAAAATATTTGGTTGTTTTCTTTTCTTTTATTCATGTTGCTTATAATTTCATTACGTTTTAAGTGTATATTTCTGATTTAATTTTATACTATTTATTTATATAGAGTTCTTGTCCTTTTTAGGAAATGTATCGTTGTCTACACCTACTCATAGATCTAGTTGTGGACATAGTTGTATGTATGTGTACATTTATGTATGCATATAGATAAATATACATGCATGCAATTGATATTTCCCTGTGTTATAAAACTTCCTAGTACAGATGTGTACACATATTTGTTCGTGTGTTGGATATCTATGAATATATGCATACACAATTCAATATTTACAACTATCTATGAGTTTTTTTAAAAAGAATATTGTTTTCATCTTGTTTACAATGTTCTTAGTGCATAAAATATATTGACAGAGTTCTATGTAGATAAATGTATCTATGATATATTTTTCTATGTAACTATCATGTTTGGGTATCCATCTAATTCTTTCCAAGTGTCCTTGCTACTGCTTTGTGATCCCTAATGATAGTGCCATATTGGATGTGGATTTCATATGGTTCTTGGCTATAATGTTTGTTATGTATGTTATGTAGCTCAATCCACAACCCAGTGCTCAACAATGCGTCATTGAAACTACTGCAAACTGCTCAATTAGTTTGGTGAGTTTTAAATGCAAAGTATTATTGCAACCATTGGCAATATATGTAGCACATACATGAGACAATGTTCACATGGTAAGTTGTGCAAAGTGACGCTTGTTTCCTCTGCGCATGCAAATCAAATAGCTCAAGTTATATAGGTTTCCTTGTTTTTTGTAAGGGAGAGTTGATTGTTGTTCTCTGACTTAGGGTATATTTTTCTCTTTTTGGTAAGGTTGTATTAGGAGAGACTATATATTTTATTCAAACCAATATTTTTCATTCATGGATCGGCTTTTGCAACATGTCCCCTGTGATAATGTTTTGCCAGTGCTTCTCTTTGAAAACAAGATAGTTGTTTGCATGGGCTTCGCAACATGAATTTATTTCTATGCTTCTTTGTATGGCCTTTATTTTTTGGCTATGTTTGCAATGGAATAAAATTCTTAACATAATCCAATTTTTTTTTGTGGTCTGTTGCTTGCTACCCTAGGGTTTTTTTATCCATTCGTTTGTCATTCCCAATTTTTTTGTGCTTTCTGCAATCAACAATGCGTATATATGTGCCTCTTCATAAAGGCTCAAATTTCTCTTGGAGGTTAGGCATACAAAAACATTGCACCAAATAGAAAGCAACTAAATTGCCCATTTGAACTATGTAGACCTTCCTTTGTATTTTTCTAGAAACTGCAAGATACATACCAACAATTACAGTGCACTGTAAATCAAACAAGATGATCTTATACAACAAAATTGTTCATTATCATCATCATCAAAATTTGCTCTTCTTTATGGTAAGTGAATTTCTTCTCCTTTCCTCTTCACCTCTATCCATATAGAATCTGCACCCTCTCTAAATTCACTTCATTATCATTTTTTATATGTGACATGTAGTTGTCCTATTACACATTTTTTTCTTATAAATTATACAACCACTTAAATTTTAAGTTTTAGATATTGCTTGCCAATAAAACATGTTCGTAGTACCAAAGTTCATAGTTTTCTTCTATGTAGGTGTATCCCACTGAATGATTTTATATTATAGCTATAGTGTATTCGTATGTACAAGTTTTAGGGCTCCACAGAAATGCTAAATGGCTTTATGATTCCACATTCACATGTTGTGTGGTCTTCCCCTATATTTCATCTATATACAATGTAAGCCTACGTATCTTTTTTTTCATTTCTCATTTCCCAACTCCATGTCAAATTACAAAAAAAAGTATAACATTGATTTCCACTAAACAAATTTCCACAAGTGCCAAAGCATTACCTTCAACATTCACTAAAGTGGGGGAAAATTAATGTTACTGCTCAGGGTTTTGGCCATAGCCAATGATGCTCTATGACCTAATATGGTAGGGTGGAGAGCAGGATTCCTTTCCTATGTCTAGACTCCAATCCATTCCATGCATAAGGCATTTGTAGATTTTATTTACTTACATTGTTCTACTGCAACTCCATTGCATCTCATTTGTAATTAATTCTATAAGTCTTTATCTTTTGTCATTTTTTAATTGTCTACCAACCAAAAAAAAATTCCTTCGTAGGCCTTTTCATGCGATTAGATCTTGTATTGAGTCATTGGCAACTAAAACATTGCTCTCACCATTGATCATAGTGGTGGAAAGTTTATTTTCTTGCTCGGGGGTTTGGTGAGAGTGCATGACACTCCATGAGCCAATATGGTAGGGTGGGAATTGTGCTTCTTTTTTTTTGTGCGTACTGCATTCGGGTATGTGCAGGATCATCATGGAAAAAACAGGCCCTTAAGTGGCAAAAAATTCAGAAAAATCAAAGTTAGGCAACTTGACATAAAAATTTGAATAAGGTATCTATATTATTTCAAAAATATGTAAGAATAGAATCTATAGAAAATTGAATGTAGTTTCTAAAATACTAGGTTTTTTTTTTAAATCTATTTGGTGAAAATTTGAAATTTCAATGTAGTGGTACTTAAATTTTAGGGAAAAATAAGAAGTAGGTGTCTGTCTGACCACCTAACCATAATAAAATGATAATATTTTTTATAAGATTTTAGATATAAGTAGAGGACTCATTCCCGATGTGATGCATATTTTTTTGTAATTTTTTCCAAGCAAAAATTAATTATGAATTTTTTATTACAACTTTTTAAAAAATATAAAAACTTGTATGTCTGACCACCTTAACTTGGTCAAAAATTAATGAAATTAAAATTTTCTTTTTTTAATCCTATAGTATGTGAAGCATAGAATGTGACGCATGTTTTGGATTCAAAAAATGTGATACCATTTGAAATATATAGATGTTTTTCAATCGACCTATCAATCAGGAATTTAGTCATAATTTCAATAGAAAATGAATAATAATTACTTATTAAATTCAAAGTGAAGCATAATTTATATTGATGGAAAGCTGAGAATCTCCTTTAAAAACCCTTTTTGTTTCATCAATTTTGGGTAAAAAAATAGTCGTCAACCACATACCCATCATATTGCCACCTTTTGGACAATCATGATTCTGCACATACCCATTCTGCCACACACACTAGGTATGTCTAAATTATAATCACTCCATTCATCCCATTGAAAGTAGAGAGAAAATTATGTATTATAAAATATACAACTTTGATATATTTTGATTTACATACCGTCTATCAATAAAGTGTGATCGTTGGACTAGAATTCACACATTGTATATACATAGGCTATATATGGTTTAACCTTTGCACTAATTTTTTTGAATAGGACTGTAGCTATGAGTTTAAGCTTTTCACCACGATGGCTATAATGGAATAAAATAGTTAATGTTATGTGGTTCATTCTATTTTTGCATAATCACCACACTAAACTTCATAATTTTTTGTTATTCTTGCAGATCATATTCTAGGCATAATGTAGTGTTTGATGAACTAATGTGTTACAAACAACCTTTCAAAATAATGATAGTGACTGGAAAATTAGTGACAATGGTCAAATAGGAAATCATATCCTCATGTACCCTATATTGATTATAATAAGCAATATTCATTTCACCACTAATCAGAGTGGTGGGAAATGTATATTCTTGCCTAGGGATTTGGTGAGAGCCCATGAGGCTCCATGACCCAATATGGTAGGGTGGAGAGCAGGTCTTATTGTGTTGAGTTTTATTTTATAGTTTTTATGTACAAATTGCTATCTTTCTCACACAGGATTCACAAAAAAAATCAAATATTTTAGGTTGTGGTTACAACGTACTAAAATAGTATATCTTATACACTTTATGTTAGCAAGTGCATTGGCCATTGTTGATAATTGATATTTTTCTTAATCTATATCGTTCCATAGAGGAGGAAAGCAAAATAGCATGGTTGTATAGGAGGCTAGTAAAATGTCATCAAAATTGATTGTTGTTTGGTTTCTATGTAGTGGTGATCATGAAAGTAACATCTATTTTAAAATCCTCAAAAAACAAAATGAATGTTTGTGTAGTTATCGATAACGTATTTTTGGTTGTCATTATCTGGGTTTATGTTCTTGTTGAAGGTAGCTATGGAGGCCAAAAAAACACCATCAAAATTAATTGTTGTATGGTTTCTACGTAGTGGTGATGGTGCAAGTAAAATCTATTTTAAAGTCCTCAACAAGAAAAATGAATGTTTGTGTAGTTATCGATGGCATATTGTTGGGTTTCATTCTCTAGGTTTTGGTGTTGTTGAAGGTAGCTCTAAATGAGGATGGAAAGCTTCTGTGGAGGTGCAAGTGAATTCATTGGCTATGGAATCTCTGTGAAGGTGGTTGGATGTTATCTTGTTTTCTTTGCATGCGTTCATGGTTGGAAAAGTTGTGGGTTCTAATAAATTTGTGTTCATTTTTTATAGGTGGTGTAGAAAGAATGAAGGGAAGAGAAAGCAAGTGGGTAGAGATGCAATTGAAGGAAGCAAGAAGAGATGTATATTTTTTATTTTTCTGCCCCCATCATCTAGTTTCTCTTAGTCAGTTCTATAATCTCTTCATATTCACAGTTGCTCAAGAAAACATGCTTCTCCCTTAGGAGAGAGTCCAAGAAGTGGGATGTTGATATTATAGTATACATGTTAAACAAATGAATGAGCTTTGAAACAACTATGAAGATGAAGTGATTATAAGTCTAGCTAAGATAATGGGAACATTGATTTCACCATTGATCATAGTAGTGACCACCCGATATTAGAGATAGGGCCTCATTTTGTTCTCTTCCAGTTTATATTTGCTATGTGTGCAACTGAATTGCTCACTTGAACAATACAGTTCATTGGCATCATCATAAAAAATTGTACTTTATGGTAAGTACTTGCAGGGGTCTGGTAATAGCCGATGACACTCCATGATCCAAAATGGTAGGGTGGAGAGCATGGCACCTTTTCTATGTTTAGACTTCAATGCATTGCATCCAAAAGGTCTGGCCTTTGTAGTAAAATTTTTACATAGGAATATGGGTATTAGTTTTTAGATTTCTGTTGCAATGGCTATAATGGAATAAAATAGTTCATTCTATGCAGTTCATTCTATTTTTGCATAAACAACATACTAAACTTCACACTTTTTTGTTATTCTTGTAGACTGTATTCCAGCCATAATGTGGTATTTAAGACTAATGTCTTACAAACAACTTTTCATAATAATGATAGTGGCTGGAAAATAAGTAACAATGGTCAATTACACAATCATATCCTAATGTACTCTATATTGATTGTAATAAGTAATATTCATTTCACCACTAATCAGAGTGGTGGGCAATGTATATTCTTGCTTGGGAGTTTGGTGAGAGTCCATGAGGTTCCATGACCCAACATGGTAGGGTGGAGAGAAGGCCTTATTGTGTTGAGTTTTATTTTATATTTTTTATGTAGAAATTGCTATCTTTCTAACATAAGATTCATAAAAAAATCATATGCTTTAGGTTATTCTTACAACATAGTGAACTAGTTGATCTTATACACTTTATGTTATACTCCATTGGGAATTGTTGATTATTCTTATCTTACCTAAGCTGTAACATTCAATTATTGAGAAGGTGATGTCAAAAAGGCTATGTTGTTTCAATTTTTGATAGGGTTGTGTTGAGTTGTTTTCAATTCCCTCTTGCTCTCCCTTTATACTTTTCATTTTGTGCTTGAAATTTTAAATTACCTTGTTGATCATCTAATTGCTCTTCTCCCTTGGTAGAGATAGTTCAAGAACTTGGGTGTTGATATTCTAGTTTATATGGTAAACAAATGGACGAACTTTGTGAATCAAGTTCAACCAACTGTGAAGATGAAGTGATTGTAACTGTGGTTATGAATCAACATCCCAGTTCTTGAACTCTCTTTCCCAAGGGAGAATAGCCAATGACGCTCCATGAGCCAATATGGTAGGGTGGAGAGCAAACCTGATTTTGTATGTCTAGACTTCAATCCATTCCCTACAAAAGGTATGCCTAGATTTTATTTACTTATTGTGTTCTACTACAACTGTATTGCATCATCTTTGTAATTAATTGTATAATTCTTTATATTTATTTATTTATTTATTTTGTACCCATGTTGTGTGTTTATTACACTAACATTTTTTTGTTATTCTTGCAGACCATGCTCTAGCAGTAATGTGGTGTTTCATGAAATAATGTGTTACAAACAACCTTCCCGAATAATGATAGTTCCTATAAAATTAGCAACAATGGTCAAATAGACAATTATATCCTAATGTACTCTATGTTGATTGTAATATGCAATATTCATTTCACCACTAATCATAGTGGTGGAGAATCTATATTCTTGCTAGGGGGTTTGGTGAGGGTCCATGAGTCTCCGTGACCCAATATGGTAGGGTGGAGAGCAGGCCTCATTGTGTTGACTTTTACTTTATATTTTGTATGTATAGATCACCATCTTTCTGACAGAGGAATAAAAAAAATTCATATGTTTAAGCTTATGGATACAATGGAGTAAAACAGTTGATCGTATACACTTTATGTTAGATTCCATTGGGCATTTTTTATTATTCTTTTCTTGCTTATAATCTACAACACACAAATAATTAATTTTTTTTAACCAAAATTCGTCTACATTATTTTGTTGCTAGCTATGAAAAGATCCTTAGTTTGTATCATAAAGAATTTATGTAGTTTCCAAATTATGGGGTGTCCTTATATAATCATGAATTAAACTAATAGTATGCCACAATTATTATTCCCCATCTAAATACACATTAGTAATTTCATCAATTATTTAGACATTCAACCTTATCCACAATAATATTATATTTTGATTAACTAATGAAACTTAATGATATTGGTATTATTTTTAGATTGTTTTAACTATAGTTGATGTAGGGTTCTTTGTTACTAGCCACAAAAAGATCCTTAGTTTGTATCATAAAGAATCAAGATGCAGTGGCTAAATTATGGAGTGGGCTTATATAATGATGAATTCAACTAATTTTATGTCAACATTATTATTTCCCAAATAATTGCACATTAGTAATGTCATCAATTTAGACATTGAACCCTATCCATAATAATATTATATTTTAATTAACTAATAAAACTTAATCATATTGGTATTACTTAATGAAATCATTTCAAATTTAATAATAATATTTTTCTTTAATTAACAACTTAACTACATAATATTATTATTTACCCCGCCAAACCAATTACCAATAATAATGATGTTATTACCAAATAATTAATTGAATTTTAATACAATTTTTCTTCAACCAAACCTCCATATGTTTATATATATATATATTCTACAAAGTTACTTTTTCACCAACTATTGCTTACATGCTTTCTCCTTTATATACATATCCTCCTTCCAACCCATTAGGGTTAACACCCTCCTTTGGTCCGCATTATAATTTAAAATAAAATAATGATGTGAAATTGTAAGGTAGAAATGGGATCCAATATTGTTCCCACTCAATCACTTTAATTATCATGCATAATATATCTAGCCATCCATTGTATTGTTCATTTGATCCCCTCATGTGTAACTATATTATCTACATCTGTATATAGCTATTTTTCCCACTCATGCCATTCACATTCTAATGTTTTTCCATAGACACTACCTACACATCACTTTCCTTTCATGCCACTCTTCGCCTATTAGCTCATTGTTGTGTATTACTACATGGAATTGCTAGTTACATTAGAATGAAATTGAAATACCTATGTCTAGAAGAAAAATCACTTTAGGAATAAAATTATATTATTCCTAAGCTCTATCACCACTTTGCAAGATGCCCCAAAAGGTCCACCAAATGTACGTATCTCTCCTCGCTTTATCCATCAGTGGCTCAAAACATGAATCAAAACCACTATTGGTAGTTACAAAAATTAAATTAATACAAAAAACACAAAATTATAGTAATAGGTCAAAAACCCATAACTTGAGTTGCAAGTAGGAAACCTACAAGTGCAACTATAAGTGAGAAAACTATATATGTAGTAGTGAGTGAAAATCCACAATTGGTAGGTGTAAACATGAAATCCTTCTCAAGTTCAGGTGGCCAATAATTTCATGCAACTTATACAAGATGATTTCATTAGGAATCATGGTGAAATAATTGGCATAAGTGTTCTTTGGAACCAATTCAATAAACTATTAAGGTTTAGTTCACTAGAGTTTACTTATGATTGACATGTTTAGATATAAAATCCCACTCAAATTCAATTGGTGAGTAATTTCCCACAATCCTTACAAGCTAACAATATTGGGTATTATTTTAACATCATTAGTGAAACTGTTCATGTTTGAAATGGTTCAATAAATTTTTAAGGTTCAATTCACTATTGTTTACCCATAAATTCCAATGGCTATAAAACACTTGCAATCTTCCAAATGTTCATGAGGCTCCCACAAGGGAAGATGATGTCATAGTTTCTTCTATATAAAATAATTCAATGCAGGTAAAATTATTGAAATCAAGAAAATAATTAGATCAAACAACTTTTTTGGTTCACTTAGAAACTTTCACAAACCACTTGGCTTTCATATTCTTGAAATTAAAAAAGATATCAAAAACCACTAAATATAGGTTAAGTTTTAGTTCCTTAAGAAAATCCCCAAAAAAAATTGTTACAGCTTGAAATCTTGTAACTAATAGCATATTAAAACTTTGCAAAATTATAACTTCGCCATTTTTTGGAAAATATTCATCAAATTTGCATTTCAAATACCTATTAAGCACTTCTACAAGGTGAAATCATCATATTTCTAGATTTATTTCAATGAAATCCTCTAGGAGCAACAACCAAACAAACACAAGGAAACAAGAAGGACAAAACTAAAAGAAAATATTTTTGTTTGATGCAAGATTTCTTAGGGATGTCAATTTTCCTACATCACAAATATAACTACTTGGGATAAACACTCAACAAATATTTTAGGTTTATTTTGTGATATCTATGTTGTAGACTTAGAGGAAACTATTTAGTATGCTCATCTCCTCTTTGATGTTACCTCTTGTGGATTTGCATCATCTTGTTTATATGTTGTGGGGAAGAATTTACACCATCTTATTCATTCTCTACCTCATCATTTATCATGGTTTGGAATTGGTGTAAAGGATTATGAGCAACATTTGGAGGAGAAATCAAACTCATATTGAATTTGAAATGAGTAGAGCATGGGATGATGGTGCTATGTGGGAATATATTGGTTCATTTCCTTTGGTGCAAGATGGTTTTGGCAGTTCAGGTGGTCTTTCTAGGTAGGGCATGTGTCTCCCAATGGTAGTCACAAAAATTGTAGTTCATCACCTATCCCTTCTTCTCAAAAGGTACATTCACCACCAAACTAGAAATCTCCTTTCATGGGCTCCAAAAAGGTTTCATCTATTGTTGTTGGGGTCTCGATTCTACATTGTGGGGAGGGTACCACCATCAAAGTTTTGGTTCCTTCTATTGATTGTTCTTTGGGTAAAATGGAAAACTCTCTTATCGGTAAATTTGTGACAAGCAATCCTAACATTTAATCTATTAGGAAATGGGCTTCCTCTCATTGGCCTATCAAAGGCTCATTTTCTCTTTCAGCTCTCTCTAGGGGCCTTTTCTACTTCAAATTTACTCTTTAGGAGGATTGCTTGGTGGCCTTAATTGGGAATCCTTGGCTCTTTAGCAAGAAAAATCTTTAGTTTTGCAAATATTTCCTAGGTTTCAATTTTTGCTCACTTGGCAACTGCACTTCATACCTGGGTTCGGATTCCAGGACTCCCCCTAGAGTTTTGGGATGAGGAGATTATTTTTGGTGTTGCCAACTATTTTGTTAACTTTCTCTCTTTGGACTATGGGTATGTGTAGGATCATGATGGGCCAAAAAGTGGTGATATGATGGGTATGTGTAGGGTTTGTGGCTGATGACTTTTTCTTTACCCAAAATTGATGAAATGAAAAGGGTTTTTAAATGATATTCCCAGCTTTCCACCAATATAAATTATGCTTTAATTTGAATTTAATAAAGAATTATTATCCATTTTCAACTTGAATTACGACTAAAGTCCTGATTGATAGGCTGATTGAAAAACATCTATAGCTTTCAAATGGTATCACATTTTTTCAATTTGAAACATACATCAAATTCTATGCTTCGCATACTATAGGATTAAAAAAAATGAATTTCATAAAATTTTGACCAAGTTAAGGTGGTCAAAAATATGAGTTGTTATATTTAAAAAAAAAATTCATAAAAATTTCATAATTAATTATTTACTTGGAAAATAATTACAAAAAAAAATGTATCACATCGGGACATGATTCCTCTACTTATATCTAAAATCTTATAAAAAAGTATTATCATTTTATTGTGGGTAGGGTCATTAGACAAACACCTACTTCTTATTTTTTCCCTGAAATTTAAGTACTACTGCATTGAAATTTCAAATTTTCACCAAATAGATTTTTTTTAAAAAATAAACATAGTAGTTTAGAAACTACATTGAATTTGATACAAATTCTATTCTTACATATTTTTGAAATAATAAAGATAAATTATTCAAATTTTTACGTGAAGTTGCCTAACTCTAATTTTTCTGATTTTTTCACCACTTAAGGCCCTATTTTTTCCATGATGATCCTGCACATACCCCTATGTTACAAAGGAATGGAATAGGTTGGTGTTTTCTTGTTTATGTGAGTATTGAATTGAACAAAGTTTTGTTGACCTTGATCATTCTAGAGTCTTGGCTTGGTAAGTGGTCTCTAACCATTAAATATGGAAACACTTCTCTCTTTTATCAACTTTATTCCTCTATTGGACATCTCTACAATTCTTGTCCTAAAATAATTCCTAAGGTTTCCTCCCCTTTTCAAAAAAGAAACATGCTGGCTCGTCACCCCCCCAGCTTGAACTCAAGCATTCTTTTCCTTTTCCTCTCAAACTAGTGGTTGCATTGACCTTGTCTACTATCCCTATGTCAACCCCTTTAAATCCTACTTTAGGTGGCAAGGACTTCCTCTTAGAGACTCCCTCTTCTCATACTCTCTACTCCTCCATGGTTCCTACATCATTGGATCCTATCCTTCATATTCAAGATTCCCTTTCTCTTATTTTGTCCTAGTCCCTAACTATTTATTAGTGTATCTTATTTGAATCACTTTTCCTAGTCTCTAACTCATTGTCGATGGATGCCCAAGGGGTGGCATCCCCTTTGTTGATCACAAATCCTTTGTTGTAGCATTACCAAGTGGAGATTCTTCCCCCCAAAGCGTCTTCCCTAGTTCTAGTTATTACTTGTGTGGCTACTCCTATTCTTGACCCGGTGGTGTTGATGGCTTCACCTAAGGGGTTTTCCACCCCAGTGTTGAATGGTTTGTTGAGATTTCCTAAGGGTTATTTGAGGAAGTCAATGGATGTTGGGAATAAATCTAAGGCTAGTAGGAAATCTACTAAAACTACCAAATAGAAGACTACAACTAGAGATATTTCTAATGGGAACTAGGTAACATTGAAGAATATCGGATCCAAAAGAAATAAGAAATGATGATTCTCTCATGAAATATTTAAGGGATCAATAGCCTTCATAAGAAGAATATTGTCAAGGATCTTATCAAAGAACTTAGTCCTAATATTTTACTATTACAAGAAACTAAAATGATTGCTTTTGATTTTTAAAAATCTCATAAATTTATCTCGCCTGATGCTCTCTACTTGGTGGTTGATGCAAAGGGGGATTTTGGTGGGCTGGTTACAATGTGGAAACCTTTTCTTAAGGGTTCTTTGGTTTTTTATGGATAGAAATTTTCCTATGTTCATTTCTTGCAAAGTTACAATTCTCATGAAAATATTCTTTGCAATGTTTATGCACCAAATAATGTTATTCTCAGAAGAAACACTTGGACAACTTTATTGGATAGAAGAATCCTTTTTTTCTTAGCCACTATATGCTGATGGGTGAATTTAAATATACTCCCATCTTTCCCTCTGAGAATCTGGGTGGTATTATGGATTTGACTGACAGTTTTCTAGATCTTAATAACTTCCTTTTTTAGGGTGGATTATTTGATCTTGACCTTGAGGGAAATTGTTTCACCTAGTCTAACAAATGGGTTGGTAATGACCTTATTTAGGTCAAACTTGATATATGTCTAGTGTCCTCTAATTGGGATATGTCTTCCACTCACTCTTTATCCTCCCTCCTTAGGATTGGTTATGATCAAACCCCTTGATCCTTCGGTGGATCACCCCTCCCCATAAGGCCAAGAGCCCCTTTAAATTTGAGTTGATGTGGTCATGTCACCCGCAAATTAGGGACCTCCTTTTAGATTGTGGAGTATCAAGGTATGTGCCTTTGCTATATTTAAGTTGGCCTTCAAACTAAAAGATCTCAAGAAAAATTTGAAAGGATCAAGCAGGATTTTTTTTGGAAATATTTTTATCAGAAGAAATCTCTTATTTTGGAACAAGTTAGATAGGTTTGAAAAAATATATAGAGCTAGGAGCTCCTAAAAGGTTAGTTGACAAGAAAAAGAAGTTCCTATGTGACCTTCACAACATTATTAAGAAGGAATAAATTTATTGGAAGTAGAGGGCAAAGAATCAATGGCTTTGTGAGGGGGACAAGAATACTAGGTTCTTTCACATCACTACCTCCAAACATAGGAAGAGGAATGCTATCTCTAAATTGATCACTAAAAATGGTTCTCTACTGTCTTCTAAGGAGGACATTGCTCCAGCTAGTGTCAAATTTTTTTATAACCTCATCAATCTAGTCAGGACTATTTACTAGGTTGAATATCTTCTTGATGTTGTCCCTCACTCTGTGTCCCAGAGGGGTGTTCTGTTCATGGAAAGAGGTACTTTAGTTGAGGATGTCAAGGAGGATATATTTTCCCTCAGTCCTTTCAATGCCCTGGGGCCTAATGGCTTTCCTCCTTTCAAAATTATTGGGATATCATTAGTCAAGATGTTATCTTTGTTGTTAAGAAAATCCTCTCCTTCGTAAATATTCTCAAAGAATTTAATAACACTTGCATTTTTCCTATTCCTAGATATCCTAGGGACAATAGGCTATTCAATTTTTCCCCTATTAGCCTTGGTTATACATTCTATAAAATATGATCCAAACTATTCATCAACCACATTAAACACTTTCTAGATAAGTTGATTCATCTGATCCACAAAGGATTTGTTTCAAGTCATCAAATTATGGATGTCATTATGTTGGTCCATGAAACTCTTCATTCCATGAGTAAAAGAAAAAAAGAAAGCATGCACAATTTAAGCTTGGTATCTCCAAAGCCTATGACAAAGTGTCCTAGAATTTTTTGTTTGATGTCTTGCAAAGATTTGGCTTCTCTGGTAAAATTCTTCATCTTATTCAAGGTTGTGTTACCTCTCCCAAGTTCTTGGTGGTTTTCAATAGCAGGTGGGAGTAGTGTCATTAGAGACCATAGTAGGAAAATGATGTTGGCATATGTGATTAATCTTGTAGTTCAAATTTCCAATTTTACAGAGGTGACAATGACCTACCATGGTGTTGTTAGGGATCCAAATTTGCACCCTAAATTCCAAGTTGTGAACGAACTTAGCAGATTTGGATGTAACATGGGACTGCTTTTAGGTTGTGGGTATCCTATTCGAAAGCAGGCCTCTAGTGATAAGGATTGGCTTCCCTTTTTGATGCCACCTAACTACTAATTATTGAGGTAAAGGCTAAGAATTGCATGAAAATGAACCTAATACTAAAAATAACTAAGGTGATACAACAAAACAACTTGGACCTAATGACAACCTATCACATTCAAATTAATATCATAAAACTTGGTTTACACACCTCATTTTCAACTGTAGTTTACATAATTAATTTATAAGAAGGTCTCTAAACATGGCTTTTTAGGAGGAAAACAGAGGTTTCACAACTAACAACACTATTCAATAACACAACTTATAAACTATTAATATACATTTTCTACTAAATAGATTCCTAAACATGAGACAAGTTTGCAAGGAAAGATAGATTTTCACAAGACAAATAGATCAATCATTAACAACATAAATGAAAAACTTGAAATGAGAAGGTAAAAATGCTCTACTTTATTAATTCAAAGTGCTTACTATATATCATAAGTCCATCTGAGTTACAATACTGCTCCATCAAAAATAGCTCCAAAAAGAAGCTATCTTGTTGTTGGAAAGAAAGAAATCCCTCCAAAAATGCCCAAAATGAACATACTTAAGCAAAAATATCACACAAATCTCATGCATGTCCATCTAGAAGGTTCTAGTCAGATGAGGCACGAAAGACAAAAAAGAACCTTCCAAAATCACTCCAAAAGGCCTCCAAAATGGTGAAAATTCAAGCTCAGGCCCATCCATACCAAAAGAATGAAAAAAATACCACCAAAATGGTCTCAACTCCCTCTAAAAATAGTCAAAGACATCATCCCACACTTTCTCCATGTTGACAAGTCATCACCTTCTTCCACACATGTTTTCAGACTGCTTCCTTGACTTATGAAATATGTGCATTTTGAAAACACAAGACTCCAAAAAGGCATTAAAGCTAATAACTTGATTAGGTCATTTATAATATAGGTACTTAATCAGGTTATTTTACATTTCACAGTAAAATATAAGAGGGCCCACCATCAATAATAGATTACATTATATTTGCATGTAAACAATATCAAAGTGATTAGCAAATCACTTAAATGATATTTTCATACTTTGAAACAAAATGTAAAAATATAATGTAATGTCAAAATGCTTTCAAAAGCATTGAACAAGCTCAAAAATCCTCCAAGGAACTTGATCATTTTACTTTCTTCATCTCACATTCCAATGCCACGTGTTTGGTCAACATCTTATGATTCTCAAAGGAAAAATAAAAGGCTCAAATTTGGCCTATATAACATAAAAGTTTTCCACACTCCTTGGAAGGCACAATTTGTGAGTTTCCAAGGCACCATGAAATTATATGACCAAAGTTCAAAGTCATAGTATATGGGATTTGGAACAATTTATATGTTTCATGTATTAAAGGACTTAAATTTTGAAAAGGGCACATGTTTTCAATGATGAAAATAATGAAATTTTTTCCTAAGTCTTGAAACCTATCATTCGGCCCCCATAATGCATTAACATGTGTTAGATTTTTTTAAAAATGGGACAAAAATACCATCAGCATCAAAATAGGGTCAAACCCTAATCATCAAAAGATGAAAAAAAGTGGAAAAAAGACATCATTTTTCAATTGAGCACTTTGGAAACGTCTTGGCTGCATCGACAGAGCGTTTTCAAGGACTTTCAATGGTGGATTTTGAAACTAACAAAGCCATCTTCCACATATTTTGAAAAGGTAAGCTTCTTGGAAAACATTTTTATGTATGTTTTGCTCATTATTGCAGAGAAAAAAAAATGCTCAAATGAGCTCAATTTGTATAAAAAATGAACAAAATGCTTTAAATTTGCACTACTCTTCTACTTCCATGCATTTTCCAAAAAGATGCTTTCTTTTTCTAAGGATTTCTTGTGTTTACTCTATGATAAGGGAATTTATGTCCGCGCCCATACATTATATTACAAGTGTTGAGATTTGTTTTCTTCTGGGTTACCAAAACCCATGCCTCCATTCACTTCTTAGTAATACATCTTGTAGCTATTCCAAGTCCTTTTACTTGCTCTGAACTTAAAATGCAAAATGAAAACTTTTGTTACTTATTGTGGGAAGAAAAAATGGAAATTTGTAAGTTCATTTCTAGAAAGAGAAACTCCTTACCATTTTTCTGTGGATGAAAGCTCATTTTGAGCTCTCTGCCACTAACTGCTTACAACTATTCATTCATAATTATAGGGAATGCGATAAAGTGAATTGAAAATGATTAAATTCCCTAAGAAGGTGTAGCTCTTAAAGTCTTGGTGCTTGATGTCCTTGACTATCTCAACATAAGCCTGCCACCTTCATAGAAATAATAGAGCTCTGCCCCCTAGTGTCTTTTGATGGTTCCTTGCAGCATGGATTGTCATGAAATAAGTATTTCTACATTTTTCATAATGAGTTTGCAGGTATAGAATCTTCAAAATTCATGATTTCTTAATCTACCCTTATGCCCCTATCGACGCACCATCTTTTCTTGTGGACTATCATCCATCATACCTAGTACTATTTCTTAGTTTCCCTCAAAACCCTTCTCTTCTCTTGACCTCTCAATCCCCATGTTCTTGTGTAAACCTGTAGGAAACCATCCTCACATCCAACTTTACTCATGGCCTCTACCACTACTCATAATTGTTTCTAGAACCTACTACTATCACATTTAATTTTAATTTTTTTACTAATCATTTCATCAAAGTACATAATTGTGAGATAATTTTCTCTATAGTACAAACACCACTAACCATAATTTAGAAAGCTTTGATAAAATTTGAGTTTTTTCTAATACGTACCCTAAACAAGTTCACAACATTAACCACATTTAATTTTCAAGCAGCCATGTAATAAACTAATAAAGGTATTGGTACCAGGCATGAAATTGTTCTCACACAATTTTTCAAGAATTCTCATGGCTATATTAGGCTTGCAAACTTATCCACTTTTTCCAAGCTACAAAGAGCAGTTACAAGTTTACTATATGTAATAATATCATAAGTAAACTCTCTCTGCTATGCCATTGTGATGTTACATGTTGTCTTAATTTATTCATCATCATGTCTATCCTTTACCTTTTCTAGCTTCTTGTTTTGCATGATGGTTGTCCTTCGAATCTTTAAGCTGGGTATGTGCAGGATCATGATGGGCCAAAAAGTGGCAATATTATGGGTATTTATAGGGTATGTGGCTGACGACTTTTTTTTTACCCAAGATTGATGAAATGAAAAGGATTTTTAGAGGAGATTCTCAACTTTCCACCAATATAAATTATACTTTAATTTGAATTTAATAAATAATTATTATTTATTTTCTATTAGAATTACGACTAAAGTCCTGATCGATAGGCTGATTGAAAAACATCTATAACTTTCAAATGGCATCACATTTTTTGAATCTGAAACATGTGCCACATTCTATGATTCACATAATATAAGATAAAGAAAGAAAAATTAAATATCATGAAGTTTTGACCAAGTTAAGGTGGTCAGACATACGAGTTTTTTTATTTTTTAAAAGTTGTAAGAAAAAAATCATAGTTAATTATTAACTTGGAAAAAAATTACAAAAAAATATGCATCACATTTATACATGAGTCCTCTACTTATATATAAAATCTTATAAAAAAATATTATCATTTTATTATGGTTAGGGTGGTCAGACAGACACCTACTTCTTATTTTTTCCCTGAAATTTAAGTACTGCTGCATTGAAATTTCAAATTTTCACCAAATAAATTTTCTTTATTTTTAAATAAACCTAGTAGTTTAGAAACTACATTCAATTTTCTACAGATTCTATTCTTACATATTTTTGAAATAATATAGATAACTTATTCAAATTTTTACGTCAAGTTTCCTAACACTGATTTTTCTGATTTTTTTGCCACTTAAGGGCCTGCTTTTTCCATTATGATCCTGCACATACCCAACTATCACTTATATATGCATTATCATTGTCGTCTTCACAAATTGTGATATCTTCCTGCTGGTATGAGAATCATTGTTATTAACTTGTGAAAGCCCTTTCTAGGAATTTTGGTACAAGACTCTCTATAGGTTCCTACGTCACTGTCATGCAGGGTTAACAATTATCATGCTCCTTGTATATAGTTTGTTATGCATATATTGTTTATCATTCTTATAACTCCACCTTGCTCTTTCCATGGTTGTTAAATTTCTACCATTTTCGTTGTCTCAAAACAACAGATTGTGCGACCATCTATGTCAAATATCTCATGCCAATTAAAAGTTACACTTGTAAGTTGTGAAACTTGATTGCTTCCCCATTTCCATCAATAAAGTTATTGTCAACTTCATATCACTTGTGGAGGTAATCCTTGGGTCTGAGCAACTCAAGAAAATGCAGATAAAAGTTGATCATTATGTGACATTGAACATGGCAGTTGAAAATTTTTACTACCCTTCCTTTCGTCTTCATTTGTAATGTAATCTCTTGTGGCCATTTCTTGTTTTCCTTCAGTAAAGTCAAAAGACATTTGTCTTTGTTGTTGTCCTACATGACATGAGAATACATATTGCTCCTATGGACTTCCCTAATTTCCTAGAAGTTACTAGGTATCTCCTTGACTACATGCATTTCAAATGGTATTCTTCTCTGTAATATTGACATCATATAACACTATTATCCTCCAGAGATTAAGGGTCACTGATTCTTTTATGCTATATTCAATTTTGTGGACTCCTTGTTTGATGGCATTGCTTCTCAATATCACTGTTATGGATACTTGTTCTCAAGGGCATTGATTTTTATCATTTTGAACTTAGGTTCCTATATTTCTTTCATGCAATCTTGATCCATGTTGGATCATTTATGATGACAAAAACCCTTGCATGAAATATTATGAGCATATCCACTAATGATGTCCTTGCATTGAAATGTAGCATACATTTTTCTATCCCAACCTTCCTGGGTTCCATAATAATACTTGCTGCCCCAAATGTTTGCTACTTGATTTCCACAACAGTTGTTTACCTTTTCAATTATATTCCATAATGAACATTGTCTCCTCACTTTGATCCTAGTGGGCAGAAACATGTCACCTATGTCGGTAACCTAAAATCTCACCATCCTATGTGATATGTGGCTATCCAATAGGGTTAAGGTGAGAGGGACCTGACAATACTCTGGATTGCTCCCTCATTATTTAAGAGATGCATAATTGAACTTGATGCTTCTATGATTAGACTTGATGCATCTCCAAAATCACTTACTTCTTTTTATAAAATGGATCATGGATCCACTTAAGTGGATTGAAAGACATATCCAACAAAATGTGTTGTATCTTTTGAATTTGATAATGAAATTTGATCAACTAGTGTGATTCCATATTGATTCCTGAGATGCAAGTTAAAACATGACTATTTCTTCCACAAAACCAAGAAGATCATCAAGCAAATCAGTAAGGGATTGATGTTGAAGCTCTATTTCACTTGACATACTGATATTTTTTGGATGCTCCTCACTAGAATACTGTTCATTATCCAAGCTTGAAATGAAAACCTCCAAATCATCCCAAAATAGATCCTCATCAGTTTGTTCAGTAACTTTGATAATAAGAGGATTATCATTTTCCTCAGGGCAACATTCTTGAGGGAGGAGAAGACCCTATTCCTTTGCATTTATCTGATGTTCTGCAATTACAAGTTTTGTGATCAGAATCTAATCTGCCTAACTATCCACCCCTATACATGAAAACTCACCAACTTCATAAGCAATGGATTGGGGATCCCCATCCTTCTTAGGATCTTAAATTTGTTGTCCTAAATAACTAGGCTCCTCAGCACACTGTTGAAAATCTTGCTTCTCAATTGGAAGGTCTAGTTTCTCAAGTTCGACCTTGTAAGAGCCTTCCACTTGGGGAAGATCTTCAATCTGTTTTCCCATTAGCTTAGCCTCCTCCTATTTGAGCTTCTTCTACTATAGTCACTAACATGCTATGGCTAAATGCAATGGTTTACCATGCTAATCCTCTCCATAAGGATTAATTCATTTGGATCAATGGGCTGCTCTTGAGGGATGATGGACTGATTGTCTATAGGTACTACATTCTCTTGCATTGAATGGAATCCTTTGAAACTTGAAATTTCAAAATGAGAAGGATTACTAGGGGATTCTAGAGGCTTATTTTGCCTAAATCTCACAAACTTGTACTTGGAAACTTCTTGTTTAGAAAATTTTAGCCTAATTTCTACATCCTTTGCAACAAGTTGTTGGGAAAGATTCTCCTCAAATTGCCTCTTTTTGACCTCCCATTCCTATTCATTTGTCTGATCTTGGTAAACTTCATGTTACTACTGCCAATCAACCTCCTACTCACCTTCAATCTCTAACATTTGTCTTTGAAAATTATAAAATATATCATCAATGCTCATGTTGTTAACCCTCTGAGATTGGGCATGTGGATAATCATGTTGGTTGAAATTATGATGGTTTTGCTGAGAATGTTGTTGGACATATATAGGCTAATGCAAAAACTGAGCAGGGGTGGGAGGGTGGAAAACTTGTGGAGAATATTGATAATCTCATGTAATAAAGGTACTTAGACTAAAAATAATTGCATGCTCATTTTGATATGGTTGATAATTGTGCATATGAGCACCATTTTCATTAAAAGAGAGATGATAGAACATGTCTTCATAAAATGTAGAAATATTGGAGCATTCATAGAAGTTGGAAATTCATTGAAATTTCTTGTAAAGCAAGAAAACAAGGTCTAACTTTTATGAAAACAAGAACATACCAGCACTTTGTGGCCTAAAACTAGTTGTTATTCTTTCAGAGTCACCACGTATGTAAAGAAAATTCCTCCAAAAGGCTGAAACTACTACTATACACACCAAAAAGTAGCAATAAAATGCATAAAAATGAACTGAGAAGTAGTTCACCGGTCCCACCGGGCATGCCAAAACTATTACAGATCCAAATCTACACCCTAAATGCCAAGTTGTGAATGAACTTAGTAGATTTGGATGTAACATGGGACTACTTTCAAGTTGTGGGTGTCCTATTCGAAAGAAAACCTCTAGTGCTAGGGGTTGGATTCCCCTTTTAATGCCACCTAACTACTAATTTCTTAGGTAAAGGGAAAAAATTGCATGAAAATGAACCTAATATTGAAAATAACTAAGGTGATACACCAAAACAAATTGGACCAGATGGCAACCTATCACATTCAAATTAATATCATAAAACTTGGTTTACACAACTCATTTTCAAATGCAGTTTACACAAGTAATTTATATGGTCTCTAAATAGGGATTTTTAGGAGGAAAATAGAGGTTTCACAACTAACAACACTATTGAATAACACAACTTATAACCTATTAACATACATTTTATGTTAAACATATGTCTAAACATGAGACAAGTTTTCAAGGAAAGATAGATTTTCACAAGACAAACTAATCAATCACTAACATACATGAAAAACATGAAATGAGAAGGAAAAAATTCTCTACTTTATTAATTCAAAGTGCTTATTGTATCACAAGTCCACCTAACTTACAATACCACTCCATCAAAAATAGCTCCAAAAAGAAGCTATCCTGCTACTAGAAAGAATGAACTCCCTCCAAAAATGCCCAAAATGAACATACTTAAGCAAAAAGATCACACAACTCTCATGCCTACCCATCTAGAAGGTTTTGGTCAGATGAGGCTTAAAATACAAAAAAGAACCTTCCAAAATCACTCCAAAAGGCCTCCTAAATGGTGAAAATTCAGGCTCAAACCCATCCATACCAAAATGGTCTCATCTCCCTCTAAAAGTAGTCAAAGATACCATCCCACACTTTATCCATGTTGACAAGTCATCACCTTTTCCCAAACATGTTTTCAAATTGCTTCCTTGACTTATACAATATATGTGTTTTGAAGACACAAGACTCCAAAAAGGCATTAACGATAATAACTTGATTAGGTGATTTATAATACACCACTTAATCAGGTTATTTTACATTTCAAACAAAAATATAAGAGGGGCCACCATCAATAATAGATTACATTATATTTGCATGTAAATAATATCAAAGTGATTAGCAAATCACTTAAATGATATTTTTATACTTTGAAACAAAATGCAAAAATATAATGTAATGTGAAAATGCTTTCAAAAGCATTGAACAAGCTAAAAAATCCTCCAAGGCACTTGATCATTTTACTTTCTTCATCCTGCATTCTAATAACACATGTTTGGTCAACATCTTTTCATTCTCAAAGGTAAAATAAAAGGCTCAAATTTAGCCTATATGAAATAAAAGGCTTCTACACTCCTTGGAAGGCACAATTTGCAAGTCTCCAAGGCACCATGAAATTATATGACCAAAGTTCAAAGGCATAGTATATGGGATTTGGAACACTTTATATGTTTCATGTATTGAAGGACTTAACAAATTTTGAAAAGGGCACATATTTTCAATGATGAAAATAAGGAAAACATTCCCTAAGTCTTGAAACCTATCATTCGGCCCCCACAATGCATTAACATGTGTTTCATTTTTAAAAACATGGGACACAAATCCCATCGGCATCAAAATAGGGTCAAACCCTAATCATCAAAAGATGAAAAAAAGTGGAAAATAACATCATTTTTCCATCAAGCACTTTGGAAACCTCTTGGCCATGTCGACATAGGGTTTTCGAGCACTTTTAATGGTGGATTTTGAAAGAAATAGAGCCATCTTCCATAGATTTTGACAAGGTAAGCTTCTTGGAAAGCATTTTTCTGTATTTTTTGCTCACTATTAAAGAGAAAAATAATGCTCGAATGAGCTCAGTTTGTATAGAAAATGAATAAAATGCTTTAAATTTGCATTGCTCTTCTATTTCCATGCATTTTCCAAAAAGATGCTTTCTTTTTCTAAATATTTCTTGTGTTTAATGTATGATAAGGTCATTTCTGGCTGTGCCCATACATTCTATTATAATTGCTAAGATTTGTTTTTGTTTGGGTTACCAAAACCCACGCTTCCATTCACTTCTTAGTCATACATCTTGTAGCTATACCAAGTTCTTTTACTTGTGCAAAACTTAAAATGAAAAATGAAAACTTATGTTGCTTACTGTGGGAAGAGAAAATGGAACTCTGTGTGCTCATTTTTAGAAAGAGAAACTTACCATTTTTTGTGTGGATGGAAGCTCATTTCGAGCTCTTTTCCCTTAACTGCTTACAACTGTTCATGCATATCGATAGGGCATGTGATAAAGTGAATTGAAAATGATTAAATTCCGTAAGAGGGTGTAGCTCTTAAGGTCTTTGTGCTCTATGTCCTTGACTATCTCAACATAAGCCTGCCACCTTCATAGAAATAACAAAGTTCTACCCCCTAGTGTCTTTTGATGGTTCCTTGCACCGTGAATTGTCATGAAATAAGTATTTCTATATTTTTCATAATGAGTCTATAGGTATAGAATCCTCAAAATTCATGATGTCTTAATCTACCCTTATGCCCCTATTGACACACCATCTTTTCTTGTGGACTGTCATCCATCATACCTAACACTTTTTCTTTGTTTCCCTCAAAACCCTTCTCTTCTATTGACCTCTTTGTCCCCATGTTCTTGTGTAAACCTATAGGAAACCATCCACACATCCAACTTTACTCATGGCCTCTACCACTACTCATAATTGTTGCTAGCACCTACTGTTGTCACATTTTCTCTTCTTTTTTTTTACTGATAATTTCATCAAATTATGTAATTGTGAGATCCTTTTCTTTGTAGTACAAAGGCCACTGACCATAATTTTGAAAGCTTTGATAAAATTTGAGTTTCTGCTAATTAGTACCCTAAACAAGTTCACAACATTAACCACATTTACTTTTCAAGTAGCCATGTAATAAACCAATAAAGGTATTGACATCAGGCATGCAATTGTTCACACACTATTTCAAGAATTCTCATGGCTCTTTTATGTCTGCAACCTTACCCACTTTTTCCAAGCTGCAAAGAGCAGTTAGAAATTTACTGTATGTAATAATATCAGAAGTAAACTCTATCTCTAGTCTGCCATTGTGACGTTACATGTTGTCTTAATTTATTCATCATCATGACTGTCCTTTACCTTTTCTAGTTGCTTGTTTTGCATGATGGTTTTCCTTCCAATATTTAGACTATCACTTATATATGCATTATCATTATTTTCTTCACAAATTGTGATATATGCCCTTCTAACTATGATATCTACCAACTGATTTGAGAATCACTGTTATTAACTTGTGAAAGCCCTTGCTGGATATTTTTGCACAAGACTCTCTATAGGTTCCTCGGTCACTATCATGTAGTCTTAACAATTATCATGCTGCTTGTATATAGTTTGTTATGCATATATTTTTCATCATGCTTATAACTCCACCTTGCTCTTTCCATGGCTGTTAAATTTCTATCATTTTCATTGTCTCAAAACAACAAAGTGTGCAACCAACTAAGTCGAATATCTCATGCCCATTAAAAGTTACACTTGTAAGTTGTGAAACTTGACTGCTTCCCCATTTCCATCAAAAAAGTTATTGTCAGCTACATATCACTTGTGGAGGTAATCCTTGGGTATGAGCAACTTAAGAAAATGTAGATGAAAGTTGATCATTATGTGACATCAAGCATGGCAGTTGAAATTTTTTACTACCCTTCCTTTCTTCTTCATTTGTAATGTAATCTCTTGTGGCCATTTCTTGTTTTCCTTCAGTAAAGAAAAAACACATTTGTCTTTGTTGTTGTCCTGCATGACAGGAGAATACATCTTTCTCCTATAGACTTCCTTGATTTCCTAGAAGTTACCAGGTATCTCCTTCACTACATGCATTTCAAATGGTGTTCTTCTCTATAATATTGATATCATACAACACTGTCATCCTCCAGAGATTATGGATCAATGTTTCTTTGATGCTATGTTCCATTTTTTGGACTCCTTGTTTGATGGCATTGCTTCTCCATATCATTTTTATGCATACTTGTTATTAAGGGAATTGATTTTTATCATTCTAAACTTGGGTTCCTACATTTTTTGCATGTAGTCTTGATCCATGTTGGATCATTTATGATGAAAGAAACCATTGCATGAAATATTATGAGCATATCCACTAATGTTGTTCTTGCATTGACATGTAGCATGCATTTTTCTGTCCCAATCTTCATGGCTTCCATAACAATGCATGTTGCCCCACATGTTTACTACCTGATTTCCACAATAGTTGTTTACCTTTTCAATTATGTGTCACAATGAACACTATCTCCTCACTTTGATCCTAGTGGGAAAACACATGTCACCTATGTTGGTGACCTAAAATCTCTTCGTCCTATGTGATGTGTGGCTGTCCAATAGGGTTAAGGTGAGAAAAACCTAACAATACTCTAGATTGCTCCCTCATTATTTAAGAGATGCATAATTGAACATGATGCATCTATTTTTGGAATTGATGCATCTAAAAAATAACTTGCTTATTTTTATAAAATGGATCATGGATCCACTTAAGAAGATTGAAAGACATATCTAGCAAAATGTGTTGCATCTTTTGAATTTGATAATGAAAGTTGATCAACTAGTGTGATTCTATATTGATTTAATGTATTGATAACATGTATATCTTTGATCAAGTTGCTCAATTTCTTATTTCTCTCAAAGAATTCTTAGCTCTACCCTCGTGGGATCCACATTTACCCCACATGTTGTATTTAACTGAATCGGAACAATAAAAAGATCTGTCCTAAATCTGTAGATGAAGCAAACAAGTTAGAAAAAAAGATGCATATTTTTGGATGTGTTTGATGACTTCATTGTTTTCCAGGACATCCAAGGTTTGCATACTTATTTAATGCACTTAGGAATCAATTTATGCATGCATAGGTAGGTGTTCATGTAAGGTTTGAGATCTTTCATTGCTCAAAGCATTTCTCTAATATCATTGTTTTTTACAGATGCAGGAGCTAGGAGCACTAGGAAGCTGGGAAGGACACAAGTAGCTTGGGGGAATTTGCAAAATGAAAGGACACCTTCAAAACTGGTCATTCTCAGGAAATGACTGGTCTCCACACTTATATGCACATTCTATTTGTTTACTTATTCATGTATAAATTGTTTCTTTATTTTTATTGAATAAGTAAAGTTAGTCCCTTGGATTGTGAGGGACATGTACACTTCATGATTATCAATAAAGATTACATTTGTACACATATGATTCTCTTTTCTAATTTTCTATAATTGCAACATTGGAATGAAAATGTAATTTGTTTCTTTTGACAATCTCTATCATGCATATTGATGACTTGACTTAGCAGACTAAGGTTTATCTTTTAAACGTTTAAACAAAAAAGAAAAAAGAATAAACAGTAAGTTACCTAATTTTACCTGAAAGCTAAAAATCAAGTAACAGGTGTCTGTCTTGCCACATATATAGTTATCTCCAACCTAGTTATTGATGACGATTAAAGCAATACTCTAATGTTGCTAACTAGTATAGCCAAACTTTTCTAGTCTCTCAAGGATCCTATCCTATCAACATGGAATCCCATGATGAATCTTGCAAGATCCAAAACTACTCACATGTATAGAAATCATAATAAAGTGGTAAACCCCCTTTCCAAATGAGGATTCTTTCACTTATAAAATTAAAGTATGGGATACTATCTCTCTTATCCTTGGACATATGTGCAACTTAACTTTTGATGATGTCAAAGTACAACAACCTTTATCTTGAGTTGGATTTCCTATTAGTTCCTTCTGACACTTGGCCTGTTTGGAATTTATGGCATTTTTGTCTCCTTAGAATAGTATTTTCATAAGCTTTTCAATTCTTGTATGGGGAATTCATCTGGTAATTTCTACAACATTTTATCTCTAGCTCTATTGATTGAGAATATGGGTGGTGATTTGGTGTAGGAAAATTCTGCCTCCTATGAGGTGTGGAAAAATGACATTGGTGTTTGGACTATTCTCCTATGTGGTAAATTGGATTCGTTTGTTGAGAGTATGCTAGGGCATGACCCCAATTTGTCAACTAAATTTGCTAACTCCCAGAATGAGGGTAACATCACCATTGCGAGTTCTCCTTCCATGTGAATATCAAGATGATTGTGGAAGTCATTGGGCTACCCTTGGAAAGGGTCTGTATTCTTAGGAAGCTTAATGGGAATTAACAAAATCACATGAATAGGTTTCTAAAGGAGGGCATAAAGGTTAACAAATCACAAAATAGTTCAACCATTTGATTATCCTAGGGTGTGGAGAAAAATTGTGGAGGTGTTAAAAAGGTATGTCACAATGAAGAGTCACTTTCATCAGTTTCATCCACATCTCTTTCCCATGTTAAATAATTTTCAATATAATGCCAAAATGAACATTAATTTTTGGGTCCTCTCCTCTCTAGAACAGTATATCAAGGTTGTTCAGGGTAAGAATAAAACCCCTCCCATCCATCAAGGTTTTTTTTCATCTTTTTTGCTAGCATGCAACTCTTTCTCTATCCCTAGCATTTTTCAAAAACAACACCTTGGTCATTAGAAACTTGATCCTTCCATTAGAAGGCCCCCTTTCCAATTGTGGCCCTGAGGAGACTCTGCCCACCAGTCGTAGAGTTACTAGGGTGTAGGGTAAATACCTTGTTACAAAGGATCCCACTCCTAACCTCAAAAAGTATGTTTCATTCCTTGAGCCCACTCCCATTTCTACTTCTATTTTTGATAACTCTAAGAACTTAGAAAATGAGTCTTGGAAACCTACCCTTGAAAAATTATCCTAGTGGCTCCCCTGTCCATGATGATTATTTTGAAGTTTACAAATCCCCTCAATCACTAACCCACATAGCCCAAAAAGATCCCCTAGCTTGTGTGTTAATTTGGATGACACCTTTGGTGAGCACAATTTGGATAAGGATTTTTGTGTGGCTTGCATTCCCATGTGGTAGAAATTGAATGATATTCTGGTGACTTTCAACATTTAGAACAATATTCTGAAGTGGATTTTTGACCATCTCATCACTACAAAGGATAGAATTTAGGTTTTAGAAGCTAAGGTTCTCTAGTAGAAGACATTTTGTCTGGGTGAGGTCAAGGATGGTGGGTGTTGGTATTTTTTATCTTCCCTCACTATGTTATTTGAAAAATGCGTGAATGAGGAGAGTGAGGTGAATGAGCTCATATTTCTAGTGGGGATGAAGGAGGATACAGTTAATTTGCAACAAGAAATTGCCACTATGCAATGTAATCAAGACAAAACATTGTAGTGTCTTTGAAATATTATGGATTATAGTAAGGAGACTATCAAGAAAATTATGGTTACTATACAAATTTTCCAACAAGAACTACACAATATTAAAGGTAAATGGATGATAGAAATTGGTCATGATGATGGACATTCAAAGAAAGCAAGTAACAAGGAGGGTAGCCTTGCTCCACTCAATGATAAGGAGATCTTGACTCTATGCAAGGCTCCCCTAAAATTTGACAAGAAACTCCACTTCCTAGCTAAGGAGTGGCATGCCATTAGTGCCCTTCAGCTTTTGGGAGACTAGTAGTCGATCTGGTTACCTTTCAGTTTTGTTTCACCTTTTATGTTTGTTGTTCATACTACTCTATTAGTTGCAGTTTGTTTTTTTCTTTTTGGGTTCCTCGCTTCTCATGAGCCCCTCATTGGGCCTCTATAAATATTTTTTAATGGGTTTAGGCCCTTCTCATTTTAATCTAATTAAAAAATTTGGAGGAGAAATCTATAACTTCTCATCCTACTCTACATTAATCTCTACTAGATTCTAGATTCTCACCTTTGTCTAGATGTGGCTTAGAACAGTTGACTTGATTGTGATGGATTTCAACATTGACATGGGAACACTTGAGTGATAGATCACACATCTTTATATTTCTTCCCTAACATTCCTTTCAAGAATCTAAAGACTTTATCCATACATTCTTCTATTTTTCCTAAGGGGAGGAATATTGTTTTGATGAGAATGGATCATCTTTAGAATTGTATATCAAGCATCTACAATAATCACAAAACACTTTATTTTGGGGATTTTACATAGTCTATTTTCTTCTTTTCTCTTATGGGAGGGCCTTTTTCCTCACATGGTATTTTATTCTTATCATTATTCTTTCAAAAAAGCCTAAACTTTCTCATTTAGAGAGGATTTTTATCCCATTAGAATTTTTCATTTTATCCAAATGTCAAGGGAGACTATATTTCTACATGCGTACCTAGCATAATCTAGTAGTGAAGACCCATCTTTGCATTTATTGTAGCTTGTACATTCTCTTTATATTACACTTAAGGTGGGGTGTTTGTGTGAATAGGGTGTTTTACCTAACAAGTTAATAAATTAGGTTATATTCACACTAGTTATTGAAGCTTACTTTGTGAAGAATAGGAGAATGGGGATGCTTTATGGCCTAGGTCATAGAACACCACTATTATCCAATTTCCATTCAAATATGCCTTAGGATCCCAAATTGGATTGACTATCAACACAAAGGTGAGTCAATTCTCAATAAGGAAAACCTAAGGGAGGATTCTCTGAGCTTTGAGGGGTTCACCATCAAGAAAAATATTGGAAAAGACAACTTAAAATTAACTCACAAAACCTAGTGATGCAAGCCAAATGATGAGTGCAAATGATGAAATTAAGCAATAGCAAGTTAGGGTGTGTGTACTTGGGAAATCTGAGAATGTGATGAGGATTATGGAAATGTGAAAATCCTACCAAAATATGCTTGGGAGGACTAAGATTCCCTTACTGTTGTGTTAGTCTAGCTATTATTTTTTGGGAGAAATACAAAATCTTCTGATGTCAGAATAGAATCTAAAAGAATCCCTACAAAATATAGTCCTCGGGAGGACTAAGACGCCCTTGCTACCATCTTAGTCCCGATATAAATGTCTAAAATATTTCAATGTGATCTTGAGGCTCAATGTCTGCACTTCCTTATTCGATCTCAGGTCTTGAAGCTTCTAGATCTGGCTTGTAGGTGAGTTTCTGTGAAGATAACAACTTTGCAACTTTTCACTTCAATTATTCAACCTAAATCTAGAAACAAAAACATGCAAGAGAGGAAAAACTTGTTGATTGTTAGTAAATGGGGGTTTTCCTTGGTCAAACCCCTTGTTTGTAATTAAACCATGGAATGAAATAGAATAGTGAAGGGAAATGATGAATGAACTATGGCATAGAAAATTGGACACTCTTGGAAAACCAAATAATTTCATGCCTAATTTGGATCTACTTTTGAGTACCCTTGCATTAATCATTCTTCAAAACAACATTTATAGGCCCCTAAGACCCATTATTTTTTATCTAGAAGCCCATTTAACTTAAAAATCATACAAATCCTAACAAATAATACTTAATTCATTCATATCTCAAAAACACACCTCCAAAAACCACAAGTGGGACCCATTCATCACCTTGGGCGAATGAGTCCTCTCTGGTGGTACCTATTTTCCAAGGGTAGTGAATGAGTCCCTTTTGGAGAAAATTTCAATTTTGAGTGGGAATTTCACTGACCTAATTCAATTTTTTAGTAGATCTCAACCTTTTAGGTCTTAATAATGGAAAAATTAGGTATTGGTGCCTATAAATACACATTTTTAAGTCATTTTTCACAATCTTTAGTCATTTTTACAAAGCAAATTCAAAATTTAATTGTTAATAATCTTCCACAAGAAGTTTCATTAGCATTACTATAGAAAAGTTGAAGCTTTTAGATAGTAAGATAGGGATTTTGCATGTCTTCAAGCTCACTTATCATTCAAGATCCAACATTGCAAAGAGTTGATCATGGATGCCTATGGAGGATCATGGAGAAATCTAGGTTGAGGAGATACAACTAGCCATCAAATCACACCTTATGACTTGTTTTCAAAGTGATTCCATCTCCCATTTTCTATCTATCTTCAGATTTAAGGTTTGCATGTCATTTACATTCATTTGAAATGTTGTAGGGTTTCTTGGATTGAAGTCATGCATCATTGAAATCATATTTACTAGTCTTATTCTAGCACATTAGAATATGTTTTTGTCTTACTTCATATTTTCCTAGTCTTAGATGCACTTAGGTCTAAGGTTTTATGTAGATTTTATCCATTCAAGGTTTAACTACCAAATTAGGGGTTTTACCAAGGAAAACCCCCCATTAGAAAATAAATTCAAAGATTTTTTGCAGGTGTTTTTTAGAGATTCATATCCGGGTTTCTGTCAAGAAGTGTTGTACAGGTGACAAAGAGAAAATTTGAAACTTGAATTTTCAGAAAACAAGAAAAAGACTAATTCACCATAGATGGTGAATGAGTCCCATTGGAGGTGTCTGTCAAAGAAAAGTCTAGATTCTAGTACCCTTTGGTAGAAGCAAGATTCTAGGTAGAAACCCTTGTCTCGGACTGATTCGCTCAAGGTGGCAAATGAGTCCTAATCAGTAAAAAAATCAACATTTCTAGTTTTTCAGAGCATTTTCTAGTCTTCATTAGGTGCACACATTCAGACATGTAACTTTATGTTTGGTTCTATTTGCATTTTTATCCATCTTCTTAGGTCTTTTGCAAACAACATTGTATTTCCAAACACTTCATACTTCTTAGGTTTTTCATAAATAATCAATCCATTTTATCAGTTTGTTGCATTTAGATCATTGCATTTAGGAATATTTTCATTTTACTTGCATTAGTTTGAGTGAACCACCTAGATTTTGTGTGGGGTCTATCTCTCTCCTTTAGGTGAAAAACCGTAATTGAGCAAGAGAGTCATAGCATCCTAAACCTAAAAATCTATGGTTCATGAACAAAGTGATATGCTACAACTTACCAAACCCTTGATATGAAATCTAAAAACTTGTGTGAAGTGACTAGCTTGAATGTAGATCTTGAATGGAATGAATGATTGATAGATCTTGACTTGAAATGCTTTCTTGAATCAAAACCCTACATCACAAATGCTAGCTCAAAAACACACATGATGCAAAATAATCCTTGATTTGATGCTTGAATCTTGATTATGACTCCAAATTCTTGATGAACTGCTCTTGAATGCTTGCTTGGTCATAAACATGCATGAATACTTGAATGCTTATTGTTAGAAATCAAGATCTGAAATGCAAATAAGAAAAGCCTTCCACATAAGAGAAAAATAGAAAAAGCAAGAGATTTGGAAAAGATGTGCAAAATATTATTATTTAGGAATTGATAATTACAAGATATGATTTTCTTTATAAAAGAAAAGTATGCATAACCCTAATCTTATCTTGAGCAACAAGATAGCTCAATAAGATAAGGATAAGAATAATTAACCTAGGAATTAAATATTACCTAAGTAAAGTTATGCAAGTGTAATTAAATACTAATTATACTAATACCCCCCCATAAGTGCAACTTAGGGAGACTAAAAAAGAATGCACCAAAAACTAAGATGAATGGGTCCCAAAAACAAGGCCTAATCAGGTACCCATGTACAAATGCAGTAATGAGGTAGAGAAGGAAAACCTAGTGGGACAAAATCCCCCTACAATGAGATGACTGCTGCAAAGAAGCACTAGAAGAACACTTTGGAGTAACACTGGAACCGCAATCCAACAAGCAAGGAAAGATACCTTTGTTTACAAGAAACCAAAGTGGAATCATAATAATGTGACAGCAGACCCAATGCCACAGAACACTCGAAAACTCACAAACTGGAACAACCCTAGAATCTATGAAGTAACAGTAGATGAAATGATGACAAAATCTAGAAACCATGTGTCTTGATGTCGATGCCAAACTGAGACTAAAACTCTTCCATAGGAACAAGTACCATAAAGAATCTCGAACATTAACCATAAAAACATGGCCCTCAAATTGAGAAGGATCTGAACCAATGCAGATCAAGAAACATTAACTCCCAATCTAAAGTGTGAACTGATCAATCTGATATGTGTCAAGCTATGAGCAAAAAAGTGGCCAAAAGAAACTACAGAAACCAGATACAACCCATGCGAGTTGTCATCAAATCAAGATGAAGATGGAGATCAAAGTGCATGCACACTCTAATCAAATTATTATGCAAGAAACCCCCCTGATGGAACTTTATCTCAGTTCATTTATTACAATAACCCAATGATTGTAAAAGGAGAGAATGCAAACATGCATAAACAAAATATAAGATGATGTGGTACTAAAATGAAGTACAAATATTCAAGTTTCACCTTTCCAATTGCCAAAAAATCCAAGTAATCTCCAAAACACCAATCGGGACAAATATGGAATAATGATCAACCTGGGATAGATACAAAAAAAAAGTGCATGGACAAAAAAATAGAGCTCCTCAATACCTTTCCAACACCGCAAAGAAGTCAAAAATCAGAGATTGTGGCAAAAATTTATGAGCTTGGAAGAAAAAAATGAACATTTGACTTCAAACAACAATAAATGCAACTAAACAGAAAAATAAACTACACCACTAGAAAGTGCTCGGAACTAGCTTTCTGATGATATCTCGTGTGCCCAATTTTGATACCGTATGCCCAAGTTATGCCAAAAAGAAAAAAACTGCTCCTTGAAGGAAAACTTGGGTTAGGAGGGGCAAAGAGGGTCGTACGACAGTTGACGTCATGCTGACATCAACAATTCATGAGGTTAAATTTGACGGCCACCTAGCTGTCATGGAAAAAAACACCCCCCCTGTAAAAAATTCGATGGCCATCTAGAAAAACCCTGATACCCGAAATATTCCATAGGAATTTGTGGAGGGAATATTCCCTTGGTACTGTCGCCGCCAAACGAAGTGGACCACTGGAATTTTTTGTTTCCGCCGTTATGCATTGGCCACTGGGAAGTCTACCAAAGGATGGCGTTAGCTACAAGTGGGCCACGGGCCAACTTGGGCCTGCTGCCAAGGTATGACCCTGTACCCTGTGCATAGGCTTTAAAGCCTAAAACAAATTCTTTTGCATTGATTTTGATTTTCAAATAAAACAAAAACTAATAATTTTATTTTTTTGCATGTAGGAAAAAATATTAAGAAAAACCTAATTTTCTTTTTCTGAGAATCATGCACAGGGGCCCGTACACACATCGTACGGCTTCTGAAACAAAAAAATTTTGCCGCAGAAGCTCCCGACGTCAAAATAGGTTGAGTTATAATTCAATTTTCATCTCTCAGATGCTCTTGATCTGATGGCGAGGTCTGATCTGCCTCAAAATGTACCAAAAGTGTTGCAACTCCCAAATTTGGTAAATCTTCAAACCCTTATAACTCTAGCATAAAATGTTAGATTTAGGCGAAACAAAAGTCGATCTTGACTTTTTCGATAGCCCTGAACTCGAATATGAGCTCATATTTCCTCCAACTTTCACCAAAATTAACCATGCAAGAGCACCCAAATAGAGAGATAATCTCAAAGTATGAAACCCTTAAGGAATCCCAAACTAACTCTGCAATGATTTTCTCAAAAAATTGAGAAAGGGTTGTAAATCAAGGTTCTGGTACCATGTTAAAAACTAAGATCTAAAATGCAAACCAGAAAAGCCTTCCACAGAAAAGAAAAAAAGAAAAAGCAAGAGCTTTGCAAAAGATGTGCAAAATATTATTATTCAGGAATTGATAATTACAAGATATGATTTGCTTTATAAAAACAAAGTATGCATAACCCTAATCTTATCTTGAGAAACAAGATAGCTTAATAAGATAAGGATGAGAATAATTAACCTAGGAATTAAATATTACCTAAGTAAAGTTATGCAAGTGTAATTAAATATTAATTACACTAATACTTATATGTTAGGATGAGAATGAATGAATGAAACCTTATATTTATACTTATCTATGCTTAATATCTTGAAATTACACCACAACAAGCCAACATATGAAATCATTAATTAAAGGAGGCTAAATCCTGCCAAGAATTGAAATTAAATCTCAAAAATAACCTAAGGGGGACTAAGATGCCCTAGGTGGCATCTTATTCCCGAGGCATGAAACCGAGGGTATAGATTCCATAACAGAGCCCATTTAAGGTGCATTTGAAATTAGGGTCCCAAGACCTTTGGAGGACAAAGACGCCTTAGGTGTCATCTTAGTCCCAGTCCAAAAAGTAGGGATATATAGCCAAAATCATTAAATTATCATTTACTCTTTGATGTTTATCGGGATTAGCCATAAAAAGATACAATTCATTAGGCTCGTGGATACAAAATAAGACCAATTAAAACATAAATATGGATAAACAAAGCAAGGCGGGCCCAAACAAGTGTGAAAATGCAAGGGTGTGCATTTTCCTACACTATACTTAGCATACACATAAGATAGTTATCACTTTATATCTAATGTCACAAGATTAATACACATGTAATAAGTTTATGCAATTCTATGTCTCACCTTATTCTATATAACTAAGGGGTCCACTTTATATTCTTATTCATTCTAATTACTCATTATCACTATATATTTTTATCCTTTAATAGAATAGTATTATTCTACCATATTTGATGTCTCTTGTGCTTTCATTGGAGCTCCGAAATCTTGGGAGGTTACATCTTCAACTAAATATTGCATGGTATAGAGCGTTGTTTTCTAACTATTATAATTTTCGTAAAATATTAAAGAAAAAAAAAAATACTACATTTGTTTTTATACTTTTGCATTAATAGATGTCAATTTTGATGTATTTTATTTATTTATTAAACCTATATATAGCAATAATTATACAATATAATTTCAGTAAATCACAATTATTATAACTTTCATCTTCATTTGATAAAAAAAAGATTGTAAATTTCAATATAGAATAAAACTAAAAAGAGTAAATTTCTTATTAAGTAAATTTTTATAGAGCTTCTATAATTGTACAATCTTTTTGATCTAATTTTTATGAAGAATAGTCACTGCCTTAAACTTCCACAATAACATATTAACAAATTAAATGATATTTAAAATAATTATTCATAACTCTTACCAAATATTGAGTACTTATGAAATTTAATATTCTACTAAAATAACAATATTCAAATAAAACTCTCTAATTTCTTAAAAGAAAATAATGAATCAACAAAAGTAATCACAATTTAATATAAAGAAGACACAATAATCTCACCTTAAACAATATTTCAGATTGAAGAATTTTTATTTTCGCAACGTAAAAGGAAAAGAAATATTCACAATTCTTTTTAAAAATAAATTGTACCTAACTAGTGGCAAAATGCTTAAATATTTCTAAGCAGATAAGTTAAATATTTCATTTTGAGCTAAGATATTGAGGGGTAGTGTACTTGTATTATATATCCACATCTATGTCTATCTGTATGGATGTATGTGTTTACAGTTTTTGTAATTGTGTCTAAATCTAGGTCTCTCTTTCCCTATTTAATGTAGTCAATGAACTCTCGTGGATTCCAGTGGAAAAGAAAAAGAACAAAATTTTAGACATGGTCTACTCAACCATAGTGGTAATGGCCTACGAAGTGAATAAAATGGACACTGATTCCCTGAGAAGCTATAACCCATAAATGTAAAAGGGAAAGTATATGGCGTGCATGACATTTGGACAAAACATCCCGAACAATTAAATCTTGCGATGATGCTATAAATGCATGAAAGGAAGGATAGATCACAAGAGAATCACTTCCTCAATTTGATCTTTCCTACATCATTGTGTGCTCATGTCCATTTGTCATGTCTCTAATTGCCAAGATTAAACATTAGAAGTCAGAGAAGAAAAATAAAATTGACTTGAAAAAACTTTCAACGAGTGCAAGTTACCACAAAAGGAAAACCTAAATCATAGGGACAACCATATTCTTTAAGTGTTAAGCACATGCCTGACTTCAAAATCTCTTAATCATAAACAGTAAAATAATAATGATCATTATAATTGAGAAATTTCCAATACACCTGGATCAAAATATTGTTCTTTCTTGAAAATAATGATTTTAGTGAAACCGTAGAGCACTTGAAATTAATATTTGCATTCACTATCACTGCAAAAGATGAGCCAATATCATATCCATTTACAATAACACAATACAGTGCATCAAATATCATGCTGAGTAAATCCTCATTTAAAAACACACCACTGGACAAACAAATATCAAAATTGCACAACAAACCGAACCTTAAAACATAATCTTTATATTATTAAGAAAAAACATAATGATTAAGAAAAACATGCTGCGTGGTATTGTTTTCACCCATTAAGAAGTCTGGAGACAGATAACCTTTCTTCAGTGGCCAACTTGTGTAAGAGGTCAATATCACTGATTATTTAGAGAGGAATACTTGATGAACGGAAAACATGGAGACGCACGATTTAATGACAGACAACAGCTGTGGAGTGGAATGGATGAAGTCAGTAAGGCTTCTGCCCAACATAATTCCCGGGCGGATCGTAGTTGCAGGTGATGAAAATGGCACCGCCATTACATTTAACACGAGCACACCCAAGCTTCTGCGAATTTTTCCACACCACTTGAGTATAATGACCGCACATTTGCCCTTGAGCGCATGAATTGGAATTATAATCGTAATATTGCTTTTCGTTAACCCACGCACTGACGGCGTCTGCGGGCGAGAATTCGGCGCCATTTCCCCCGAAAAGGTTTTCTCCATACTCACCACCAGAATGCTGCAAAGCACAGTCCGCCATGCGCTGATTAGCATATATAGTTCTGTGCGTATGCAGCGACAGTATCATCCCACACCAGAGGACCAACGCCCACTTGAGACCTCTCATCGTTGTGAGGGCTTAAATAATGTGTTTGCAAGTCTTGGCCTGCACAGAATTGCAGGAAGTAGACGACCAAAACAAGCCACATGAACAACATCTTCATCGTCTCTAACAGATACTCATTTTCCTGAGAATATCTATCGTCAAATATCCGTTTAAAGGAGAACCAGAGCTCAACTTGACCTTCGTTTTCAATATGTCGTGCATGAAATGGCACTAAAGGAAGGATAAGCTTCGTCCGCACGTGAAACTTTTCTTCACGAAAACAGAAGGAATCACAAGAATCACGAAACCTAAATATTGGCGGCCAGTTTGATGTTGGGAGGTCGTCTCACGAAATGAGAATGCAACATGTTTTTGTTTCATTCATATCTATTTAGGCGCGTTCTACAGTGGTAGTAAGGAGATACGTGGAAACAAAAATAATATTTATTTTTAAAATTAAAATTATAAAATAAAAATATGAGTAATGCAATAAGTTTCAAATAATTTTAAAATAAAATAAAATAATATTTTAAGTTTTTTTTGTTTTTTTGGGTAAATGTATGGTAGTTTTTGTATGAAACATATACATAGTTAAAACAAAAAACTATTATTTATCTATTTAATGAATTATGAGTATCAACCAACTCTTAAGCGAATAAAACAATTTAAAATTTATATCAATAATAGCATTTGTTGATATAAAAATGACTTTACAATAAATATTTAGATAGATCAATGCAATAAAGCAATAAATATTGAAATTGTCATTGGTACATAGCTTGATTTTTGATAAAGTATTGAAATGTTTATTCAAATTGAGAAAGAGACGAGAGAATTCTTATCTCTGTGTGTGTCAAGGAAAATTTCTTTATACCATATGTCTTGTGACATGTCTCCAAAATTTAATATTAAATCTACATTAGGCAAGCTCGTGTAGACTAGAAAATGACTTATTATATGTTAGTACTTAAACCCACATGAGAAATCCTAATCCATGCATTCACTACCCTAAATATATTATGTCACCTTACACCTCATGGCCTCTTTCAATAGAAAACATGGTGATACTAAGCAATATTGTTGGAACTTTACTTGACAATAGAGAATCCTTGAGAATTTATTAATAGAAGTCACACACCATTGTATTGATTTAATATTGTTATAATAATATGGAAGGAAAAATAATCTAAATATGCAACATATATGTAATTAGCTCCCAATGATTTAGTGAAAAAATTAAGAGAGTTTGAGACTTAATATAATCAACATAGGAAAATAAAACCCTAAGTAGTAGACCATGTACAATAATTAGGTTTTCTATGTCGTTATGCAAGATGATGCTATAGATATAACTAATGCAACAAAAGAGATGACATTTTATTTATTTTAGCGCATGACAAAGAGTGATGTTCTCATGATATTGAATGATGATATGAACTAGGTTAATTTCATTTTATACATGTTCTCATCACATAATTTAAACTTATTGGTCTTTAATTTTGACTGGAACAATCAAAATTATATCAACAACCTTAAATTAAGTCAAGGAAACATCCTTAGCCATAACATGGTTAGAGAAAGCACTAATCTAAGTAATAGAATTATGTTTTTTAGTGTTAAAAATTCTCAATTGTATAATTCTTCTAAATTAGATTATATCACATACTAGGCCTATTCTCTTATGGAAAAACATAAAAGTGGTAGAAAAATATTAAAGTGTGAGTGGTTGTATGATGTGCAAAAAAATATGCATCAAGAAACATACAAAATAAATAATAGAAATTAAAAGCAAAACTAGAAGAATAATAGTTGGTGTATCAATTAGAGACAAATTGTGAAGCATGTATAAAATTATAGTATAATTACTAGAAACACACCCCTTGATTTTTTGTGTCCTATAAATGGTATAGAGAAACTAAGGAGAAAGAAAAATAGATAAAATGGAAAATACCAATGTGATAGTCTATACATAGTAAAGTAAGATTAAACATGATAAATTGACTATAGGAAAAATATTTTTGTATGATATTCTATGTATAACCATATGATAAGGAAATTGACATAAGAAAAGATGAATACCTAAGTTATTTAAATATCTATGATCATTGTGCAGGTTATAAGATGAAGATAAAATATGTTCCCAATTTTACCTAAAATAATCGAGAAGATCAAACAAAAATTATAGAAGAGCATAAGATAATGCATTTTTTAAGGACTATAAAGAAACATGTGAGAAAGGGAACCACAAGATATATCACCCAAATTATTAACCAAAGGGAGACAATCCCCTTTTTATACCATTGTATTAATGATAAAATATGGGACCACACCATCCAATAACTCTGATCTCATGCTAGCAATAAGAAGCAGATGAATATATTGAATATTAGGAGGGAAAATCTTTTCCTAGAGGATTTGATTGTTGAACCCCATAACTCCTAGAAATCACTTGCAACAAAAACATGCATGTTATAATAAGAGAGAAAAATCCACTAATTATGCTATGTAATCTTCAAAATTGAATTGATCAAGAAAGCATATAAATTATGGATGTTGGATTATTATAATAATAAATAATTAATATTTATAAAAGAAAAATGTAGAAAGAAAACATAGATGAAACCCTGGGGCAGGATTAAATTAGATCATAACAAGTTTCCTCATCCAATGCTATAAGATAAGAAGTCACATGAACTAAAAATAAAAAAAGAACTTCTATGTTAAGATTAAACATAATAAATTATATAGGGGACCTAATTAACTAATTGATGATTAATTAATTGATTAGGTGATTACTTATTTTTCTCTAACACCCGCTTAAGTGGAAATTAAGGAGATACTAAATATGTAATCATGAATGGGTTCCAGCTATAGGTCCTGATAAGGTACCCATGTACAAAAAAATGAATCTCTCATCACTAAAGAAAAAGAGAAAACCTCATGCTACTCCCCAAGAGAGACAAAATGAAATAAATACATACTTGTGAAACAGGGAAAGAATGATGACTTGATATGACCTTGAAGGACTACATCTTTCACATAAGTATAATGAATGTCGCCTAATAGGATAAAGAAGAAGAGAATAGTAATCCCATAATGAAGAAGTAGCTCTTTATCCAATGATGAAAGAACTAGGACATAACACAATCCATGCCTAAAAAAAAATATACTAGTGATTTGAGAAGCCATTCCCATAATCTATATGAGTAGGGAATCCAAAAGGAAAAGATGTGTTCCTTTGAAAAATTCTTAAATGTCTATATCATGGAACTAGATGGTATGAATCAAGAATCTTGTGAATACTATCGTAGAAAAAGCTCCAAAGATAATGTTATTGGAGTAACAATGATGATGGGGTTATCAAGGTAGAGGATATGAATATCCTCAAATGAATCCTCCAAATATATAATATGATACTACACAAACAAGGATGATAAGTATTATAGATATGAATCCTAAGTAATTATGTTTGAAAAGGGATGAATTCCATGTTGTACTTGTTATATTGTTGCATTGTGGTAGGTAACTATAACTGTGTAAATAGTTAACCAAATTGAACCACTTGCTACATCTAGCCACCTTTTTTGTATAAATACTTTCTATTCAGCCATAATAAATTATCAAGCTTTACCATTCTTCATATATGGTATCAGATATTGGGGAAGCACTAGGTGAAGAGATGCTTGTGTGATCAAGAGTTTGGAATTTCAAGCTTTTGTAGGTCAATGATCATTATCATCTAGAACAAATAGTTATGATGGTTGATACTCTCATCTAGAACAAACTTTATGCATGGCATTGAAGGCATTTTTATTGCAAATGATTTACTTTACATGGTTGTGTGAGATTTAAATCTAGCTTTTGGTAGTAGCCTACTGGAATCTTAATTTTTAAATGTGTGGTGTTTGATTCTGTAAATCAAGTATTTTACTTTCATTTGGTATCATGAAATCACAATTACTTTATTTACTATCTTATTCTAATGATTTACATGAAGGGAGATGTAGAATGTAGTTTGAGCTCACCCCCATTCTCAAGCTCCTCCTCACCATGGCTCACATCCTTGTAGGTAGTCATCCTCTCCTCCCCCTCAGGGTGACTTGGGGTGGCCTTCTAGATGAGCATTAGGAGAAGCTGATGGTGCTTCTAGGTGGCCTTCTAACAGAGCTCTTAGAGGTGTTTTTGGTTGGACGAATGATACTTCTAAATGGAAGCTCCCTCATTTGCATTTGGTGATCTCTCCTTAATGAGAAGATAAAGAAAAGGGTCATGATGATTGGGATCCCCTTGATGTCACTCCAAAACCTGCTCTTATATGGAGTAGGCTGGATGACAAGGAATTGCCTTCCTCTACTGGCACTTTCATGGCCACTTAGCAACTTTTTTTTTCTTCTTAATGTTTTCTACTTTCTAGGCATGGCCCAAGTGGCTTTATGCTTTATGGGATCTACCTATGTGACTCTTAGGGTGTGCCTTTCTACCATCCAAACCCTTTTTTGTGAATAAGTGTATATTTATCTTATATTAATATAGATATACATGCTTATTCATAAAAAAAATATAGGCATAAACTTGAATATTACACATTGTTTCTGTAGAGTTAGATAAAGAAATATAGATGCTAATAGTGTAGGTGTGAAAGGAGATAACATATGATGATAGTGATGAAGATTTGTGTTCATTAAATCATTGTCAAAGTATAACATACAATCTATTCAAAAAAAAATATGTCTAATTCATTCCAAAGTTTCTATATGTCAACAGGTCTTCTTCATCTTATGGATGAATTTTGTGGAATTTTAAATTTTAAATTTATTATGCCTCATAATAGTGTTTTGATGATTTTGTAATTGGAGTGATAAGATGGTATTAGTTTTCATTTTGTAAAATGGAAGTTCTATTAGATAAATATTAAGGATTTATTTTTCATACTTGGAAAATGTAAATTCAAATGCAATTAATGAATAAAAAATTATGGGGAAAAGTAATTGGAATGGAAGCTCGCCTACAAATCAAAATAAGTTATTGGATTGGAATAGTAGAGATGATTAAACCAAGGCTATTATCAGCCTTTCTCTTTCTAACTATAAATTACATCACATAGATTTGGACAAATCATCAAGGGAAATTTGGGATGATCTACATAAATTGTTTGGAGCTAAAACACTTAATGTAAATTTTTCCATAAAAGTTCAATTATTCAACTTCAGAATGGAAGATGGAATCACAATGTCAAATCACATTAGTAGTTTCAGGTCTCTCATTGGGAAATTATTTGAAGTCTAGGAATTGGTAGATTATGATGATGCTAGAGCTATATTGTTAAATATTTTTCCTTCAAATTATAATAATTTTATTTTTACACTCAATCAATTAACCTCTCAAAATATGGAAGATATGATTTCAACTCTTTTAGCAAAAGAGAAGAGAACAAATGCATTATATACAAAAGCTTATTGTCAACAAAAGAAGTCACTATACTTAAAAATAAATAATAAAATGTTGGGTACAAACAAAGGGGTAATTGCATGTTTCTATTATAAGAAAAAATGGTTACACACTGTGGTCTCATAGAATTTGAGCTAGTGACCTTATTGAAAGAAAAATCAAAGATCAATCAATTAAAGTTAACTTAGTTTGTATTGAGGATAAGTATTAGGATATATCAGATGATGAGGATGAGGATCCATATGCTCTTAAGCAATAAATTTACTACAATATTCAGATTTACCCAAAATATGCATATCATTTAAAAAATGGTGGTCACTAGTAGTAGGATTGATGATATGTGGACTAATAGCTACTACTGATGAGTTTCTAGAGTTTCACCAATTGGTGGATTAATACTTTCAACCTTTGATCATACATTAGGAAATATTAATTCAATATTGTAAAGTTTAAAACCTATCACTAATCCAACCCAATAGCTCACATGGGTCCTAACAAGGTATGCACCAATAGTACCCTTCGATTATCGTAACAAAAACCTTTTTTATTATTTAAAATGAAAAAAAAAGTTAGATATTTGAAACATCATGCAAGGTTGATGTTGGGTATTAATGGTGGCCTTGTACACAACACCATACATCTACACATAATTATATGCACAAAACTTGATGTCCATAATTTTTCTTTCAAATCCTTGTATTTTAACATTTGTATAGGAATTCATAATATTTTTAGGTCTTTTGTATGCAATGGTGATTCCCATTTTACTCCAAGATACATGGATTTCTCCTCTTTACCAAATATCTTCAAAAATAGACAAAAATTCATAGATCTTGTGCTCTTATACCTTTCCAGAATTGATTTTTTGAATTCCAAAACTCCCTGAAATCACTTGTAGCTAAAACAATTGTCTCATGAAGAAAGGGAAACTCATTGATTATTATATGAAACCTTCAAAATTGAATTGATCTAAAATATTATTTTAATTATGGATGTTAGATTATTGCAATAATGAATAAAAAATCCTTATAAAAAGAAAATGAAGAAAATAACCCTTGATGAAATCTTAGGTGAGGATAAAATTAGTGTTTTTTAGAGAAATGAATCCTATGTCAAATATCTTATCATGAGGATCAAGGCTTTTCTAATAAACATTGGAATTGACATTCAAAAGGGTATGAGAGTGACTTGTAGCCTTAAAGTTGAGTCAATCAACCATGGAGATTTAATTCTTTGAAGGCCTTAAAGATTGATTTTGATGTGATGCAATGATGTAACTATGCAAACTATGAAAATGTAGTGTTCTGATATGAATTATGATAGGTTGCAAACATAGATAAATTTAAGTTCTAGAAATTATGTACAATGTAGAAACTGATGCAATTGTGATTGAAATTTGAGTTGATTTTGGGTGATCTAGGATGTAATGATTCCGTAGACTGAGGACCTAGATTTGGAAACTACTTTCACAAGCCTAGGGTCCTTGGTTTTTTGCTTCTTCCTTCTAGGTTTGATTATCAAATCTTTTCCTATTTTTGAGATATTGCAAATTTTGTGAGTTGTAAACTTGTAAGACTTTGATGCATGAATGAGAAAATTGTCTTCAATATTCTTCCAATCCTCTTTAGATCTATAACCTACACACATAAAAGGAGTAGAAAGGTTGTGCCATATGGAGGTTTTCCTAAATAAAACCCTGTGTTGGTATTTATACCTCCACAATAGAAAAATTGATGATAAAAGAGAGAGATTATACTTTTGATGGATAGAGTGTAAACGATAAAAAGGTAATGAATTGACACTTTGCTGCAACTCAACACTCAAATTTAATCTCCTTGATGGATTGAATTCATTCTCATTATCTTCAATGATTCCTTGTTGCTTGAATTGATTTGATTTGAATACTTATAAGTGTTTGTGATAAAAATAAAATGCATACAAAACAAGAATGAAAATTACATAAAACTTGGCATGATGCTTGAATGACAAAATACTACAATAATCATGATAAATATTCTGTTAAGGAAGGGACACTTTCCTTTTAAAGTGTTGAAGGTTTTTTACTCCAGTGGGAGCTTTTGTGTTGTGCGTTTTGCAGATTTGTGAAAGATTTTATACCATGGCCTCCACCTCTCATCTAGATATTGATAATTTCAATGGAACTGGTTATGAGATGTGGAAGTTGAAAGTGGAGGATCTCCTTGAGGAGAGATCATTGGTTACCAGTTTCACTTGATAAGAAGCCATCTACTTCAACCTTGTCGAATGAAGATTGGAATAAGTTAGACAAGAAGGCTCGAGGGACCATTCGGTTGTGTATCACAGATTATTTCCTCTTGAATGTCTCTTCAGAAGACACAACATACAAGCTTTGGAGGAAGATAGGTGAAATCTACCAAAGTAAGAGTTTGTCTAACAAGTTGTATCTCAAAAGATGTTTATATTCATTAAAGATGAAGGATGGTGAATCTATTGCTGAACATTTGAATTCTTTTAATTTTATTATAAGTTATCTTGCATCTATTGATGTTAAAATAGAAGATGAGGATAAATGCATTTTATTGATTTTCTCTTTGCCGGAATCTTGGGAAAATTTAATTATTGCTATAACAAGTGGTGGTGTAGAACCTAAGATGGATAATATTATTCTCATACTTCTTTAAGAGGAGATGAGGAGAAAGACCATGCATAGTGGCTCCCAAGATGCCTTGCATGTGCGAGGTAGGCCTAAGGAGAAAGATCCTAAAGTGGATAAGAAGAAGGATAAGTCTAAAGGACGATCTAAGACCCCTGGAAAGAGCAGAGTGAAGTTTCCGAACTATGGTAAACGAGGACATGTGAAGAAGGAATGCAGATTCCTCTACGAAAAAGTCCTTTGATAACAGTGATTCTAATGCTTTGATTATTTCAGCTAACAAAGTTTGTAATGATGCTTGGCTTATTGATTCAGGTTCTTCCTTCCATATGACTCCTCATAAGGAGTGGTTTTCTACATACAAATAATATGATGGAGGAGAGGTCTTCATGGGTGACAATAGCTCACAAAAGGTTATCAGTAAAGGAAAGGTAAATTTGTGTTGCAGTGATGGGAGGGTTAAAATCCTTGATGATGTTTTACATATTCTAGGACATACAAAATGTTTAATTTCAGTTTCCAAGTTGAATGATTCTGGGATGCATGTGACATTTGACAAGTCTGGTTGCAGGATGGTAAGGAGAAGTTTGGTGGTTGCTAAAGGATCTCAAATAGGGAATTTATTTATGCTACATGCCTCTACTTTTTGTAACTCCTCTTTTGTAACTAGCACTGAAAATGCATGTATGTTGTGGCACCATAGATTGGGTCACATTGGTGGAAAAGGTCTTAGGACCATACTTGATAAGAAACTAGTAGACAGTATTTTTGATTATTCTATTGGTAAAAATGATTTTTGTGAGGATTGTTTGTTTGGTAAACAAAATAGGTCATCATTTCGTAAAGGAACTAATAAAGATAATGGATTGTTAGAACTAATTCATTGGGATGTGTGTGGTCTAGTGGATACATATTCTTTGGGTAGATCTCGTTATTATGTTTCCTTCATTGATGATTACTATAGATATACTTGGATTTATTTTATGCATACAAAATCTGAAGTTTTCACCAAATTTAAGGAATTTAAGGCATTAGTTGAAAAGAAAACAAATTATAAGATAAAAATATTGATTTGATAATGGGGGTGAATATTGTTCTAAGGAATTTGATGAGTTTTGCAAACATGCAAGAATTGTTAGGAAAAAGGCTACACCTTACACACCCCAACAAAATGGGGTAGCAGAAAGAATGAACCATAAATTAATGGAAAGAGCTAGGAGCATGTTAAGTAGTGCTAAGTTAGATAAATGCTTTTGGGCAAAAGCTATTGGTACTGCTTGTTATTTAATTAATAGATCTCCTTGTAAAGCTCTTGTTGATAAAAATCCTTATGAAATGTGGTTGGGTAAAAAGCCTTCAGTTTCACATTTAAGGGTCTTTGGTTGTGAGGCTTTTGTTCATGTGCCTCAATAGAAGTGGTCTAAATTGGATCCCAAATCTCAGAAATGCATCTTTGTAGGTTATGGTGAAAATTTTAAAGGTTATAAACTTTTGAATCCACTAAGACGAAAGATGATATTTTCTAGAGATGTTATTTTCAAGGAATTTAGAGCTAACTCTGAAGATGTACAACCAAAGGAAAAGTCAAAGACAATGCATTTTGAAACTAAGCAAGAAGATGCACATGTGGAAGAACAGAGAGATGGACAAAAAGATGGAGAAGAAGAAGAGAGTTCTGCAGAATTTGTTGTAACAGAAGAAGTTGAAAACAATGAGGATAAACATGAGGAGGGTATGTGTAGGATCATCATGGCAAAAACAGGCCCTTAAGTGGCAAAAAATTTAGAAAAATAAGAGTTAGGAAAATTGATGTAAAAATTTGAATAAGTTATCTATATTATTTCAAAAATATGTAAGAATAGAATCTGTAGCAAATTGAATGTAGTTTCTAAACTACTAGGTTTTAAAAAACTATTTGGTGAAAATTTGAAATTTCAATGCACTGGTACTTAAATTTTAGGGAAAAAATAGAAGTAGGTGTCTGCTGCCACCCTAACCACAATAAAATGATAATATATTTTATAGTATTTTAGATATAAGTAGAGGACTCATCTAATGTGATGCATATTTTTGTAATTTTTTTCCAAGTAAATAATTAATTATGATTTTTTATTACAACTTTTTAAAAAATATAAAAACTCGTATGTCTAACCACCTTAACCTGGTCAAAACTTCATGAAATTCATTTTTTCATTTTTTAATCCTATAGTATGCAAAGCATAGAATGTGACGCATGTTTTGGATTCAAAAAATGTGATACCATTTGAAAGTTATAGATGTTTTTCAATGAACCTATCAATCAGGACTTTAGTTGTAATTTGAATAGAAAATGAATAATAATTACTTATTAAATTCAAAGTAAAGCATCATTTATTTTGGTGGAAAGCTGAGAATATCCTTTAAAAACCCTTTTTGTTTCATCAACTTTGGGTAAAAAAATAGTCATCAGTCACATACCCATCATATTGCCACTTTTTGGCCCATCATGATCCTGCACATACCCAAGAGGAACCTCTTACTCTACCTTTGAGAAGATCCACAAGACAATGAAATCCAGTTGATAGGTATAGCCCACCTAATTTTAGTTGTAAATTTGCTTTGTTATGTACTGATGATGAACCTAGATATTTCAGGGAGGCTCTCTCTTCAAAAGAATGTGAGTCTTTGATGTAGGCCATGCATGATAAGATGATGTCTTTGAAAAACTATGACACCTATGATCTTGTTAGTTTTCCCAAAGGAAGAAAGGCCATTGGTTGTAAGTGGATATATAAAAAGAAGTCTAGTGTAGATGGAAAGTTGGAACGATACAAGGCTAGATTAGTGGCCAAGGGCTACTCCCAAAGAGAGGGAGTTGATTTTGGTGAAATATTCTCTCTTGTTTCTAAGTTAACTTCTATTATATTTCTTTTATCCATTGTTGTTGCTTATGATTTAGAAATAGAACAAATGGATGTTAAAATTTATTTCTTGCATGGGGATGTAGAGGAAGAAATTTATATTCAACAGCCTTACGGTTTTGTTGTGAAAGGAAAAGAACACTTGGTTTGCAGGTTAAAACAATCTCTATATGGTTTGAAACAATCACCTAGGATGTGGTACCAGAAGTTTGAAGCATTTTCATTAAATATGGGTTTTGTTAGAAGTGAAGAGGATCACTGTGTTTATTTTAAAGTTATTGATGATCAAATATTGATTATTGTCTTATATGTGGATGATATGTTGTTCATTGGTAACAATAAGGAAATGATTAGTGAACTAAAAACTCAGCTTTCCGGCACATTTGATATGAAAGATTTAGGGGTTGCTAAATATATTCTTGGGATGGAAATCATTAGGGATCAGGTTCACAGAAAGCTTTAGTTAAGTTAGAGTAAGTATGATAACACTATTTTGCAAAGGTTTAATAAGCAGGACTGTAAACCAGTAAATATTCCATTTCCTATTGGTACTAAGTTGAGTTTAGACATGTGTCCTAAATTAGATGATGATATTGATGAAATCTCTAAAGTTTATTATGCTAGTGCTATAGGTATTTTAATGTATGCAATGGTTTGTACTAAACCAGATATAGCCCAAGCAATGGGAGTTCTAAGCAGGTTTATGTCTAACCCTGGTAAAGAAAATTGGAATTTTGTTAAAAGGGTATTTAAATATTTGCAAGGCACTTCTGATTATTGTTTGGTTTATCATGGTAGTGACAATTTTGATAAATCATTGGACATACAGGGTTTTGTAGATGCGGATTAGGCAGGTGACTTGGACAGTCGAAGGTCCACTAGTGGCTATGTGTTTACTTTGTTTGGAGGAGCAGTGAGTTGGATGAGTAAAAGACAACCTACAGTTGCTTTTTCTACCACTAAAGCAAAGTATATGGCTGCTACACATGCCTCTAAGGAGGTAGTTTGGTTACAGAGACTTGGTAATTGTATTGGTTTTGATTGTAGGATAGTGAGGATTGGATGTGATAGTCAGAGTGCCATATGTCTAGCTAAAAATCCTATGTATCATGCTCGTACTAAGCATGTTGATGTTCAGTATCACTTTGTGCGAGAAATGATTGAGAATGGACAGGTCTTGATTGAAAAAGTTGACACTTTGGATAATGTTGCAGATTCTCTTATGAAGCCAGTCACCATGGAAAAGTTCTCTTGGTGCAGAAAGGCCATGGGCCTTGATCACTATACTTAATTCTCTGTAATTGTATCTCTATGGGTGTAATTTACAATGTATGATTTCAAGTCAGAGAATGTTAGGATTTAGGTGTCATCAACCTTGTAAATCCTTTAATTTATTATTCTCCTAAAGTGTTTTGTACATTTACCCATAAGAGGTGAAACTATTTGACCAACAATGGTGAAAGAGACAATGTAAATGTAGTGTTACTGTTACCATTTGTCCTTTTGGAAAAGGACAAAATAGCTAGGCATCCCACCTTGGAATCTTCTAAAATAAGGTTTTTGGGTCAAAATAGGGTGTTGTAAGAGAATCTATGACATGCATGACAATTTTCATAAGATTCTATGACAGTATGACAGATTCCTATGACAGAATATGCTATTTTTAGACCTCAGGTGCCCATGCATGACAGATGCCTTATGACAGCTGTAAGAGGCTATTTTTAGTATTTTTTGACCATTTCAAGGAGGGAGGAATGCATTTTTCTAGGTGGTATTTCTACCTATTGTTTGGTGAAACCATGGTGGTTTTCATCCTCACAAATCTCTATAAATTGGGGCCTTGAGCTAGAGTTAGTCAATTTAGTTTTTTAGGGTAACAGGGTGTTGCTGGATTTACAGGGAATGACAAGAGAAGTCTATTGCTGCATGTAATATTTGAGATTATCAGTAATATACTTGCCTCTCTTTTGGTGGTGGATTTTTTTCCCTTCGAGGCTTCTCCACATAAATTTGTTGTTGCATGTGTTATGTTTTCTCTATCTCTATCTCTCATTATTTCTTCACACTAAGGCTAAAGATTAATCTACATATTTCAGATTTGCATTCACTCATTTAAATTCATATTGCAAGCTTTCTTCACCTTGATTATCAACACCCTTGTTAGCATCCATGCCACAAGGAACTAGCTAACCAAAATGCCACGAAGGCACATAACTGACATCAAATACTGAAAAGTGCCACATATGCAAAAAACATGACCACCACAACAAACTGCATCAACACAAAGTTTATAAACCCCACACATAGAAAATTCTCAATTACCTATCACCACACCATCACTAGCACCACGCCTGTGATACAGACAACCAATCCTGGTTGTCACTAGAGGAAGGGAGGACACCTCGACTTCCTCCTCTTTCTTTTCTTTGCTCAACACGGTTCCAGTCCACCCATAAGGGGTCTTGATCACCAATGGCACAATAGAAATCACCTCCTCATCAGAGGGAAAACCATCATTCAACAGAGGAAAATATCGACCATAGACGGAGTCAGTCTCGACATCACTCTCAGAGGCTCTACTCGTAAGGTTGATGGGTGAATGTTGGCATCCATAGGAACCACACCCATACCATATTTTCCTTTGTTCTCCCATGAGAGACCACACTGGGATCTTTCCTTTGTCATCTGCCTTTCCTGCAACATCACCCTTGAACTACAACCTTCACCTGCACCTACTGGGTGTGAGTCTGGGCTTTTCAGTGGAAACATTTTCCTCCATGGTTGGAGCAGCTTCTGGTGCGTTACAACCAAACGTAAGGAAACTCAAGCTGGAAGATTTCCTTACTAGTTTGCTCATTTTCCTCTCTGATAATTGCTCACACCACCTTACCTTAATCAATAACATTTAAATGCTAAGTGTAAATGATCTGAATAGTAGTTGTTCCTTTCAATATTTATTATGTGGTGTAATGACGTTCATAATCAATGTCTAACATGCATGTGTAACTCAAGCAACTCATTGGTAGATGTATTGGCACCATTTAATTCCCTGTTGCATGGAAGTTTGTATGCTACCCTTCATGATTACCAGAATTTGCGTCTCCACACAAATTTAGATCAACTCAATTGCTTTGCAGGATGTTAGTCATTAATGCGGGTTGGATGCACATAGTAGAAACGGTCATCACATGTTATTTTTACAACTTTGAATGCTATCCATCGATCTTATGATCTGATGGATGATCAGACAACTAGCTTTTGTTTGACCTCCTTTGATTTTGAGCGGTGCTTCACTGAAGTTCTCATGACCAATCATTCAAATCCATGTCAAATGACATTTTCACTGTGTGGGGCTTCACCAACCGAGTAGACTGAGACAAGTGTCGATATCTCACTAATCTCACTTGTTTTAACCATTGTTCACTTTCATTCAACGAGCCAGTGAGGTATAGTGGATATCATTCTACCAGATTGATCTCAGCCACTTGTTGAACATGTTGACCCATGAGAGCAGTAGTGGGTAGTGGGTCCCACACTTTGCATGGACACATGTCGGCTTTTTTCCAACCTCACTGCATTTAACTTGTTGGCACATAACTCCCACACGCTGGCAAGGTACATTCTATATCTTCTCCTCGATCTTAGAATCTTGAAATATGCACATCACATAACATTAGCATTAAATGGATGGACTTGGTCTAGCCGATGATGATGTGACCATTGGGGTTAATGACTTAAGGCGTAAGTCACCGGGCTAAATTTAAAACCTGACTTTAGGAAAAGACTTGATATGGTGGAAAAATGATGACTGATTCTTCTAACTAATGGGGCCAGTAGATTGACGTGTCAGATGGCTTGAGAGATAATTTAAGGGGTCAATGACCAACCGAGCGGGTCAACCAAAAATTATAGCATTTACATGCTTTCATGAATGAAACCCTACTACCCTATGAGGGCAAGGGTTTATCAAAGAGGCAGACCAGATCCATGGAGAGGAAAAATCCATTAGGATTTTAGAAGCTCTAATAGCAGCTCATGCTTAGGGACGCATACCCCTGGTGGGTATGGTGAGAAACAAAACCTTCAGCTAAAGCAAACCAAGGAAAAAGGCCAAAAGAAGGGCTTACCCGGACAAGGCAAGCAACACATCAAGGAAAACCCAAACCCTATGTACAAAATTTATAGAACTATACATTGTAATTCATTTTAGAAGCCTCATATGAACTATTGGCTTGGATCCTCAAATTGGAGGCCCATGGCCCCCAAAACTTAGGGGAAGTTTTTACCTCTATCAAACACCTTAGCATGTCTCATCATCAGTGGATTCTCATGAATGTTGTGCAATTCTAAGTGTCTAGACTCATTACAATTAGTATTCCCCACAACACTTGAATTAACCATGCCAAAGTCATCCTTTCCCATCATGTATTCATCAAATTGTAATGAAAAAAAGAAAATGATATTCTGCACCATGATGAGGTGTGGTATCGCACCTAAGTTCATCAAATTTGAAAACTTCATAAGCACTATGGCTTACATCTAGGAATTCTTTCATAAGATCAGGAATGGGGAAAAAAGAACCAAACATTCCTTGCATGTACCTCTCATCAGCATTTCCTTTGGTGGGTGAAAGGAAATCCATAATCATATCCAAAAGATAAGGAGTATCTACAAAAAACTCAACTGTAGCCTCATAGTGATTAGCAAAATTCCCTTGGCTATCTGCATTTTCATATTGATCATCACGTGAATCAAATATATGTGCCAAATCAACATGTTGCTCCTCTTTAACATGACATGATATCAATGGAAAATTGATGCATTCAACCAGATTAGTCGTTTGATCACTGAAAAAGAAAAATTTCCTCCTTATTCTACCCCTTATTGTACTATAGATCATAAGCTGGTAGAAACTCAACCCCCTATTGACAGACAATTCTCACCATATATGTGCCACTAGATTTTCCCTTCCATTGATGAATAACAACATTAGGAATGACATTTTTAAATGAAGTATCCCCTTAAAACCTATATATGTACTTTCTAACAAATGTTCTAGTAATACCTAATAAGCATTCATCAGGGTTGTCCTCAAACAAAGGATTATTCCTACACCAATAAACATCTTTCTTTGTATCCTCAATGTTAGGTGTAGTTTCATCAAATAATTTTTTTTCCATATCCTGGACATAATTGGATGTATCTCATCATCTGCATCATGAAAAATACCTTCACCTGGGTCTTCCAATCCTTCAAAATTAGTGTAGTCACTTGAAGAACAAAGAGAAGCAGATTCACCAACTTCTTCATCACTTATGCTCATAACAATTGATCCATGCTCTAAAAATTCTTCACATGAGGGGAATTGTTCACTACCTAAAATGTAGATCCCTTCAAGGCTATTGACATACCCACTACTATAATCTATGGATTCAATCTCTAACTCATAAGAGGAATCATATTCAGCTGAAGATTATGCAAAATAAACTTCACCTTTCTGATTCCTTGCTTGAGCCTTGTTATAAACATCAAAAATATCCCCACTATTAGGTGACACAGGGTTAATTCTAGCAAAATGCATCTTTGTGGTTTCATGCATTTTCTTTGTACACTCATGGCTTAAGACATCTAGAGGGGGGTAATGAGAGATGACCTCCTTGACTTCACATTTTGTTTCTTCATCCTCATCACTATTAGGTGCATCTATCTCTAGACTATTTGTGAAATGACAACACTCAATAGCTAATTTTCTTGATACTAATGCTTCATGTGGATCTATCAGTGTTAATCTTTGTCTCTCCTCATTCTGACAATCACTATCCACATTGTGGGGGGGAATGGGATATATAAAACCATGCTTGACCTCTTCAACTATACTTATCCAATCCACCATTTGATCAATGCTTTGGGGCTTCATATCTTCAGTCCATTTGCTTGATCCTGGTGTTTAGGCTTCACAAAATAGATTAATACACATTAGTTCATTTGGTCTAAGCCCTAAGGGAATTTCCATTAAAATATCCAAGAACCTTGAGAACAAGTCATATGCCGACTCATTTGTATGCCTCTTTATTTCATACAATTTCCCAATAGATAACATCAAATTCATCCCTCCCCTACATGGAAAGTTAGAGGCTAATACTTGCTCTGAATTTCTTGAAAATGATGTAACCACAATATCTAAAGGGTCCTCATCTTGATGAACATTTTTACTTTCTGATTGACCCAATTGGATTGTATGGACACTACTAGAACTAGCAGGTTTGGTCACTGCAAATCTTCTGATAATTGAGGTACTTCAGATTATTCTCAATATTCACAGCTTCCTAATAAGCTTGTTGTAATGTAATTGGTTCTTTGTCTCTCAACAGGAAACTCATCTTTTTTTCAAATGCTCCCAAATATACAACCAAGCACTTTGTATCATTTGGTCTTATGTATTCAGGGATGTTTTTTATTTCCTTTGCAAATAAAAGATTGAAAGTAGGGACCAGTTCATCTTTACTTATATGGATTTGCATAAAGTTTTTTTCTTACCACACTTGGATTGATACTTTCAGCAAATTGCTCTATAAAAGCATCCTTAAGTTCATTCCAACAATGTATTGAGGTAGTAGATAGAAAAGAGAACCAATCTCTTGCATCTCCTTTTAATGATTGAACAAATTGTTTCATCACCACATCTTCAAAGTCAATTTCATAATCACCCAATACATCTATAAATTCTTCCAGATGTTTATTTGTTGATTCATATTTTTTTCACAACTAAACTTTGGTATCTTATCCTTGATCTTGGGTGGCATAACATTCAGATAGCCACAAATATTTTCAAAGCTAATAGATTTGTACCTATCTATACAAAATCCATCCCGATGGGCCCAAGACTACTTGACTTCTATGTTTCTATCCATATTTCTACCAGATGGCACAAATTGACAACTCACCCCTAATTCTTAAAAAGGAATTTTAAAATATCTATGCAATTTATATAACACTACTTCAATTCCTTTTACAAGTATAATCCAAAGATCTTAGCACAAGTATTCCATACAAAGGCTTCCTAAGATCTATAATATGACATGCTTCTTGCACTCCATTACATAAATTTCAACTTACATAAGAAGCATGCTAAAATTCTTGAGTATTCCATAATCTAGTGTTAAATCACTTATTAGGGAATCATTTTCATATCAACCATTGGAAATTTATGATGATATTATCTGTAAAATGCTCAAAATTCTTTCAAATTTTACAAGAGTACCTGTATGTTGGAAGCTATGAAGTGTTTCTCAACATTAACAACAAAAATCTAAAAAGTTGATGTATGCTTGAACAAGTTCTTTGAGTCAGAGTCACCACCTCCCTTCAAAAGACAAAGCTTTAAATAAGATGAAGCTTCTTTGCAAAATAAAACAAGTTTAGGGCTATCTTCCAAAATAGAGTGACGTTCAGATCCTTTGATGCAAACTACAGATAGATTGTGGACCAAATTCAAGAATTTGAGAGCATCTAGACTAAATCGCCATTTGAATCTTCATTTTGCATCCGCGTCTTTGGAGAATGAGAATTCCCTAGCGGAGTCACCATTCTATTGGTGTTTTCCACTGCACCTAAGCATCTCTAAGGAATAGCCAATTCCTATACTCAAGACTCTTGAAAGGAATGGCCAACTAAAAAGATCTTAGTCAATGACTGAGATCTTCTACGCTTTAGGCTATGTAGGACCAAGGAGGGTATTCCTAGTGTGTTTATTTAATATTTCGCTATGTTAAACACATAATTACACAAATCAATAATGATGAAGGATAATTATGCGACAATTACTACGAAATTGGCTTGTTTCTATGTAATTCGCTATCCATTCATCAAAATGAAGACACCCCTAATGAGGATTTTCACAGATGAACTTTGGAATTAATGAATTTTAAATGAATTTAAACCCTCACTTTAGGTTGGATGCTAGATGATTGTAGGATTAACCACTTAGGTAAATCATTAAGGAACAAATCAATGTCTTATTTATTGGGAAAAATGGAGTCACACATACAAGAACCAATCAAACAAAGATGACCCAGTAACTCAATGGAATAGACTACTCTCACAATACTTTGCATCATGGAGCTCAAATTTTCTGATACATCACTACTTATCAAATCCTTTGCAAATGAACATAAATTCATGCCCCCATTTAAGTATTTAATTGATCGCTTGATTCAAAACAAAGAACAGAGACATAGGTTTCAACAAATGCTCAAAGTAGAAAAAAAATACCATTAATATTTCTATTCAAAATTCATGTAGACTTGCAGAAGGAGAGAAATATATCATATTTATATATTCGCTTGTATTTAAGTCATATATGAGAAAAAAATTAAGCTAATTGCATGAGTTCATTCATAAAGCTCAAAAATGACAAGCTATCCTATTCCAATCTACCCAGATACATACGACCAAAACCTATCCAGAGTGTTCATTCTTCTATCCTTCTATCCTCCTGCAAAGTGGGTCCTGGTTTCCCTTTTATAATGCAAGGGAAGTGACAAGCTTTGGGCTCAGGTGCAGTTTCATTACAGATTTTTAATTTCATCCAAATTTCAACTACATTTTACTTGCATTTCAAAACCCCCACATGTTGAATCTTCAGAACATGGTGCAAGTGAGGAAAATGAAAAGGTAATCACTGCCAGAGAAAGGAAATGAAAATTGCTGCAAAAAATCCCCTTGTCGCCATCCATGCCACAACAAACCAGGTAACCAAAATTCCATGAAGGCACATAACCGACGTTGAATACCGAAAAGTGCCACATGCACAAAAAATAGGACCACCACAACAAATTGCATCAACACAAAAAATTGAAACCCCATACACAACAAATTCTCAATTACCCGTCACCCCACCATCACCAGCGCCACACCCACAATACACACAACCACTCCTAGTCATTTCTAGAGGAAGCGAGGACACCTCGGCTTCCTCCTCTTTCTTTTCTTTTCTCAACACAGTTCGAGTCTGTCCACTAGGGGTCTTGATCTCCCATGGAGCAACAAAAATCACATCCTCATCAGAGGGTAGACCATCATTCAAAAGAGCCAAATACTGACTATAGGCGGAGTCAGTCTCCACGTCACTCTCAAAGGCATTGCTTGTAAGGTTGATGGGTGAATTTTGGCATCCATAGGAGCCATGCCCATACCTTATTTTCCTTTATGCTCCCATGAGAGACTACACTGGGCTCTTTCTTTTTTCATCTATCTTTCCTGTAGCATCACCCTAAAACTGTAGCCTTCAACTACCCCTACTAGGTGTGAGTCTGGGCTTTTTGGTGTAAAAATTTTCCTCCATGGCTAGAGTAGCTTCTAGTGTGTCAGGACCAGACCTCAGGGAACTCAAGTGGGCAGACTTCCTTACCAATTTTCTCATTTTCCACTCTGATAATTGCTCACACCACCTTGCCCTAATCAATCACACTTAAATGCTAAGTGTAAATGATCTGAATAGTAGTTGTTCCTTTCTATATTTATCGCATTGTGTGATGATGTTCATAATCAATGTCTAACATGCATGTGTAACCCATGAAGGTCGTTGGTAGATGTACTAGCACTGTTTAAATCCCAGTTGCCTGGAAGTCCATAGAATACCTTTCATGATTATCATCATTTGTGTCTCCACACAAATTGAGATCAACTCAATTGCTTTGCAGGATGTTAGCCATTAATGCAGGTTGGATGCATAGAGTAGAAACGATCGTCACATCTTATTTTTCCATCTTTGAATGCTATCCATTGGGCTTCTACTCTGATTGATGATCAGACAACCAACTTTTGTTTGACCTCCTTTGATTTCCAGTGGTGCTTCGCTGAAGTACTCACGACCAATCATTCACATCCATGGTGGATGACATCATCATCATGTAGGGCTCCACCAACCGAGTAGACCGAGACATGTGTCAAGATCTCGCTGATCTCGTTGGTTTTAACCATCATTCACTTTCATTCAGCGAGCCAGTGGGGAATGGTGGAGATCATTCCACCAGATTGATCTCAGCCACTCATTGAACATGCCGAGCCATGGGAGCGGTAGTGGGGAGTGGGTCCTACACTTTGCATGGACACACATCAGCTTTTCACCAACCTCTCTAAATTTAACTTGTTGGCACATAAATCCTGTAGGCTAGTAGGGTACAGTTGAGATCTTCTCCCTGATCTTTGAATCTTAAAATCTGCACATCATAGAACGTTAGCATTAAATGGATGAACATGGTCTAGTTGATGGCTATGTGACCACTGGGGTTAATGACTTAAGGCATAATTCACCAGGATAAATTTAAAACTTGACTTTAGGAAAAGACTTGATATGGTGGGAAAATGATGACTGGTTCTTCGGACTAATGGGGTCAGTAGAATAACATGCCAGATGACTCGAGAGATGACTTAAGGGGTCAATGACCGATTGAGTGGGTCAACCAAAAATTATAACGTTTACATGCTTTCATGAATGAAACCCTACTCACCTATGAGGGCAAGGGTTTATGAAAGAGGCATACTAGATCCATGGAGAGGGAAAATCCATCAGGATTTTAGAACCTCTAACAATATATATGAGATATACCTTCTTTGATTAAGCTTCATTTTATGCTTCATGGATGATGATGTATGATGATGGATTCCCCATACATGATACATGATTTTTTTATTGTTTTAATATCATCATGATATGTATTGATGACATTGTGGATGTAGGATGGATATGGTACTAATGATATTGCTATCCAAGATGGATGTTAGTTAGAATAAATATTTGATGATAGATAGAAATGTGATGTTAGTATTGATGAGTTTCTTTCACTTTTCTTGGAGGATTCATAGTTTTGAGCAATCCTGTTTGAGTAACAATAGATACGATGCGCCACAGTATGAATTACCAAGTTGAATTTGTATCTATTGTGTCGAATTTGACTCTATAAAAAAAGAGTATTCTTGCTCATACCAGACATACAAAAACTTTGTTTAAAGTATAGGGTTGATTTGCACTAAATTTTTTTTGGACCAATCACATAGAGAGGTATATGACACCTAACATGAAAATGCTACATGAATTTCAAACTATTTACACAGAGGTATGAAATTCCTAACATGAAACTGCTACACAAATTTCAAACCATTTACACAGAGATGTATAAAATATCTAACATGAAACTACTACATGAATTGTTTCAACACAACTTCCATACACTCAATAAAGAAAGTATTCACCATGGTCATATTACAAAAATATCTTACAAACAATAAATTGAAATGATGCTCAATTTCCCCCATTCCTTCCTCTCTAAATCCTTATGGACATCCTCAAGAGATCCTGGGAATGAGTCAATAAAATAAACTGAAAAGATAATACTATAAAAAGATAAAACAATGTTGTAGTATCACTTGCCATATCTATTTTGAGTGGGGCTATTATCTAGTGTTGATCATTTCTATCATAGGAGCATATCCATTAAGAAATATTTTAGGATGTTGGTACGTTGTCAAAAAATATGTATGTACTACTCTAACATTTGTTTATGTCTATTTATAGTTAGATTTTTTGTGATTGTTTGCTTGAAAGTTCTACCTATTGATGTTTTCTTTGTTTTTCTTTTTGCCAAAGGATGATTGCGAAAATATTTTTTTATTATGGATGATGTTTTATTGTGGATTTTAATTATTGGATGCATCTTCTTTTTAATTTTTTTTTAGTTTTTTATGATGTTTTAGAATTTTTTGTTTTTCGGAGACTAACCTAGGGCCTCGGTGACTCATTAAGGATAAGCCCTACCTACTTTGTACACAAAGAGGCTCGTAGTTCACTTGGTTTGAGTTTTTCTATTTTGTGATTTTTTTTTGGATTGTGTATTTTGTAGATGTTTTTGGATTTTGAATTTTGTAGATGATTTTTATTCTAAATTTTTTACCAAGTTCAAAATAAAGCATGTTAGAAACATAAAGGGAATGAGCTAGGGTCTTGGGGGTTGTTAAGCCTTTCCTATGTTGTACATGCAGAGACCATGTAGTTCAATCATTTGACTCAAGGCATAAACTATTTTTTGGATAAACAATACTTGGATTGATATTCCACTTTTGTGTCTAGAGGATATGTTGCGGGAAATCTACTTGAACTAGCTATGGGGTTCAAGAAAATGTTGATATCTTAGATAGTTTGAATGATGAAATAACCCAATGATGTTGTTTTGTTTATCATATTTTTTATTTTTTTGAATTTTTCTCTTTTTCATTTTTTTTGGATTTTTACCATTTTTCCTGGGGTGTAAGATGTTGACAACTTGGATTGATATTTCACTTTGTTTTTTTCTAGAGGATATGTTGCAGGAAATTTACTTGAACTATCTGCAAGGTCTAATTATATGTTGATGTCTTAGAATTTTTTGTAAAGGAATAATCGTTATTGTTGGTATCTTTGAAGGTGTGACCGAAAATATTAGTATTGGCCGAATTACGCTTGATCTATGAAGAATCAAAACATAATGGAGCCACTAATACTTGAATCTTGAAAAGATCATTCAAATGAAATTGAAACTAAACATCTATCAAAACCTAACATACTAAATTATGAAAGCTTTTAAAACATCTACTTTAATCCATCTTAAACTTATCTCATTGTGGAATTGGTGTTTTGTTGATGTGGAACAATGAACCTCTCCCAATCCTATGATTAGTGAGCCTGTTTCAGTCGATTCTACAGAAGAGAATCAAGGAAACCATTGTGATTGATGTATGAAATCCTATTTTATGCTAAAAATGAACATGATTCAAGCTAAGTTACCATGATTTTATGCTATTGCTAGAAGCTAATCTAAGCTAAATCTATGCTAAAAGATGAAAACCCTAATTCATATATAAAATAAGATGGATGCATGGAAGCCATTAATGGACGCTCTAAGCTATTATACAATTAAAACTAACTAAAATAAGCAAAAAATTGAGTAAATATGAGAGTGTGTATGCAAGTGAATTCAATATCATGCCTTTGCAATTGAAAGATGGATCCATTTGTCTCAAAATAGTGACCTATTTATAGGAGAGAAAATGAGGAATGAAGGGTTGAGATCAAGAATATTAATTAAAGATCCAAGGTGAAGGGGATCCGAGAGGCATGGATCATGGATTCTCATCAATGGATGAGAAAGCATGATGATATTTAATCAAGGGCTCACACTTGCCTCAAAAAACACACTTTTGACCTTCTCACACAGGTCAAAGGTAACTTATTCAAAAGGTTAAAATTTTAGCTTGTTCAAGAAGCCAAGTGAGATGATTGGAGGAGAGAGAATATTCCATAGGATTTTTCCTTTGGGTGAGGAAAAAAGGTAATTTACAAATTAAAAAAAAAAATTAATTGTGCAAAAAAAGGGATAAGGAATATTCCCTTTTCTTAGAGGAAAGTTAGTTTAATTGCTAATTAAACAAGATTTAATTTATGTAATTAGGGGATTGGAAGAATTAAAGATATATTCATTAAATTAATTAATTTAATGAATGGGGGAAAGGTGAAATGATATTTAATTAAATAACTTAGGGTTATTTAATTAAATAAGGTGACTTAGGGAATTAAATGAAATATTTCAATGTATTTAATTTAATGAGATGAAATGTTAGCGTGAAGGGGGATGAATTAATCTAATTAAATTAATTAGGCCAATAGATGAAAAAATGATGCAATTAAGCGAAAAGAGGATGGGTTAAAGAGGAAATGATGTTAGTAAATCTATTTTAATTGTATGATATCGATTGGGACATTTCTTAGTGTCTACATTTTTCCCCTCTGAAGTGAGGTACTTGTTGCTTCCGTTCAAAGAATAACACTTCTCAAATGAAAATTTCTTCTTTAATAAAAAATAAAAAAATTCTTATTTTTTAGATGCCCCTTTTGGAACTATAAAATTCTGAATAATTTCACAAGTTTTCATACCCGTAAGTCTCCATATGAGTCCTCATCATAAGCACATAGGTCTGTCTTCATAACATTCTGCCCATTTCTTGCCATGTGGTTTCATTGTTTCCATCGGGCCTTGCATAATTCATATCATGGTCTGTATCAGCGTGACAATATCGGGGTCTCCCCGATCCATTTTTCTGCTTGTAAATGTTTGTGTTGCCTATCGGCAAGACGTTTTTTGTGTCACAGCGATTGGATTTTACTCATTGGCAGTTATCAGCAAGACTTTCACATTGTTTTGGCAACTGAGGAGGATTCATATCGGCAAGAGTTGCACCATCGGAATGAGGTCTTACCGATTTCATTTTGGCCAAATTTGTTGGTATCGACGTAATGTTACAACGAACCTAATGTGTCTCACTGATTAGCTCGTGTGGATTTACTTCAGCCAAACAGGTTGCTTTCAGGATAGGGTCTTGGCAAGACCTTATTGTCTCACCGACCGGTGGTGGGGGATGCTCATCGGTGAGAAATCTTCTTCAATATACTGTCTTGGTGATCTTACTTTGTCTTGTCGACCGACAATAAAGATAAACACTTCGGCCAGATTGAATGAATTCGATATAAAGTCATAGCGAATTCAAAGGGTCTCACCAACCAACACAAAGGGAAATCTCAGTAAGACTAATGGGCATCGATATAATATCTTGGCGAGTGACCTCCAATCTTGCCGATATTACACATGAGGACTATGTTGGTATAGGAATTGTTTTGTCCCAGCGACGCAAGAGATAAAAGAATACTTTCGGTGAAACATAATGTGGTCTATATAAGGTCTCTCTGATATCAGAATGTTACGGTGATTGTGAAAGAAACAAAAGGAACTCATCGGTGAGATATATCCTTGTGTATCAGCGAATGGAAAGCACGTAAAGAAATACATATCAATATAACATTTTATAATCTATGAGATGTCTCACCGACATCACAGAGTCAGGGCGAAACACAAAAAGCACAGGATGACAGCGATATAATTTCCTTTGGCATACTTACAGGGTTGTCTCAGCGACTGTTTCAGTGATGATTAATTGGCCCGATTGCAACTGTCTGCCAACATTGGAATATGAAACGATGTGCTTGTTCAGATGCTGGTGTATAAATGTTCATTCCCGATTGTGAATAGTGGGAATTTTTCATATTTTTTGGGTAGATAAGGTAGAGAATATACAGTTGGATAGATTTTTTCCAATAAACAAAGACTATGATGTATGATTTCAAGATGGAGATTTTAATGAGAATCAGTTGATGTTGCAGCTCATTTCTAGTGTTAATTGTCAGTTATATTCATTAAAAGTATTACTAAGCTGTCTCCAAGTTTATTCTTTCTGGTTGTCTAAATTGGTATAACAAGTTTATTTTCAGTTTATTAGTACACATTTGATGTATCTATGTGATTAATTGATTGGTTCTTTCAAGGAGAGATTAAATCCTCTTAGTTGATCACAATAATCAGAGAGATTCATCTAGATTATTAAAGTAGAGCTCAGTAGTCATAGTCCTACATGTTTATACAAGTTATAAACAGATCATATGCCAACAATTTGAGTTTCTACCAAAATAAGTTGCCCACTTCTGTTTCATTTGACTCTACATACCCAATAAGGCACTGGTCTCTGCAATTTCATCATTTAGATTCATTCATTTCCTTTACATCTATTAATTGAGCATTTTAGGATTTAGATTTAGAAGATTGCTATTGCTATTTGTATCAAGTTTGAATTCATTTGTCCACTCCTATCTGCCATTGTGGGAAAAAAATTTCAAGAAAGATAAGCACATTAAGTTTTCCCAATTCATATAGACACACCCGCCTAGGTCTAGCAGCACCTGAAGAGTAGAAGGTCTAAATCTTTTGACCTTGTGTGTTACCCTAAAACATTGTGAAAGCTTGGCAACCTGTCGTGGTTCAAACCTGCGTTTTTGAGAGCTAACAAATTGGCGACTCTACTGGTGAATTAACTTTAGAATTTGTGCCTTAATCATAGAGTCAGAAACAAAATAAGAGACTCTGCTGGGAATAGTAAAAACAAATATTTTCTCATTTTTAAGAAAGTGAGTGGCGACTCTGATAAAAATTTTGAACATGAATGGAAGAAGATCTCAATATAGGGGAGGTCATTCTAGAGCTCCTGCTAGCAGTAGTAAGTGGACACACAAAAATTATAAGACTGACAAGGGTAAAGGGGTAAGTGAGGACATGTGCATGATGAAAAAAAACAAATCATCAATACCTCATGGTGAAACATATAATTGTTTTGATACATGGATAGATAATTCAAGTGCAGAACCTTGTACCCCAGAAGATCAAAAGAATCCTTTCTATAATCCCCAGAGGCAACCAGAGTTTGATGCTAAACATGAAGCAGAGGGACTCAGATATCAGCATGAATGTGAACAAAGAATGGAGAATAATCAAAATGATACCAATGAGGATACAGTACATCAAGAAGATTATGAATCTTTAACTTATGAAGAAGTTAAAGCAAGGTTTGAATCTCAGAAAAAGGAGAGGGAAGAGCAGGAAAAAGCTCAGATGATACAAGCAATGAGAGAATTCAAATTGTAGAAAGCTTCGAACATTACTCACATAGCTGGTTGCCCCTCAAAGTATGTACCACCTCATAAATAGGGTAATTATGGTGTAGGGTCTTCTGAGCCTCCAAGGGTCCCTCACCATCAAGTTGGGAATCAATACAGACAGCCAAATAACCCACCTCATATTCCCACACAACATACAAATATACATCCACCTCCTAGTCAGCATTATGTGCCACATCACAACACACAATATAATAACCCAATGTACCAGTACCCACCTAACCCTCCCCCTCATCAGTGTACCACCATGATCAGAAAATTTGATTTGATAGGATTTCAATTATACCCTTACCTTATGGATGGCAGTTGGAGAGGTATGGTGCCTAAGTTTACATGGAGTAGTGCAATTTCTATTGAGGACCATTTGAGGAGTTTCAATGCCTTCATTCAAGATTTGGATGTACCTTATGAAGATCTACATATGAGGTTATTCATGATGTCACTTATTGAAGAAGCCAGAGATTGGTTCAACAGCCTTACAACAACCTCTATTGATTCTCTCCAGATATTTTAGGACCGGTTCCTCGAGCAATATGGGAATCAGAGTGCACCTGATGCTACTCTTCATGAATTGATGCAAATTAAAAAAAAATCAGAATGATTCAATTTATGATTTCAACCGAAGATTCAATAAATTGCAGAATAAAATACCTCCTAGATCAAAATTGCCAGACTCTATGGCATTGAGTGTTTATTTGAATGCATTCGATCCTAAAACAGGGTATGAACTGAGAAATAGATTCCCAAGAGACTTGGTTGAAGCTCAGAAGACAACATTAACAATTGAAAACAATAGGAAGGCTACTGGGATAATTGATAAAGGAGAAAATCATAGGGCTCCCCAACAAACCAATAATCATCAATACAAATAGGAGAACACATACAAGAATGAAAGGCCTAGGCTACATGACATGCCTTATAACACAAATTGGAAGGATGGAAAACCTATAATAGATAGGCCTAGAAACAAAAAAACTCCTAATCCATTGAGAAATAAGGGATCCCATATGGTAAATAACAATTATTTCTATGAAGTCTATGATAAGCCACATTCCCTAGATTATTGTGTTGTAGCCCAAAGAATGCAAGAGGAAGGAATGTTGATGGGAGACAGTGGAGAAGATCATAAAGTGTAATTGACTTCAAACACTTTTCATCATGTGGAGGAATGGTACTCATCTTCAGAGGATGAAGGTTATGAGTATGATGTTTCAAATCAGAAATACAATGTCCACATGGCTAAGCAATAGATCCTTTCTGACTTTAAGGAATATTATACAGAGCAATATTCTAATGAGATGCCTACTTAGGGCAGCATGGGGAAACTCACTGAAGAGGAGATAGAGAGATTAATTGTTGTTGCAGTTGAAGAAGCAAGGGTAAGTACTGTTTGAGAAATAGGACAATGAATGAGAAGGAAGGTGTCCCTAGGGGAATCTTTGCGAAGGATCAAAAAATGATACAAGGAGCTTCGAAGAAAACTAAAAATGAACAATATGATGAAGGTAAGCAGAAGCCTATCCACAATGAGGAAGTGAAGGAATTAAACAAAGAAATGCAAAATCCTGATCAACTAGGAAAAAGAGAAAAGGAAGAAAATAGAGGAGAAGTGCCAGAGCGAAAGAAAATGGTTAAAATGGAGAGTTCTTCTTTTGACTTCACTCAGGCTTTATCTCAGGTAAAGATATTTGTTCCACTACTTGAGATGATGAAGATTAAGGAATATAGAGACAGTGTTGTCCAATTGATAACAAATGAAAGGCATGTGAATTATGAAAACAAGGTGGCTGCTAAAGCAAGTAGTAAGCAAGAGGAAGTAAATATCTCAGAAATCTGCTTGAGTAATGTATTGACAAGTTCCCTACAGGTCGATCCTTTTTTCACTACATTACTCATAAATAACAAATTGTTAAGGAATTGCATGATAGATTTCGGTGCTGCTATGAATATTATGCGAGTAGGAGTGATGAAACAACTAGGCATGAGGGTGGATACATATGAAGGTAAGTCCTATGTGATGGATAACCGACCGGTTCTGGTGGTGGGTATAATGAAAGATGTTGAGGTCAAGCTATCTGCTTATCCTCAAGTGGCCTACAATATTTATATAGCAGTAATATACACCCCTCCTCAGTTTGATATGCCTTTATCAAGATAGTGGACGACAACTATTGGTGGAAATGTCCAGTTTGATCTATCTTATGCAACAATTCTGGTAAATGGCCAAGAGGTGAAGTTGTGCAGGGAGCCAAGGATGAATCAGCTTATTGACTGTGTACCAAAAAATCAAATTAATTTTTTTTGTGATGTTGATCTTGGGAGTTTCAATATAGAACCAACCCGGCCAAAATTAACCAATAGTGATCCAATTGAGAAGCATGCGGCACAAAATTGGAATGAGGTATGGAAAATGTATTTTGATGGAGCATGCAGTCAAGAAGGTAATGGGGCTGGGATTGTGTTTATTTCACCTGAAGGTATTACCTTTAAGTATTCATTCTTGTTGACATTTGAATGTACAAACAATGTGGTGGAATATGAAGCTTTATTGACAGGTTTGAACATAGCTGTGAAACATAAAATCAAGTTGTTGGCTTTCTTAGTTGATTTAGAGTTGGTTGTTTCACAAATTAAGTCCAAGTATGCAGCAAAACATAAAAGATTGAAGTAGTACAGAAATGTTGTATGGGATACAATTGAGTTGTTTGATGCCTTCTCAATTGAGTGGATAGACAGATCAAAGAACATAATGGCTGATTTTTTAGCAAATGTAGCATTGAAAAGAGATGATATTACATTGGCTGGGGTATCACAAATTGAATTCATGACAAGGCCTGTTGTACGTACTTATATATAGTTGGCAGTTTTTAATGATGATGTGATGTGAAATTCCCTCCGTATAGATCGATTATGACTAAGAAGTGAAACTTCAATACCTGCCTTTGTTGAAGAAGTGGATGGGAAGCAGACAATATTTGGAAAGGAGATCTTACAGCTTAAAAAAAATAAGCTTCCTAAAGGTTTAGTGGCATTGGAGAGGGTCTATGATGGAAATGATCTATCTCTCATAAAGCAAGCACCAGTAAATAGGGGGATATTGAAGAGATTAACCTGGGGACTGAGATGACACCAAGAAAGGTGTACATAGGGAGGAAGATAAGCCGTACAATTAGAAGAATGTTGATATAATTGCTAAGAAAATATAAACATGTGTTTGCTTGGTCTTATGAAGATCTAAAAGAATACAGGGAAGATTTGTTTTAGCATGAAATACCATTGAAGCCAGATGCTAAGCCATTCAGACAAAAGAAAAGACCCATAAATCCAACATTGGAGCCTAAGATGTAAGAAGAATTAGCAAAGCTCAGGGATGGGGGAATCATTAAACCAATCATACATTCAACGTGGGTCTCAAACTTGGTCCATGTGAGAAAGAAAAATAGAGATATCAGGCTGTGTGTAGATTTCATAAATCTAAAAATAGCATCCCTCAAAGATAATTACCCTCTACCCAATATGGAGGCTATATTGCATAAGGTGACAGGGTGCGAACTGTTGTCTATGATGGATGGGTTTTTAGGGTAGAACTAGGTTATGGTCAAAGAATCTGAGCAATATAAGACAACATTTACAACTCCTTGGGGAACACATGTATACATAAGAATGCCATTTGGTCTTACTAATGCGGGGGAAACCTTCCAAAGAGCTATGGATGTGGCATTTGTAGATTTAATCAATGTTATCATGATGGTGTATCAGGATGAC